>WBMW01000345.1:0-182489 GCA_013396635.1 Penelope pileata | reverse complement strand
CCCCCCCCCCCCCCAAGCTGGGTATCTCTTAAAATCTCCATTATGGCAATATTATTTTCACAGTTTAAAGTCTGGTTTAGCTTTAGTTCTTTTCAAACATGCGTAAACCACAGAAAGAGATTTGCCAACCTCTTCTTTGCTTTGTAAAACATAAGAATTAACATAGAAAGATGGGGAAGCATATACACTTTACTAAGTAGGAACAGGAGAAAGCAGTGTACCTTCTCACATGTAACTGGACCAAGCATATCCTGCAAGTGTTGGGTGTGTTCATAATGGCAAAGATATGTAAAGTCCTGAGTGAAACCACAAGCACTGTAGTGCCCTACTGAGGGGAGCTCGTAACTTTCTTCTACCTTCTCATTCAAAGCAAAGCAGCTAAGAGCTATTCCTCCTGCCATGTTCTGACACCATGAATGAGACAAATGAGTTGGCTCACAACTGGTTTTCAAGGGCCAGATCAAAGATGCACTGTGCCAGGGCAAGTGGGGCAATGAGTTCAGCTCAGCAGGCAATTCTTAAGAACTAACTGCCCCTCTTGCTTCAAGCGAAGGTATTTGAGAATAGAGGTTTGAAAGGACATCTCCTCTGTCATCAAAAACAGGACAGCTGAATCAAACAAAGATTACAAATGAGCGCATTATCCAGTATCAAAGATACTCATAAATGAGTGCTCTGAAATGATCTGCAAATCTTGGATATGGAAAGAGACTGACTTCATGAGTTTCTCCAGTCTTCAGATCACATTGTGAGTTTTAATCTTACTATTTTTTATGAAATAAATTATCAGAAGATGTGTGAGTGTCATTTTCATGAATGGAAAGGCTGATATCTGACAGCAGAAAAAATGAGCTGCAGGTGATAATTTATTTCACTATTAACCTTCGGTTGCACTATGATTTTAATGCTAAGTCCATTTTCTAAAATATTTATTCCTACCCCTCCTTCAAGCAAGCAATGACTGATGCCCAAGAGACAACCTTTTGTATGCTGTTCACCTGAGAAGAAGAAGAAAAATTAATGCATTCATGTTACCTCTATGGCCAGCTGAAATTGCTCATGCTCTCGCTGGAGCTGCTCAGCTTCAGAGAGGGAGCTTGCATTGACAAGGCTTGCATTCAGCATTGATTCACCATTCCGGATCCAGCCAAGCACCTGTAAAGAAAGGATGTGGTTATGGAAAGAGTGCTTTAGTACAAAGATTCTGACAATGCCTCAGCCTAACTAACAAAAAGGTATTTTGCCCAGTGTGATCACAGGCTGAATCAGTGATAGCAATGAATCCCAGGATAAAGACTTAATGACAGAATTTATCAGAGGGAAAGTTCTTACCACAGAAGCTATTGATGAGGAATCAAAACTCCCAAAGTATTTACATGGTTATTTAGATGGCACAGAACTCTCATTTCCAAGATTTGACCACAAAAAATGACTGTTCCCCTATGCAAATACTCTGGGGTAAAATGACAAAGCATAATCAGGGACATTTGAAATTAAACATAATGACCCAAGCCATTCTATGATATGATTCTATGATCTGTCTCCTTTTCAAGTTTCCACCCAGAATTATGGACTTTGCTGGGTCACGTTGCAGCTCCCTTCTGCTCCACTTGCTTGTATTCCTTTCGTGCAGAAGTCAGACTTTGGAGGGGTGAGGAGAAGATGCAGTTGGTTTCATCTAACATGCATTTAAGATGCAGTTGGAGTTTCCACTTGCTTGCAGAGCTAGGAAGAAATTTCATGCCTTGCATTTTATATTTAGTTGAAGGGCTTTACTTCAGGGATATTCAGATTATTTGTAGACATGGAATGCATGCTGTTTTGACTACAGAACCAAATTCCAAATGTATGTAATTAGTCTATCAAGCTTTTATTTATTTATTTATTTAAACAGCAACATTTTCTGCTATTTTAAGACATGGTTTTGGAAAATTAGTACCCAGAGTGCACGTGCAAGTTCTTTGCTGTGTTGGCTCAGAGCCTACTTTCTACCTGTGTGGGTATCAAATTATTCCAATAAAGCCAGCAAGTTGCTGAATTCAATTCACAGATGCACATGAAATCTTGACTGCCCATTCCTTGCCCTAAATTTAGCTTGTGATTTACAAAGCTCCAAAATCGACTTTGCTGCAATATTCTACATGGTAATTTCCCCTCTGTGCCATCATTTTCACCAAGTGATCCTTTAAATTGTCTGAAAGAAAGAGGGATTTTCTTTTGTTTTGGTTTTTATCCCTACATCATGTATCACCCTACTTACAGCCATTCTGTTCCCTGTGGGGCAGGAAAATGAGTTTTCCCTAGGAGAAATAAAGAAGAACCATCTACACGTGTAGCTGACCCTAATTTGAAGGAAATTACATCTGCTCACTACAACAGTGTGGAAGATTTCATTTGTCAGCTTTCTCTCTTTCATCAGCAGGTGTTATTGTTCCTGTGGGAAATGCAACAAAGATTTAAAGGAAAAGAGAACAGGTTATCATATGGCAATCTTTTTTTGGCTGGCACTCTGTATAATCTATCAGACAAGAAAGCTACATTATTACCTACTGCATGGTACCAAAAGCTGAAGTTAAAAAAAAAGATGGCTGTGCCTGGGAAATGACTCTAGGTGAGTACATCAGAAAGCAATACATCATTTCACATTTGATATATTGTGGTATATCCTGGCTTGAGCCACTTGAACTGTAGAAAATACTTGAGTCTGTATGCTAAAAATGCATCTAATTAATTGATTCTTTTTTTCCCCAAACAGTACAATCAGGGCATGCCAGGGCCCCCTGAATGACAGCTTTCTTTTCTGCTGAAATTTTCAAAACCTTCTGATAATTTTAGCCATGTTCGAAACTGTACTCTGGTTTCCAGGAACTCTGTGACTTATTAGATTGAGAAAAAGCAAGAATATTCAGCATCTCTGAAATGACCGACTTTCAATAACCTTTGGGCATATCCACCTGGAAGCAAATCTAATGCCAAAAGAGTAAAAGAGGATGGAGAAAAGGAACTAGGAAAAAAATTTTACACTTGCAAAGAACAATCTGGAAAATAAGCATAGTGTGATACTGTGACAACATCTAGGATTACATTATGTGATGTTCCACATTTATCAAAAAAGAAAGAAAACACAAAGATGAGATGTGAAGGGTTTTAGAAGTCAAACAGCTGCAAGCACAGCATTAGAGAGTTTGTTTTTAAAACTGATCTCTACAACTCTGTTCTACTGTTACTTTTATGTAAGTGATCCAAGCTCTGTTGTTCCTGTCGGAAATTAGTGGGATCCAAGTAAGGAGAAGTTAGTCTTGGAAAGGATAGTTCTTAATAACAAAAAGTTTGTGAATCACTGATCTATACCATTTCCATTCTAAAGCAGTTCACAGAACATCTCACTCTGAAATGTTCTGCTTTAATGGCCCCAGACTTCAATTCATTGTCCTGGCGTTCGAACATTTGGTACATATGATTTAAAGCAGAAACCCTCCTAAATGAGACTTAAATAGATAGAGACAGTTAAAAGACTTTGTATTTCCACGAGTCATTATATCAAAATGCAAACACATGTACACATAGCAGCCTTGACCAATATTTACTATGTCAGCAGAACTTAACCACAGCTACAGAAGGTGTCTTGTGGCAACCAAGTCTCAACTGATTTGCAAGAGTGAGTGCAATTTGGTAATGAGATCACCCATCGTCTCAGATGTAACACAATGAAAGTGAAGGAAATCTGGACCATACTGGAGATGAACTACAAGCCAAAATCAATATATTTCCCAATTTCACTAAATGGTTGGGAATATGACTCATCTCCAGGAAACCAAATAGATAGAGCACAGATATATTTTAGCAGGGAAACTGTAGCTGTGGTAATTTATAGGTTAATAAGCAAAGGAGTCCTTATTATTCAGCTGAACAAATAAAATGATTCTTCACTATTGGTTTGCTGAAAGGTCATACAGTAATAAAACTTCTGATGGTCCCAAGGTAAGTTAAGAAAATACTAATTCAAAGCAGCTGTTCATTCTCTCTCAGTAAGTATTAGCTATTTCAATCCTAAAACCATTTCCTTTGGTTTGATTTTGGTTTATAGAATAGGAAAGCCCAGAAGAGTGAGGTAAGTAACATCAGGTACCTGCAGACAGTGCTGTATTGCCACTGCATGGCTCTGGGAGCAGCTGCAGGGCTGATCAACCTGTGCATCATCCTGGTCAGTGGGGTCAGTGGGAGTTGGTCAGCCCATGGTAACCTGACTTCTCAGTATCTCTGCTACATGTATTACCCCTCTCTACTTTCTATCTTAAGTTAAAATGGCTCAACTTATTCATAGATCTACTGCACAGAATTCCAAGCTTAGCTACTAAAGCAGTGTCTAAGAAACTTTGGAAACCCCTGAAAAAAAAAATGATACTCTGCACATTAATGTGATGATTAATACCATGGAGAGTCTCTTTTTCAGAAGAAAGCCAAAGCACTGTAGAGCTCTAGAGCTTTATGAGAAGGGTCCCTCGATTTATCACAAACACAAATCAATCACATTTTCAAAATCAAAATTCAGGAGAATTCTGTGCTAGTTTCATTTTTGGTTGTAAAATACTCAAATCAAAGTAGACTCTGAAAGCATGTACGCATTGATGTTGGTGCTGCCAGCTTCTAGCCTGGGAGCTGTCTTAGAGTGAAGGATATTTTGCTGGCCATGACAAAAATAATCCAGATGAAGTGTCACTCAAAAATTCACTTTTGAAGAAAGAATAACTATGATCACAGGTACTAAGCACTCAGTATATTATTATTTTTTCTTTTCATTAAAAATGAAGTAAAATTTTTCATGAACACTTTGTAGTTTTTGAAAAACAATCAAGCAAACAAACAGAAAAGCCCCCGTTTCTGCTGGTAAAATGGAAACCTGAATATTCCAGGTGTCTGAAAAAATGTCCATTTTTCCAAATGAAACCAAGACCATGCCATTAAAATCCAGACATAAGCTCTACACTGAAGAGTAAAGTCAACTCTGGAGCAGGAAGTGTAGTGTAATACTGAAACGTGAGGCATCCAAATAAAATATCAAGGGGAAACATAGGAGGCAGAACATGACTACCATCGCTAGAATGAAATCTGGAAGAAAGGGAATGGAACAACACTAAAATGGTTAAGCAAATCTTAGGATAGAGACCACAGATTGAAGTTTTTATCTCACCCAAATGATATTAAAGATTCCTTTGGGCCAACAGATGTGTAGCAATAAATGAAAAAGTGAAACTACTGTAATCCTTTGTTTAGATGTTGCTGCTCAGTTATCTTCTGTTTTGGGCCAGTTCTCCACCAAAACATCAGTCTGGATCCCAAACTGAATCATTATATTTCCAGAACACAGAGCTTGAGGCATACTCCAGTTGAGAAGCTATGGACTGTGTTCCGTACAGAATTCCTATAAATACTCATGAAGCCACACACATGCACACTACGGGGAACAGAGCTCTTCTTTATTTGTAAGGGATCATGCTGTAATTTGACAGCAAATCAAGTACTGTTAAAGAAAGAGGGATTAAGTTCAACCACCTATAGCTGTGTGATGTGGCAGATGCTGTTTAGCCATGGACTGTAATGGCTGAAAACCCGTTTAAGACCTTACAGTGCAGTTAAGAACTCTCACCTGCTTGACTTCAGCCTGTAGGTGCCGGAGCTGTAGGCACTGCTCTAACCTCTTGTGAGTTTGGTCAGCATTAAGCTCCAGCTCATGCTGTTTCTCATGAAGGAATTCCAGCAGCTCTTGAACCTGTGTTGCAAGATCAATGTCCTTCTCACAGATCAGCTCAATGCCTGCAACAGAACAACATGCAGAGAGAGATCGTTGCACTTATTTGCAATTCTAGTCATTGTACAAACATAGACTTCAAAATTATTTTCCACCTAAAACATTGATTTGCAACTCTGTTAGTAACTCTTTCTCACTGAACTCTCTCCCAGGGAGTATTTGACTCATCTTGTTTCCCATTCTGCGCCTCTACATTTCTCTACAAAGTGGTGTTTCTCTGGTGATCTTTCCTCATCTCGCTCATTAGCACCTGGCTAGCAGAACATGATTTAACCATAGCCTTGCTCAAATATTTGCACAAACATCAAATTTAATTTAAAAAGGAAGAAATAATCTCCCTTTCTTCCATTAAATCATTAACTTACACTTTACAAATGCAAGTTGAAAAGAAATTAGAGTAGGAGAAAAGAGGAAGAAAATAGAAAAGTGAAATAAATGCTAGTTGCCAGATATAGTGCTGTGAGTGCATGAATCTCCATAGGGCAAAGATCTTTTCCATCTGTACATTTTATGGGATCATTAGCAACAGTTTAGTTAAAACCAACATATAGTTCATTCAGAATTATTCCGCAAAGTGATGTTCACCCATACCTCACATATCAGATAGAAAAGGTGGCTTTGTACCACATTTCCTACCCCTTGTGCCTGTCATGAAAAGGGTGAGCACCTGGTCTGATTTCATAGCGAAACCCGATTTGATCAGGAGGTTGAGACAGGGACCTCCTGAGGTCCCTTTCCACCTCCTGAATTTTCCTATGACCCTATGGGCCTTGTGTGTGGTGGTTACATGAAACACAGCACAGAGCATCGCATCTTCCTTCTTTATTACATGGGTGTGATAGCATTGTTGGGTACATTACAAATGTAATTGTGAAAGCTTGGCCTGGAGGCGTTATGATGCCATCCTGTGTTACTGTAATCCCTGCGATTACAAACTAATAAAGACCTGACTCTTCCCTTATTGAGGTCTACTGGAATTTTGCCATTGGCCTCAATGCAGGGAGGATCAGGAACCTAATATGAAAATAATCAGATTGCAGTAATGCTGAGGAAACACTATGCTTTTCTCCAAAGCCATTTGATTTCAAGGAATAATAGGACACTAAAAAGAAATGTGCTAATTAGAAACTAATTAGAAGCTGCTGTACAAAAGGCTGGATGCTGTTTTTAAAACTGGTTTAGAAAGATGCCTTTTCTTCCCCCTTTATCCTCCTCAGAGACTTGTGACTTTCATTCTCTCTCACAGTGGTATCCACAGAGTACAGTACACAAAATAAACATGACCTTAGGATTGACCCTCTCCTCTTTTCCTGGCTTCTGGTTTTATCAGAACAAAGCACACAGGAATGCAAGTGATTGGCTTATTCCCCTTCCCAGCCAAAACCAAACAGTTTCCTCATTACCAAATAAAGTGGAATGGCCCCTGGCTTCCCATTTAAGATCTGGAAATTTAATATACGCTTCTATTCTTAGGAGTGAAGTTTCTTTCAAGTGCCAGACACCAGGCGTTGTTGTTACAATTAGCCTGCATATGGTTCCGTATCCTCAGGACATGATGGGCTTTCTGTATGCTTGACTTCACCACACCTATTTGATATTAAATGCACAGTTTTCCTTCATGCACACTCAGCTGGTGTGGTTTTGATTGTGCTAACTCATCAGCAGCAACCAGTGAACAGCCTGGGATGCTATCCAGGGGCAGCCTGCACTCCCCATGATGAATGATCTGCCCTTTCGCGCTTGTCATATGTCACACAGATTTATTCTGCAATGCCAGTGCATGTAGTGAGAGCACTTATTCTTCTTGAAGATTGGTTTGCAAATTGGAAACCTTTGCTTTCAGAATAATTTCATACATAAAATCTTTGCATTATGCTTTGATAGACAGAAAAGCACAGATGATTTTCTGATATACTGAACCTGCTTGCCATTTTTTTTCTCGTATCTTAACCAGTACAGCACATATCAGTGAAGGATAACGAATTGGAAACACTTTTAAAAAAAAATTACAAAAAAGGGTACCGTTGGCCAGTATGCTACAAGACATACATTAGTTACAGCTGAGCTATTTGCAATGTGGGACACTATTCAATGTAGGGCAGAGGTATTACTTTTTGACCTGTACAAAGCCCTTTGGAGCTGCTTTGAAACTGCTCTTAGGCTGAACTGTTTCAAGCCTGTAACACAGCAGTGCAGCGTCCTCTTTCTTGCAATATCTATTTTCTTCGCTATAAATGACAACACAAGCAAAATGAGTTAGGTTTGCATTTCCCTTTTAAGCAACACAATGCTAGGTAAAGACATGAATGATGTAAGTTTGACACCCAGGGCACAACAGGGCTTTGAATTTTCCACATAACGGGCAGGGACTGTGTAAATTTCCCTGACATCAGTTTTCAGCATATTTCAGGCTTTGCTTAGGGAACTTGCTTTAAGACATAAAAAGCTAGATCTGTAAAGCTTGAGCGACACCTGAGAGTGGTGCTTGTGGTGACCATGACACTACCAGTGCATTTAATAACAAAATAACAGTGTGCACTCAAATAATCAGCTGTTAGAGCATAACTGCTTTTAGCACCCAGAAGCAGAATGACAGAGGGGCATATAATGATGAATGACATGAATGTGCCATCACTGAAGCTTGGTCGAGGTGTTAAATCACTGCTGAACAGTGATCCTAAACTCTCAGAAATGTCCAGACCACCTCTTACGAAAACATCAGGCCCTTTTTACGTATAAAGCTAGACACCCAAAAATCAGTATTCATTTTTGAGAATTTTTGAACACATTTTTGCCCTTGGATCCCCTTTGATCAGGGTATCCTTTGGTATCAGTAGAAGAGCTGCAATCAAACTGGAAACAAAAGGTGCCGGGTGATTAAAAGGACAGTCTTCTTGAGAATACTGTTACCATGTTCTTTTAATGCAAACCTCTTTCCCAAATGGAATTGACATTAGTGAGACATGAACACAATTTGAAAGTACTGCAAAATTTCAGAGAACATGACTCGACTTCCAGATCTTATATGCTCCCTAACAAAAACAAACATTTCTTTGAAGAGTGATTATTCTTATGGTGATTCTTATGGTAATCCAAACCAGGCTCACCCACATGTGCTGGACTAGTGGAAGGAATCACAGGACATAACTCTGTGCTGTATGACATTTTGGAAATAGTGGGTTTGCAGAGATGCAGCATGTACATGGATGCCTTGAATATCTGCACTGAGTCTGCTACGATCCGTTACAGAACCACTGGATTTACTGCACCCACATCACAGTATTCATGAGGGCTTCCAGGTACTCCACAGCTTGGCAAGAATCTGCATCAGACATGCAAAAATCATGGGAAAATGTCTAAAACTTTTTTCTATCTGCACAAGATTTCCAAGTGAAAAAGGTATCATGCATGGAAAAGCCTGGATGTGATCTTATCTGACAGACTTACTAGCTTAAGGACCTCCAAGCCAAACTCCAGAATGATCAAAATTGAATCAGGTTCCTGTGTGACGTTAAAAGTAATAAAGCTGAAAGAGAGTTATGGTGAAGGGAAGAAACCTCAGGCAATTAAGAGTGGATGGTTAGGTGGAATGTCCCTGAAAAAGCCTTTTTTCTTTCTTTATCTTCTCTGGCTATAGGTGAATTTTGACTGTAGCAATGGTGACACTGTGCAACGGGAAGCAGCAACAGCAGTTGACTTCCCAGAACTCCTGCAAGTTAGCAGGTCTGGCAGTAAGAACAATCATCCCTTAACTTATGCACTGAACAACTGTGATACAGGATTCAGCAAGAGGGAATAAAATTAAATGAATTTTTTATGGACTATAGCTGTCCTTTATTAAAATAAGAAACAGAAGGCTCTCCAGAGCACTCTCTCTCCCTTATTTTGCCATTCTCCCAGCATTTAGCATTCTGTGCATGGCAGACATGACCATTACTTTTGATTAACTACAGTTATTCTGCATCCCCATGAGGCCTCTGTTTCCTTGCCTTTGGGAGCAATGGATTTTTATTGGGTAGGCTTTATAGAAAGAGATCTTAGATAATCTTATAAAAACATTTTAAAAGTCGCTTCATTTAATTGCTGATCTTTTGTCTGCAATCCAAAAGACATTGTTTATAACTTCTTGACAAACACAGAATTACTATTTTTCCCCCCTAAAAAGCAGTCTCGGAGATTCATGACTGTGCTCTGTTTTGGACGATATTCTTTTCCTCCCACAGGTTCCTACTCACATTAAGATGCTTCCAGAATGTACCAAAAACACACAGAACCTGATGTATTAGAACCAATTTGCTCCCCCAGAAAGCAAGGGAGCTGAAGCACAGGACCAGACATAGTGTGGGCAGATCCCATGCAAGCTCACACACATGGTTCACACAATGCTTGTCTAGTTCACAGCACACTCCTGTAGCAATCCTTAAGACTCTTTTGAGTACAGCTTGCCAAATAAGGCTGAATACTGCCAGATTTTTTTTATTTTTTATTTTTTTTTTAAAGGTGAGCGCCTAGGGGTAAAATATTTGCCAAAGAATAAAACCATAAAAATCTTTTTTATTTTGTAAGTGCATATGGGGAGAGAAAGAACAGGAACTACTCTTGCTTTGCACTTTTTCCAGACATTTAAGAAGGTTAAAACATTTTGCAAGTAACATTCACTTCTGGACTTTATGCGGTGATTAGTCTGAATTATGATAGTCTTTTTCCAAATGCAAAATGCAAAGATACAAAAATCCTGATTCATAGAATGTCTTAGAAATAGGATCCTACTGCTGAGAAGCAGAGTAGAAGTACCAGACAGACTCCCTATCAACATGAATCAAGTCTGTCACTTAAGAGCACATGCCAAAGGCTTTTTGCATCCAAGTGGCTATCTTTAACTATCAAGTCCACATTGAAAAGGAAAATTCCAGTATTGTTTATCATATTCCCTTTTTTTTTTTTTTCTTTTACACAAAATAATTCAAATTAGAGCTGGCTGGAAATAAGAATTCAATTTCATGATAAATTTCAAGGCTCTTGTATCTGGATTCTTTCCCATCGGGCTTCTAGTTAACTAGCTTCTCTCTCCCTCCACCTCTCTCTCTTTCAGGCATGTCTGCACTCTAAAACATGGCCCAGAAAAGAAGTACTCACATCTGAGGAAAACCAATGAGCAGATGTGGTCAGCTTGCCTTCAGATAACATCTAGTAGCAGGAAGGTTAACAAGCCTAGGAGTCTGGAATGACCAGACTTCATCCAGCCTCAAGGTCTGACTGGCCATCCCGAGTATCTGTAATTCATGACTCCCTGCAGCACAGGCTTTGGAGCTGGTGCAAGAACAACGATCTACCAATGTAATGTCTTGTTCTTTCCTTGCCATCCATGTCAGAACTGATCACAGACTCCACTGGACTGCAGTTGTGTGAAACTTTCTGAATGAAACTTGAAAGTCAGCCTTACTTTCACACTGAATTTCCATTTCAAAGAAACAGCAGTTTCTGGTGCATAATGAATCAAAATCCTCCAAACTTATGCAGCAGTTCTTGGTGTGGAGGGACAGCTATACAACAGACTGAATTATGTTAAAAGTTTATGTACTTTGTATGTATTAGCATATTTTTGTTTGATATGTGCTTTTGTTGTTGTTGTTGTTTTCTCATTTGTTTTGATTAACAATTAAAAATCGTTCTGCTTACCTGAGGCCTGGACCTCCATGATGTATTGGTGTAAATCTTGCCCTTGCTGAATGACTTCAAAAGTCATGTTGTTCATGGCCAACTTCCGCTCGGTGTGACGTTGCAAACGTTGCTCAGCCAGAGTGAGGTCCTCAGTATTGAAATCATTCATTTGTCTCAGCAGATCTTCATTCCAGGCATCTAATTCTGCTGTAACCTTCATGAGGAGAAGACAGACACCATATTCACTCAAGGCCAATCAAAAATCTTCCTTTGAAACAAACCATCCATGGATCACCAAAGTACTTCGTATTTTGACTGTGATCCAGAAATCACCAAACCACACCTGCAATACTCTCTGGATTCTGCTCACTTAATGGTCACAGTTAATGTTTTGCCCAGTTGAGGATCCATGGAAGTATTATCTTACTGATAACAAGAAATGATGACTACTTTTTCCCTTACCCATTCAACATGGAGCTGTAAGAGCAGAACTGTATTCACAGAGATGGTGAATAAATGCTACTGAATAAATTCAAATTTAAATGAAGAAATAATAGTGATCACTGCAAAAATACTGTGACACTGGTGGCCACATAATTCCAAAAAGGCTTGGATACTTCTAAAAACATTTTGCAACACTCTGTATGTTACATACTACAGATGGAAATATTTATTATTATTTATTCATTTTTTTCATAGAATTTAAATTATAAGCTGCTTCCTTTAAGCTCTAAAACAGGGATAACTAATACATTTGCAGAATTATTATTGATATAATGCATTGTGAACAGTATCTACCTGTTGTCCACAGAAAATGAATCATGAGACCTAACAATTTATTATGAAATTGGTCAGTTAACCCCCACAGTAGTTCTATGCTGTGCTTTCAGAGATTTAAAGTCTTTTTAAAGGTCTTTCTGTTAGCTTGAGTGGGAACAGGCCTTGTATAAATTTCTTTTGTGGTTCTCAAAGATTTTACACTAGGGAATGAATATAAATAATACACTTTAACAGATGGGGAAAGCACAGCAATGAAACACCACACTGAAGGGCTGGGTGAATCACCAGAAGCATCACAAAGGGGACCTGGCCCTCACAATGACCCACATTACCTGCCAATAACTCACGGGAGCACGCAGAATATTCTGCTGCTTTGTCTGCATCCTAACTCAAGCAGGCAGTCGGATGATTCTAGCAGTCCATTTACTGTATCTTCTGTATTTTACATTTTAGCTAACAGTTAGACAACTAATATCAAAGTCCTGCTCCAGTTTTTCTCTTTCAATTAACGCAAGGTCCAGCACCCAACCAGACCACCCAGCCTCCTTTCCAACCAGAATCTGCTACTACAGACCAAAAAGAGGGAATGTGCTGGTGACAACAAGTGAGGGAAGGGGGACAAGGGAGTGGGAAATAAATCATGCCTACAGGCCAGTACCACACAGAATGCAGTTGTTTAAATTATTTCAAATTTATTGAATACATGCCTGAATTCTGATTCATAGGTCAGCTCGTCAAAGCTAGATTGAGGAGAGCTAAATTGAGGTATTTAAATTCACACTTGGGCATGTTACGATATAGTGAGAGGTTCTCCATTTCTCAGTAAAAGTGCTCTTCAGTGCCTCTGTGCAGTGAGATGCTTTGCTTCCTCAGTAGCCAAGATTGAAATTTTTTCATTTAGTTTTCCTTCCTGAAAGTGTAACAATAAATCCAATGCACGCACTGGAAGGGAACCCCAAAGGACCGTCTCTCAGCCTCTCTCATTAGCATGGATGAGAGAGCCCAGCTTTGCTTTAGAAGGGAACATATAAGTGCAGTTTTTAATTCTTTTTTGAGAAAAGCAGATTTACTGAACCAAGAATCCAGGATCTCAGCTGCAGGGTGAAAGGCAGAGTGTGAACATCGTGAGGAGTTTCTATTTTTCTTCAGCTTTTTCCATCACCCATTCCACTCAATTACCTTTAAATAATAACTATCTCTACAGTCTCTTTGGCCTCATTCCTGACTCCAGCAGCCTCTGATTCATTCACACGTTGCAGCTGGAGTCCCTGAACAGTGGAGGCTTCTCAGCAGATTTAACAGCTATGGAGAAATGGTCAGAGTAGATGCTGGAGAAGGGTTTTAGAGGATGCATTTACTTTAGAGAAAGATACTTGGCTAACAGCAATCAGAACTGAGGTGGCCTTCATCTTGTTTCAAACTGAAAAGTGTAATGAATTTAGAGGGAGTGCAGATTCCTACAATCATGACAACAGTACAGATCAATGCAAAGCCTCTATCACCTGTAGGATTTAATAAAAAGGCACAGGCTAGAAGTAAACCAAATGCTTTTTTTTAATATTATTTTTTATTTTAAGGAGCTATTAAAAACATAATTTGTTTGAATTGATTGCATTGACTGTCAGGCTGCTAAAACAATTGTTCGAAATTTTGTAGGGATTTGCAATTCCCCTGTAAGAATTCCCAGGCATGTTCACTCAGGAAGATGTCTAAAAGCATTTGTAATAATAATTAATATAATAATAACAGGAAAGATTAAAACAAAGAGTACTTTCTATTAGTTTGCTCTTACAGCCATGCTACGATATGGGGATTCTGATCAAAACAATCTCTCTCCATCCGGCTTACGTTTATGGACATCATCTTCAGGACAGGAAAACACAAGTCTTTTGGAGGGTTGGATTGCCAGGGACATTGGGAACAGACATATGGAAGAATGAACAGATAGTCCCACATCTTCAAGTGTGTTGAGATCCAGCAGCCCAGCACAAACGCCTGGGTAAGCCTCTTTGCTCTGATGCCATTTATCTTAGCAACTTTTCCACGTGCTGTGGAAGGGACACTGTGCAGTATTGCTTTTATTCCCCCGTTCAAAGCTGTGGTTCCAATTAAAGAGGAAAGGACAGCAAGGGCAGTCAGGACACAAGCTGATAACCTCCTGCAGATGTAAGGCCTGACCCAGGGCTTCATGTCTTGTTGTCAGGACCAGGAACGGGGGCTGAGACTGCACCTGAGTGTCTCTGGACAGTCAGACAGGCCCAGCAAGGCTTGTTGGACCACCTCAGCTCCTGCAGGGCCAGGAACACAGCCACTGACAGCAGGGAACAGGGAGGAAGGAGGAGAGTCATCTCCAAGTGGGAGCTGAGGAAGGAGGGATGTGTTGGGTCTGGGGAAGAGAGGAAGGAGTCAGACTCAGCAAGAGGTGGAACGCCACCAAGTTCCTCAGGCAAAGCGTGTGTACAGGAAGGTTGGGTACATTGCTCTGAGTGACTGAGACAAACAGATGGCTGGAAGGGAATTTAAAGCACATGAAGGCAAAGAAGCAATAGCAGAGCTGTGATGACAACCCAGGTTTCCTGAATCTGGTGCCCTATCCCAGAGACCATGCTGCTTTGCAGATCTCATCAGAACACTTCCTTTCCTGTCTGTGCAGCCAATGCTTCAAAATCCCAGCAGTTTCTGTATTTCAAACTGGACCATCTGGAAATGGTCCCAGTCTGAATTTGAGTCCCTAACTAATTTGATTTGGGTATATGGAAAATGATTTATTTTTCTCTAGGAAGGGGCTGTAATTAGGCAGCTCTGTTAACTACACATGTATATTTTTCAAGTCTAAAAACGGACCTTGGATGTTCTCACAGAAAGGGTCAGGCACTGACATCTATGGTGAAAATTAGTACCGCTTCATCTGATGTAGTCCCACCTCCTCAACTGCGCTAAAAGCCAATTACATCGAGGCAATGTCAGGAATTGTCTCAGAAATGAGGCTCACTTGGCCATGAACTTGTTTAATTCTCTTTTGACCCAGAAAAATGGCTGATTAGAGTTTATTCTGTTAATCTATTGGATTTTTGGTGAGAAGAAATGAGAGAACTTCTTACGTTTGTTCATCTTTCTTCACAGTGTTTGTGATTCTAAACAGACCTTAGCATCCTTCACATGCCCTGGAAGAATAAGAGCCCTGCCAAGAGAGAAGCCCTGAGCTCTGCTCTGTTCTGCTGTGGCATGAGAGAGAAATCGTACCAAAGCAGAAGGGTTGCAAGAGCAGCAACAGTGGAAGCTCACAGGCTTGCATTAATAAAAGCAGCAGATTTATCCCAGATTTAGCAGATTTATCAAAGTACTCACACTGCACCCAGGAAAGCTACACACACCCCAAACTGGCAGCCACACTCCAGCTGACTTGCTGGAATGAGCCAGACTCCTTCCTTGCAGGTGGTGGCAAGAAACAGGTCCAAAGTACCAAAGGAAGGTAAAGTGACCCCAGGGTGTTAATGAGAGAGACACAACAAAGCTATATATTGACAATGAGCCTAGAAAGCACGATCCATCTTTCTTCACCTGAAATAGATGCTCCTGGCATCATGATAATGAGAAGAGAGGAATGATGCAGATATTGAACCCAAGTTAGCACTAACTGAGCTACCTGAGATACCCATATTAGAGCAGCAGGGATAGCACAAGAGATCCCATTATCATGCGAGCAAATACTGGGTTTGTGCTAAGCTCCATTAGCACAAGACTATAATAGATACACAGACTGTGTCAGCCAGGTCTGTGTTTCCTGCAGACACAGCAACCACAGTCTAGACCACATACTCCTAGGCAGGCATCCTCCTAAAGCAGCAACTTCATATACCCCAAATCCCACTACTAGAATACTGCTGCTTTTGATGCTTCCTGGATTTACCACGTTGCAACACCAGCAGATAACGTGACTGTGAGGAGAGAGACACACTCATCTTCAACTCTGGAGAGAGAAGAGAGCTGTAGAGAAGCAGGAGGCAGGTTAAAGGGAACAGCAGTAGCAGCAACAGAAGCTGCCCTGCCATCACACTGCTATACTGCAGCTTGCTTGTGGATTAGGCCAAAGCATCTATCCACGCTAAAGCAGCTGCTGTGCAGGCAATTGTACATCTGCAACAATTTCATATCTAAATCCTATCTATTTTTTGATGCTACTGCTGAATTTTTCCCTAAAATGGTGCTGCTGAGCCTTGAATGCTGTTCGCTTGGAGTAAATTCAGTTTAACACCTAAAGTCTTCCTGCTTAATGCCAACCAGAAATTTTTGTTTGCCAATTGAAGGAGGTGGAGAGGGAAATGAAGAATCAAGCAAGAGAAAATAAATGTTATATGGTGAATGAATCACATAGGAACTGATATTTTGAAGTATGGGCCAGGGAAGGGCATACGAGGAGGAGGAAAAGAAAGTTCTACCCTAGGAGCAGTCGCTATCAACACACAGAGAGTGGGCTTGCAAGACGGATCTGCAAAAGAGTAAAGATGGTTGGGAAGAACAAGCAAACGTGGGAGGTAGGTTGCAAGAGAAATGCTAGTGTAAGTAGGAGGAGCAAAGGTTAGAAGAGTGGGTAGAGCATGGAGATGAGGCAGAATGGAAAGAATAGTCACACAGGCACAGGGCAGAGCTCAGAATCTAGGAAGGGAAACATCCATCATGCCATACATCCGACATGAAAAGAGAGCAAGGGTATGAGATGGGAGGTCATATGTGATCTAGGGTGGAAAGAAAAAAAGAAAAAGAAAGAAAGGGGAAAAAAAAAGAGGTAATTCTGACTCGTGAATGCTAAGAGAATATCTATGATTGCAGAAAGAAAGAGGATACAATGAAGTAAGGGAAAGGGGAGAACGTATCTCTAGGGCACACACCACAGTTCGGGTACCAGACATGCCAGGAACGGCAGCACTCAGCTCTACTTTGGAGTTCAGCACAAGCTGGAAGAGCAGAAGACTGCAATGTGACATAAAAAGTGGATCTATGAGCAGACTAAAGCTGCAGGTTTATGGTAGAGGAGATGTGGGTAGGAAAAGGCGAATGAACCTGTCACTTCTACAAATCACACATGAAGAAAGTTTGCTGTTCCTCCTTTTCAGGTCTTGGTTTGGGTTGATGCTGTGCAGTGTGACAATACTGCTACTCATTCCTTTTGACACGTGGCAGAGATACCACACTGGCTTACTGGAGACCTGAGCTACTGAAGAGAAGAGGCTGTCACAGCGATGATTCTGCTCCAGTGCTTTTGGCTCCTGAATCCTCAAAATATCAAGAGGAACAAGAAGACAAGGTACCCAGGACAGCTTAGTGCCTTACTTCCCATAAAATGAAGTGATGTGCAGTTTGAAACCTATGCATATGAAAAAGAAAAACACAACCTCAGTAAGTGTGAGTCATTCTAAGATTCCAGCTTACAAACAGAAGAGTCTGAAAATCTTTCTTATCGTTCCTTTTCTTACAAGTGTATCTCAAGATCTCTGCAACTCTTATTTCTAATAAAGAAGTTCATATCTGAGTATCAACTATAAGATAGTGATGGGCTATAAAGCATCTTGTACCTCCAAGCAGGCAGCCATTCACTTGAAAGATTCTGCTAATGTTACAAACCTGGAATGGAAGACTCAAGTGAGTTGTAAATAACAGCGAAGCAAACTACTGTCTGTAAGCTGGCTCCTGCTCCCTTCTAAACTCATGTTTGGGCATGGATGTCAAAAGCCAGAAGAGACAGCAAGTGAACTCAAGGCTGAAAAATTTAATTAGCAGATGAAACAGAGCCAAAGAGATGGAATGGTGGAAAACTAGATAAGCAGCAGGTGAAGATTTTAGCTATTGCAGTGCTTTTTGAAAGATTAAAAGCATATAAGATCAAATTTATGTTGTACAGTGGGAACCCCCCCAATCCCTTCCAGGACTATGTCTTAGCCCTGGAAGCACACTGCTTTAAGACTACAGTGGATTGGCTCTGCCTAGCACTGCACAGATCCATGTACATTGCAGGAAATGAAACAACATGCAAAAGGAAGGAGCTGGGCAGCTCTGGGAAGTGAGAAGTTTCCTTGGAGGTAACCAACAACCATGGCCAGACAGGTATCAGCTGAGATCATCCCTGTCCTCAGTCTGAGATTTACAGAGGCCTGTAGGTGAATTTGATCACCTCTGTACAAAAGATATAAAGAAAACATATGCAGCAAGTTGTGGTCTATGCTCTGGATGGCAATCGTTGCGTTAGGGGTTGCAACTCAGTGCGTTTTACCATTCATTTCTTTCGCAGTTATCCAGCATTTTGCTAACTGCTAGCATTCATTCAAGTTATAGTTAATAAGCCTTCAAATGATTAGTTTTTGAAGCATGGGACAAAGAAGGCTTGACAGATTTTAGTGAGGCTATATTTCTGGGATATTACTATGCTTTATATATAATGTGCTCAGTGTGGTGCCAGCACTGCTGCTGATGCCTGCCAGCTATTGCCTCTCGGGTCTTACACCCTACTTCCTCGCAGTGGATCAGCTACCACATTCACAGTGCATGAAATCTCCCGAGTTACTTGGTTGGCTGCACGAACTCAGCTGTAGTATGCATCATACAGAAAGTCCAACCATATAATCCTAATGATCCCATCTTGTCTTGAAATGTGCAATGACTTGGTAAAGGAATAAAGCGTATCAGGCATCAAAGTTAGACACATTTCCTAAATAAAGAATAGATTGTCACTTTATGGTTTTAAAACCTAAGGCAGAATAACCTCCCACAGGGAGAGCAGGGCTCTCTCATATTTCTGTTATGCTGGTTTCCAGGTGTTGTCATAGTTTCAATTTCATACTTTACCCCAAGAACCTAGAGTGTAAATATCAGTCAATATAATGAGATTAAGGCAAGAAAGAAAAGGCAGCACATGCTATGTGCCTGTGAGTTGGTATCCAAAATCATATCTGCCAAACCTGCCTTGACTCCAGTACAACACAAAAGCTGCCTGGGTGACTCAGAAGTCCTTAGAAGTTCTAAATGAGTGCAGCTGGTCTGCCCTACCAAAGGCAGGTGGCTTCTCTTTACAAAAAATACTTTTCCTGAAGACAAAATGAAACCACCATTGGCAGATTTCGCTGAAGTACAGAGAAGGCTGGTGATGCTTAAGTAGATGGAAGTGTGCGTTGCTGGTGAAGTATCATTAATTCTGAAGTTTGTCAGGACTCCAAAACTCTATCAGGAAGAAATGATCATAGAAAGGCTCATAACCCAGGGCAGCTACAAAGCAGATGGGTACAGCGCAAGTCTAGGAAGGAGTACCAAAGGAAAGGGTTATGTGGTCCATGGCATGGACTTCAACATCTGGGGAGGTCAGTAAAAGCAGGAAAGTTTCCAAAGAACAAATGGCAGTCAGAAACTTTCTAAATGAAAAATAAAGGCCAAACACTCCATTGCCATTCGTGAGTTTGAAAAATTCCCTAATACTTTCAGTTTGCATTATCGATTAGAAAGGAGAGAGAGAGGTTAGTGAGGAAAATGAGTGGAAGAAAACGTTTGGTACCAAAACTGGAAGGAAAGAGACAACACAGAATGCAACTATTCTGAGACTGGGCATTAACTTGTAGCTTTCCCTGAAGCTGCTGGAAGGAGACGGGCTCTCAGTTGCATTTCTCTGGCTTCCATTAGAGAGAAGTAAGTTTTTGCTCTCACTGGAGTTCCCAGGGAAGGGTCCTCATCATGAGGGGTTCCCAGGAGCTCAAGAACCTGAGAACTCTGGGTGAGAACACAAAACCAGAGGGAAAATGGGAAACACATTGCTTAACAAGACAGAAGCAGCAAAGAAAGGAAAGCATTCAGATTCGGGAGGTGGAGACAAGAACATGAGATGGCTGTAACAGAATCACCTGGCCTCTGGTTTGCTATCAGACCAAGATCTGCTGGCTAATTTTTGGAAATCCAGTGGAATTTCCATTTCAGAGCCCATGTCAATCAAGCACTTTTGTTTTGAAAGCACAGGGACCTCACAACCTACGTATCGAAGTGCTCTATATGCAGCGTGTTTAAAAAAAGAATGCTGACAATTAAGACCCTCAGCACACTGAGAAAAGCTTCCACTACAGCAGCACTGTGCTTTGGGCCCACTTTTCGTAGATGGTTTGTGTGAGTGCAGGAAGGAGAGAGATTAGCATGTTAGCAGCAGGGAAGAGGGGTTTTGTTAAGGATATGTTCAATATGGCACCCACCACTCTTTGGACAGATGGAAGGGGGCTTAGCTAGACTAGGAAAGGAGAAACTCATTTGAGAATCATACTGGTACACATTATTTCACTGTTCTTAATCTATGCTGGATCTAGGCTATTATGGAAAATTAAAACCTAAATACATTTCCAGTCATAGCTCAAGCTACTTGCCTTTAGTAGAAAAGATATTAAATTCCCTGATTTAAATTTCATCATCTTTTTCCCTTATAAGCTTACAATAGTCAAACATCAGAAATATTATGTGCTTTTTAATTATGGGGATGACAACGTCTTTTTGCTTCTTAACAAGGACATGAGGTAATTTGCTTAACGTTGATAAGTTTCCTATTGACTTGGAATCTTTATTATACGACTGAGGCAACTGACTGGAATCTGGTTTCTAAGGATCGTTATTGAGTCAATTTGAGCCAATTCAGCTGTTCGAAATGCACAGCATAAACGTTATTTAATATATTATTTCAAATTACTTTTCTTTTTATTATCCACTAAACTGTTTTTGTTGTTTGAGCACTTAATATACTCATAAAATTAAAGATACTGACATGAATATGATATTTTTCACTCTATGTTCAGTTATAAATTAAATGTAGTAATTATTTTAAGATAAAAATATTTTATCCCCTCGAAAGAGAGAGCTTTCTAAATAAAATCATCTGCCCATAAACTCCCTATGAAACATGTTCTCAGATTTCCTTGTAATATTAATCCTGCAGAGGGAATTTGGTTGCTCTGTTGATAAAAAAAAAAAAAAAAAAAAAGAAAATAGCAGATCTACAATGACAACTAAGTGATTTTCTTCGAAGTCCTTTCTAGCCAATCTGATTTAAGAAGACTCTGAAGTGCATTTCCAATTTTAAGCATCTTAATATATCACAGACCCTCCAAATACATAGGACTGATTCCGAAACAAAACAGAGTGATCCACACAGCATTCCCATCTCTGGCATGATTGAGTTAGGACCAGCAACACCATCTAATGCTTCAGCTGCCCCATTAGTAAAGCAGTCCATGGTGGTAGAGGTCTTAGAAATCTTCAGTTGAAAGACAATGCATGATGTAAAAGAATTTGAAAACAGTTATTTCATTTTTTAAATCTTTGCATAAAGTCAGCATAATTCTAGATGCACACCTGGAATTTGCACTGAAACACAGACAGGCTGGTGTTTTGATGAATGGCTCTCATAGGTTCACCATACACTGCCTACAGACATATTTGGGTGTTCAGAAGCACTGTTTTTCATGTTTTACTTCATCTTTGAAAACATGGGTGCCATTTATAGGTATGTACACATATGTATTCACATCTAATTAATATCTTTAGAATCAAAGTGTTAATTATTCACCATTTGGCACACTAATGTATCATCATATCTTCCATTTAAATTCAGGAGATGGTAGTTATCTCAAGCTCCTGAGCTGTGAATGCAGCAGCCTTAGGCAACTGCACACACAGCAGTGTTACCAGATCTGAAATGCACACAGATGTAAACACATGCAAGGAACACTGTCTCCCAGAATCAGAAAGTCTGTACATAACTAGTGAATAAAATCATGTTAATTAAACTACTCTAATTTTCATAACAAGCACTGTACAACAGCCTTTACCAAACTTAGCACTCACAACAGGAAAGCTCAGATACTCACTGATTTCCATCTCTCACATCCAATTATAGATCAAGATGCCCAAAACCCCCTGTTCCCATCCTTTTATTCTACTGCAATTCATCATGCCATGTCTTAAAATAAACACTTACAAAGTGTAACACAGCATACTAAGGCTCCTATTAATTATTAGTACCCACCTTTAGGCTGCCTACAGGTTTACAAACAATACCTTCAGGAATATCTCATCATAAAACACTTAAAGTGCTCCACGACCTGAAAAGAGGCCAGCGGGATACAGCAGGAGGAACACACCGCAGAAGGGACATAAGTGCTGACACATGGCTTTCATGGATTTTGTGCACAATTTACATGTTGTTTTTTTGCACCATGTCCTATTAGAATTACAGCAAGTAGTTACTGAGATTGGTTTTGTCTTTAAAGTTACTCTGTTCAAGAATACCTCAATTATGAGCACTTTGGCGAGTTTTCCTTCCAGTGCTTTTGATTTCAAATCAGTAGTAAGAAACAGTACTGAAAGACCTTTTTACACAGGGACATAAAAGTTACTTTGAGGCTTCTTTTACTCTTCTTCCCTCCCCCCCTCCTTTTTTAAAAAATAAATCAATCCACTGCCATGCTCAAAGCCCATCTTTTAAATATCCTTTCCTTTCATACACAATACGTTTTTTCACTCAGAGGTTTAAAGATAGTCATGTATATGTTTGCGCAGATCTCTGTTTGTATGGGAAGAGGCCAACCTCGCTGACCAGTGATACAGAACTTCCAACCCAAGTGACAAGTGTCAATGGAGAGCTGTAGCAGGGGCACCTTACACAGCTTCTCTCCAAAGCAGGCAGGTTTGCAGCATACAGTCAGTCAAGAAGACATAACACTATATCACTGTATTCTAGCAGTGAATTTTGTTTCTTAGCTTTGACATGCTAACTTTAAATCCTGGTTTTAACAATCTCTTCCCCACTGACAGCTGAGTACAGCCAAACAGCTCAGGGTGTATCCTAACACTGTATGTTTACACCAATCTCCTTTCCCCCTGCTCCTTTTCTCAGCTCATGCAGCCAGCTCTTACCTCAATGGTGTACTGTTCAAAAATCCGGAGCTGAAGATAAATGTCTAGCTTAATCTTCCTCTCATGGAAGAGCTCTTCCATCTGTACCTGGGCCTCGTCGAGCTGCTGAAGTACGGATTCAATGTGGCTGATGGAGCTGTTGTGTGGGGTCTTATTGTTAGAAACGGCCGAGTCCCTGTGGCAAGGCAGAAAGCATGGTTAAAGCTGAGCTTCAAGGCAGGCAAAAGAGCAAAAGTACACATTTGTAGTTCTGCGTGCTGCTGAGAGACGAATCCAGGCACAAAGGACTCAGGGAAGGTGTACGTAACACTCCTCTCTTCTGCTCCTGAAATCCTGTGGCTCCTAAGCTCTGCACAAAGTTTGAACAAGGGGATTGCCCTTCCTTGCGTTGTGACACTGTGACCTGACACACCTGTGGGGGGTGAGAGGGACAGAGAGGGACAATGGCACACGAATCTCAACAGCTCTGTTAAGGAGCCTGGCTGGCAACTGTGTTCAGTCCTACAGAGTGACCTGCTCCTGCCTACACTCACATTGCCCAGACGCACCAAGCTGAGCTGCTGCTGAGCTCCCTGGACCTTTACAAGTTAATTTTGTGCATTTGCTTTAGTTATCTTAATTGAATCAGAATTACCAGCATTTTAGACTAAGAGGATAGGGATGCCTTGATTTCCTCTGCATTACTTAGCACCGCAACAGGCTCAGAATACAGTGCAAAGAACTCCATGGATCAGTGGTGTCTTTCAGTTGTCCTTCCACTAAGGTAAGCAAAATGAGAGTGCCTGTGAGAGGTCAGACAGTGCTCCATGTACATTCCCCACTGAAGGTTCCCCAATATTAACAAGAACGAGAAAGTAAAGTCAGAAGCCATAATTCAGTGCTTGGCTTTAGTATTTCAGCAAAACCAGGCTTTAGATGCAATGATTTTCTCTGTCCAACCTGCTCAACGTCATGTGATGGCAGATGCATATTTAAACCAAGCCACCTGAAAGCCCCATCAGATACCCCGACAGTGCACATCTTCCCAACAGTGTGACAGGACGGAGCAGATAAGGCAGCAGGCCTTACCATCAGTACTTACTGTCAGTCTGTATCTCTGTCTTGGTGGTCAACTTGGGACAACTACAAACGTGCCACCACATACTGGACTATGAGTGTATCAAACTCTCATATGTACAGGGAAGAGGCTGACAATACTGGAGGACAAGCCAAATGTCAGGTAACTCTGTCAGGTCACCACATTGTCTCATGGGGACCAAAGGCAGCTGGGAGCCATTCTTCTGGCCATTTAACACAGGCTGCCAAGGAAAGCTGCCCGTGGAGTCTGCCCACTGTGGAACAGTGCTAGCATTCCCAATTTTTTAGGGTTCTAATTCCCTTTTCTGGGTTGAATTTTCCTTCCATAAACATCTAGGAAACGGGGTAGTTTTCTACAGAATTTACCCAAAATGATTGTTCTTTGCTCTTCGCATGTTACCATAGTGTAGGGCCAGATTAAAACAACATAGAGTCAGCTTAACTGAAGATTGTCAGCAAGAGTAATTCAGAAAAAGAGCAAGCATTTGCCTGAATATCTGAAGCCTAAGAATACAATTAAAAATACAGAATACTAACAACTGGTTAATTATTTGCTCTTTGTATGTGTTCCTGCTCTTTTTCCCCAAATGCTTTCCATTTGATACAATGAACTTCAGATGCTCCAGTGTTATTCTGAAGCATGTACTATCAACTTCCCCTGCCTATAAGGGAATTTTGCACCAATATTACTCTCTCCAGCTTGTACAGTTTCTGCCCCACTCAATCAGTCTTGTGTTTTCACCTTCTTGGTGACCACAGGGTCTCTTTCTGCTTCTACATTTGAACTGCACAGAGAAAGGATGAATGAAGATAACAAGAAGAGATTTTAAGACTACAGCTTAATGCGAGGCCACATGCAGTCACATTCTGCTTACATCAGTCAGCACCTGTCTTCTATAAAAGGACAAGAAATAAGTCATCATTCAAATGCAGGATTATTATTATTCATATATTATCTAAATGACACAATGAATTATTCAGGACTGGTAGATATTAGATCTCACATGAGATCTAAAGGCATGCTTGGTTTTAGAAATTCCTTTTTCCTTAAGTATTTTACTCATCAAACCAAGCCACACTTGCATTTCAGCGGCTGATGCAATATAAGAAATGAAATGCAATAATCTTGTATTTTTTCCTAGTCTTCTCAGGTAAGGTCTTCAGATCTCTATATAGTCCAATCTGAAAAAGATTTCCTTCTAGAAAAAGGCATTTCTGAAACTGGATGTTTCCAGTACAACATTTCTTGTTCCGACCAGTGATGATAAATTCTGGGAAAGAATTCATAAAAGATACTAAGTATTCTTTGAAAAGACATGTGTAAGAGTTTTAAATGCAGGGAAATTATTTAAATAAATAAACAAAAACTTTTGGGAATATACAAGTAGGCCTCATTCGCTACTGTTCCTTCACATCTCGCTGGAGCAAGTGGCTGTTTCAGCATCCGCAGATGTGCAGAAGTAGTGCCCTCAGCAGCACTCCTGGAACTGCAGTTCAAAAGATTTGCTTCGTGTTGAGTACTGAGAATGGTGCTCGCCTCAGAACTGTAGTGATAACAAAGAGTGAAGGAAATGGTTTCATGTTATATACGATGCTACAAGCCAGCCCTGCTACATTTCTGATAGGTATAGTCTCCTGATTCAACGGGTCACTGCAGGTCCTGAAGATCTGCAAAGTGTAGTCCCAGGTATTTAACTGAGCAGCTGAGCTTTTCCTATGCTATCTGAAGGAGACACAGAGTGCTGTTACACAAATGATATCCTCCAAACCAATATCTGTTCTCTCAGAGATAAGGACAAGAAACGGAAAACTTCTTCAAGGCCCCATTAGTTTTATTCATTTTAACCTATGCTATGACATTCTTGATAAGAGCGGTGTATTTCCTTCTCTTCATTGTTGTTGCATTTGCAATCTTCAGCTATTCTTCACAGCAGGTATGAGGTGATCCACACATTGAAATGTAACGCTGTGTTAAGGAAAGATTGCAGCAATTCCTATTTTCCCTCCTTTCCTTTATTTGTGTGTTCTTTACTTCTGCCAACAGCCACAGAAGCCATTCGAGTGGGCACACACACAGATGACTTCATGTTTTTCTTATGCAGTTCTGCTTCACTTTTTGAAAGAGTTCAGGATCACATTACAGGCTGCACAGTTACTCACTTGGATCAGAGACCATCCTGACAGTTCAGCTCTGCAAACTGCTGTGTACATACAGAGCTTCTTCATTTCTGACAACAGTTGTGTGCTTCCCTCTGTGTTTGGCCTTAACTTTAACTGTTCCACCTTGCTCACTGTCCAGAATACAAGCCAGATCCCAACAGTATGATTTCTTGGATAAATACAGATGTCTTGAAAGCAGTATTGACATTTCACAATGTTTAGGCATGACCAGTTTCAAAAAAAGTCCCCTTTTTTCAAAAAAAGAGTGAGACCACTCTTACTTTTCAAGGACTGAAGCTAAGAATTTTTACATTGAAATAGATGAACTCAGACATGCCCAATTCAGCTCTTCACCTGCATGACCTTGCAGCCACTACAGCAGCCTTTCTCCAATAAATGCTGTTCATACTGATGCTCTGATGTCTTCTCAGCCCCAAACATTACCCTGAGCACTGTACAACTCCGCATTCTGCTTTCCTGTTGACTCAGGCCCAGGGAAATAGCCTTCAGGCTGATCTGACAGGCTGTACCAGGGCTCCCTCAGTATAGGCACTTTCTGCAACTCCCCAACTCAAACTTTTCAAAAAGGCCATGCCGACCTCTGGTTAACCTGGTACGGGCAGCTATGTGTGTGTCCCCGTTAGCCCCCTCCATCTGGCAGCACACTAAGCACAGCAAGTTTCCTTTTGACTTATTTCATCAACAAAGATGGATGGATGGATGGAGCAGAGCTCTTTCTTCCTCCTATCCTCCCTTCCCAGCTCTGGTCTCAGCAAGCAAAGCCACTTGGATCTCTCATTCTGCACTGCAACATACAGCAAGATGAGGCATTTACACAGTCTGCCTCTCCTTGTGGAGAGTATAAAGGAAAGCTCAGCACATGGCTATAGCAGAAGACCCAGGGACTCCTGCGGGGTCCTTAAGGGCACAGCTCCACCAGGGCATTTCATTACCTAGTTTGCAATAAGCACCTTTGGCTTTTCGTATCATGGCTCTGCACTTCTTATTTGAGGACTGAAGGCATCAGACTGGGGAAGCTGAGTCTGGGGAGGATGACATGAGACTGGGACAGCCACAGGTGAAGTGCCTAGGACCTATTATACTTGGTGCAGAATATTCTGTATGTATACAGAACATACACAGTATGTTCAGGCAGATGAGGGCAATCTGCAGCAATACAAAGATTTGAAGAACAATGGATTTAATGGTTTTAGGCTCAGTAATGTCACTAGAACACCAGAAAACTCCACTGCTGCCAATGAAGTTAAAGCCATAGAAAATCACTGTAAATAAGAACAAGTGAGAGAGCTCTCAAAGCTACAAGTTTGGGATACTATGCTCTCTGCAAACATTAGTTCTACTACACATACAGACTGAGAAAGCAAAAAAATAACCCCAACTTCTCTGAGCCAATCACTTTTTGTATTTCAAATCAGATAAAACAAGCTGTTTTAATTCATAATGCAAGCAGGGCTGGCAGCGCAGGACCCTCTTTGACAGTAAGAATAAACCCCACATGGGCAAAGATAAATAGAAGAGTGCTGCATGCAAAATGAAAGAGTGAAGACTCTTAGACATGTGCATGTTTTATTAAGAGGAATACACTTCTCCTATACCAGGAGTAACCATATAAATCACAAGGCCTCAGCTCACAACCATTTAACAATCTTCCATAAATATCCACTAAAAATATTCACCTGAAACGCATTTGTTTCAGTTCACTTCACTGTGCCTATAAATAATCTCCCTGTCAAGCAGCAACCCACGCTGATACACAGACTACTCTAATCAGTTCACACAAATCACTCAGTGCAATTTCAATACATTACTCAAAGAAATTGAAGAGTAATAAATAACCAAGGAATGAATAAACTCTCCCTATTAATCCTAAACTTACATTTCCCATTTGTGCACAGCTAACCCACAGCATACAGCAGATTTCTCAGCACCTGTCCTCCAGGTGGATGCTTACCTGAGCTGCTGGATTAGATCTTCCCCTTCTTTAATAACATTGAGGGTAGCATCCAAGGTAGCTGTTTGTTGCTGCTGAAACTGCTTGATAAGCTCCTGAACTGCATCCACAGAGTCAGCACAGACATCCTCTAAGAGCTCCTTCTGCAGATCTTCCATCCATGTCCACAGCTGGGAAGGAGGGGAGGGAAATATAAATCAGAGAGGGATTGAGATTTAACCCTCTAATTCCAGATCAGAAAGCATTAACTAGGGCTGCATCTTTCACATGGAAACTGAACTGAAGTTTTTAAAGACAAAAAGACACACTGGTTATTAGATTCTATTTGGTGCAAACCCATTTTAAGCAACAAAGTAAAATAAATACAATATCAGGTTTTTTTTTTTCCAAAAACTAATACATGTTTCAGTCTAATGTATGACAACTATTGTAATGATATTTTTCCTATTAACTCTTCCCACAAGTAATAAATTACAGTGTCCTACAGCTGTGATAATCTAACCCTTTCAGGAGCTGTGTGCCATCAGCTCCTATTAATTTCACTTGAAGTTAAAGCCTGTTGCAGGACCAAGACCTAAAATATTGGTTATGTATACATGGTGCTGACTGAAGTGTACCTGTACTTGCTCAGCTATGCCTTCCCAAGCAGAAGGTTTTGTATTCTGTTTTGTTTTGTTTTCTCTTCCCTCCCCCTCAAATGTACCTCAGACTCTGCTTTTTGAGTTTTGGAAAGCCAAGGCACAGGAGACAGCAAATTCCCCAGTCTATCTCACACAGATCCATTCATTCTAAATAGTCTTGACTACCCATTTCAAAACAACAACAAAAAACCATTTGAGTAAGTTCTTAGCTGAGAATTTCCAGCCAGCTGTTCATCAGAGATCTGGGCAGTGGCAGGCAAGCCCAGCCTCCCGTTGGCTGTAAAGCCTCAAAGCGAACGGAGGTTTCCCCTTTAAGCTTGCTCTGAAAATGAGTGTAAAATTGCACCAACCGAGCAGGCAATCTGCCAGCAAATCCTAATGACTCCACCAGAGCGACTATTTTCTGTGCCATGCCTGCCCCATTAACCCACATTCTGCTGGTACGTTCGCAAGGTAGTGGGGAAGCACAGAAGCAGGACACAGCCCAGCATTGCTGCCCTGGGAAATGTCAAAGGACATGGTGCTGCCAAGCCAGGGAGCCACAAAGAAATTTGCCTCGAAGGAAGCTAGAGGTATGCATGGAGCAGATGACAGACGTTGTGAGGGGGTGGCAAAAAAGCTGGTAAAAATGTCTCTGCTCGGAACGAGACGCACTGGATCCCCATCCTACAGGATTGCTTCTGAGACTGTGAATTCTACGTGTTGATGTAAAACAAGAGGAGAGAGATGCCCTAAGCTCCAGCTGGCCAGGCTTTTCACATCCAGAGTCCAAATCTAAGGCTTCCACCCCAATCTAAAACAAAATAATCAAAATCAGAACCTGTCCCAGCTCTGCTGGTGGTGTCAGAAAATGGAGAGTGCATCTCCCCGTGCACTGTCCCCACCTCTGCTTCTGACCCCTTGCTTGACAAGCCTCCAGCCACTTCCAAAACTGTGTTTTAAAACATCTGCTGAATTTGAAAGCTTTTCTGTTAGCTTTTCAGAGTCAGCCTTGAATGTTTTGGGTGAAGCCCTCTGTTTATAGTAGTATAATCATAATTGCCACACTACTACTGGCCTAAAATGTCTTCGCTCAGTTTATTTACATATTTTCACTTTCTCAGAGGAAATGCATAATATAAAAAGGCAAATATTAATACAAGAAACAAATAAAATTAAGTAGGCTTGTGTAATAGATGGAAGATTGAAAACACATTGGAAGAACCAAAAGGAGAGCTTTTCCATTTGTGGCCTGAGTTCCAGGTGCTGAACTCTGGGAAGCCACCATAAAGGAAAATGCACTAATGCCTTTATCTATGAGCTACATCCAGAATCATCCTGGTTTTGAGCTGATCTCTGCTTCCACTCAAACAGCAGGGACAGCTGGACTATAACAGGCACAGAACAGGTTTTGGGGAATATTAATTTTCTCTGCTTATCAGATCTTCAAGTAATAGAGCACTCTGTAAATACAGAAGTGAAAAATGACCATGTGTATAAATCATTCTCCTGTTTCGAGCTGGGAAAGCCACTAGTTTTTTAACTTCTTGCTGCTCTTCATCATATTTCATTTTTTTTCCCACTTAGGATAACAAAAAAAAGCTCAGAGAATTTTCTTTACACAATTTAAAGTGAAATAAAGAACTTGCTTCCCTCTCAGCAATCTGCAGTTTTCTTGAAATTATAATGTTGAAAAGGGCAGGGAAGAAATTTTCCAATCCCTATTAGGACTTAAGAGAAAAACCCTGTTTTTAAAAGTGTCTCCAGAACCTTCAGCACCAGGGAAAAGGACGTGGACTTCGATGATCCTACATCACTTTTTGAGTATGCTTCTACCTCAAAGCAGTTTTGAAACACTTAATACTGCACTGCACTCACCTGGAACTGAAATGCTTCTGAATTTCAGAGAGCACTCAAATATATGAACTCATATTAACTTCAGATGTTTCCATAAATGACCTCTGATTGTAAGGATTTGCATAATAAAAGCTATCAGAATTTAGGTCATTCTTGACTCAGAGGCCTTTAATCCTTTAGACTCCACCAATCCCTGGGAAATCCTAATACAAAGAATCAGTCAATATTAATGAGATTAGGAAGATCTTTCAGGAACAATTTACAACAAGAGCCTGATTCAAAAACCTCCTATGTTACATGCTACAACTGACAGCACCTGAAATAAAATACCACCAGGACCCATTTGTGAATGCCAGAGAAATGAGAAGATGAACTCCATGTCACCGCAGCACCGAAGTCAGAAGAGCTGTTCATCATGAACCAGAAATCACATCCTGACTTGTTCCTGTTTTTCACAACTCAGAAAATCGGTCCCTATTAGGGCTTGGTGTTTAATTCCAATGTAACTATTCAAGTTATTTTTAAAATCCTCACCGCTAAACCCCCAAATCAACAGACACCTTGTGCACTTCCTAATTCATGCTGTGACTTTCTCCTAAGCGGCTCAGACTGAGAGTAGAGTTTGAAACTTTTGTTGAAAATTTATATAGTACACAAGACAACTTTTATGTCACACTTGCAGCATCTGATTTTTCCTCTTTTATTCTTTGCGTGAGCAGAATTTGTGAGCACTTGTCCATTCCCATACACGTTCCAAACTACTGCTATTCACCTGATCCTGTAGAGGATGTGTGTGTAGGTACATGCAGATGTTTCAAATATCAACACAGTATTTCCACATACACCTGTAGTGACTTTTACTAAGTTTATCAGCGATGCACATGTCCACAAAAGACCATTTCTGTATTGTATGGTTTAACACACTCAGTGACAAAGAATTCTTCAAAATAATGAAGAAAAACATAAAAAAAATATTTTTTTCAAATTGATCTGTGCTTTAGTAAAGTTAATTGGATGCAAAAATGCTAATGCACTAGTGGTAGACCCTAAATTAAGTTCATCAGTGAGATCCAGCCACAAGTTTGACTCACACAAATTAAGTTAGTCTACAAACTTCATAGTTGTCAGCTACACTAAAGTCTAAGGCAAATACTTAGCCCTAAAATGATCATGCTGAAGCTCCACAGAGGCTCCAGAGTTGAGGCTTTATTTATCAAGGTAACCATGGCTTTAAAAAAAGAAAAACAGTTCTCTTATTACCAGGCCAATGGAAAAGAAGAGTAAAACCCCGCCCTTTTGGGGGAGCATCTGGCACTTCTCTTATGCATTGCAACAACTTTGTCTTTCTTGGCGATAAAACACAGGCAGCTTCCCTCCATCCAAGAGACAATACAGCTCTTTATTCCCAGCTATTTTGTCTGATGCAATACCCTTCATTTTACTCAAGTACTTAATGAGACCACTTACTGGAAGTTTGAAGGACATCTGTGCCTGTTACCTAGAAATTAATGTTTCTGTTTTAGAGCAAGGGACCACTTTAAAAAACAAAATCTGAAAGCGAGAGAGATAGCTGAGAAAATCTTGCCTGTGTGTTTGGAATAACTATTAAGTGCCTAGCATTTGTATGCTGCTATTTGCAAATGCCACTGATGAGTTTCAATCCCCTCTCAAAACAATTTAAAAATACTGAGTAGCAAGACCAGTGAACAGCAAAGAAGCAGTCCATTCAATCCATGAGAACTACCACTGTGCAACATTTTTGCTGCTCATTCCAAACAAGGGTGTTAATGGAAACAAGCAACTTTCCAGGGTATACGCTCTACTCCTTTACAGTGTCAGAGAAGTGCCACGTGCTGCAGAGCATGCCGCCAAAGGATGTTGATGGCAACTCAGTAAAGTGAATGTCCATCACAGGAACCATGGCAAGACCAGAACTGGGAAGAATTCAGTGAAATATGGGACACCTTTTTCCCTTTTCCCTGACTTGCACTGCTGCCACTCCATGAGTTCTCATGAGTGTGCAGAGATCCAAGGGCATGTTGAGAAAAATAAAATAGAGTTCTTTCAGAGAGTCTATCAATGCTATTTTCCTCTCCTTCTAAGCCAGGCTTCTATAAACCCATTCTGGGCAGCGACATCTGGCATTTTACAACATGTGGAAGGAAATCACATAGACCCTAGGAGAGGACATGGATTTGGGAAATAGATTCTGTTTCAGGTATTGTTGAGGCTGATTTATGACAGGACTTCAGTATGTGCTTATGTTTAAGCACCTGTTATGAACCTGGTTACACTGTGTGGCCTTTAGGAAACTGCTTTGTCTACCTTGATTTCTCCCCATCAACATGGTGGAGATAATAAAACTTTTCAGCAAAACTGATTTTCAGCAGTCGATATTTATTCACACTTAGAATGCATCCAGGGCTGTTTAAGTTGGAGGAAGTGATGGTTGTTGTAAATTGGGAGTGCATTTTAACAACATTTTCTGAAGTCCCAAAGGCACATTCAAGGTCTCACGGAAATGTCAATGGAAACAAGCAAAACAATGTACGTAATGATGAGCTGTAATGTGACCACATGCCACCCGTGAGGTGTCACATGATGGCAGCACACCTAATAAAATGTGACAAGATGGGATATGAGCAGACGCTCCATATGAAATGCCACAATATGTGGCTTCCATGGTAAAATGCAGCTGATGAGACACCCTGCTGCAAGACATAATGTCAGATATCACCAAGCTGGTTGGGAAGAAATGGTGAGTGGAAAGAAAGGGAACGTTCTGTGAAAAAAAATCGGATCTTTTTCTAACCTCTTTCTTGCTTTTTCCCTCTTCCTCGCCAATTTCTTGACATTCATCCTTGGTTGGGCTGCATCTGGTGCTTCTGTATGCTAACGCATTTTAATTAGTAACCTTGCCTATGGCAAAAGAATTTGCAATGCCTAAACATCTGATGCTTTTTCCAATTCCTGCAAGGACCAGATTGATATAGCACAAAATAATCTCCTCTCAAGGGAAACGTGTTTTGGGTAGCTATGCTTACATCAGGGAGTGCGTAGATCTCCAGCCCAAGGTCATGTAAATGTAATTCAGGGCCTATTTGCTGTAGGAGAGAAGTTGGTTTATTACTGAAGAATCAGTTGTACATATTCTATGCTTCTGCTTCCATCACGAATTGCAAAACCACGTTCACTTTCTAGTATGATTTTAATGTAAGTTACTTGTAATTATGAATCTGGATGTAATTAGCTGCAGTAATTGTACCAAGCAAATCAAATTTTGCACATCATCATACTGATACATGCTTGAAGAAGCTCTTCCTACATCAAAAGATTTATTCAGATTTACATTCATGTAATACAGTACAATTTGGTGCAGGAGGAGCTTTCCATAGCTGCAAGCCATGCCCTCAAAATTCAGCAGTATACTTTAATAAATGCAGGTACCATTACTTTTTCTTCTAAATTTTCCTCTGGTCCTAAACCTTGCACAACTTCTCAAATGGAAGTTGCACTACCTCTTCCCTCTGTGCCTATTCCAGCAACTCGCTGTATCACTTGCAGTCTTAACCCTGATTTGCTGCTTTGAGCCCTTCGTGCAACTTCGTGCTCTACGCCCTAGGAACCTCAGAAATAAATCACTTGTGACAATTCTGAATCATTCTGCGACTTGCTAAGGATTAAACAAACTGTGTGACCTTTCTCTAACCAAACAGTCCTATTGAATCCATCAATCTGAACCACTACATTGACATTAACCATTTTAAACTAGTTTTATAGACTCCATTGCACACGTTCACTTAAGGGGCAACAGAACATGCCTTTTGAGTGATGAGTGAATTATGGGAATGTCTCTGTAAGGCTTTGATGAAGAGTACTCCATACATAAATTGTCACATGAACTGCCTGCCCATTCTGTTGCCTTTGTATACAGCAGCAAAAGCTGCAAGCCCACACAATGGAACTGGGAGAAGCCCATCTTCCTCAAATTAAGGCAATCAGGAAAATAGGCCATATAAGACTAATAAAAATGTACTTTATAAGATTTGGCACCTGCTATTTAATGCCTCCATAAAATGCCCTTCTATCTTCTTCAAGAAACACTGTTACATCTGGAGAGCAAGGCATACATGTTGAAGCCACACAAAACACATGCCAGGACTCCTTAAAGCTGATATTTGATCCATGTGAAGCAATCAGTTAAAATATTGGTGATTGGCCTGAGAAATGTGGATGTTAACATGCAACTGAAACACAGTCTGCAGAAGGCCCTGGTGGACAACAGGTTGGCCATGAGCCAGCAGCGTGCCCTGGTGGCTAAGAAGTCCAATGGTATCCTGGGGTGCATTCCAAAGAGCATGGTCAGCAGTCTGATAGAGGTGATCCTCCCCCTCTACTCTGCCCTCATGAGGCCACAGCTGAAGTACTGTGTCCAGTTCTGGGCTTCAGTTCAAGAAAGACAAGGAACTTGTATAGAGGATAGAGGTGATCCTCCCCCTCATGATGAGGGGCCTGGAGCATTTCCCTTATGGGGAAAGGCTGAGAGACGTAGAACTGTTCAATGTGGAGAAGACAGAGGGGATCTTATCAATGCTTATAAATATACAAAGTGCGGGAGTCAAGTGGATGGGCTCAGCCTCTTTTCAACGATGACCAGAGACAGGATAAGGGACAACGGGCACAAACTGGAACATAAAAAGTTCCGTATGAATATGATGAAAAACTACTTTGAATGCTTTGACAGAGCACTGGAACAGGCTGCCCGGAGAGATGGTGCAGTCTCCTTCTCTGGAGATATTCAAACTCTCCTGGATGCTTTCCTGTGTAACCTACTGTAGGGAAACTGCTTTAGCAGGGGGTTGGACTGGATGATCCCCAGAGGTCCCTTCCAACTTCTATGATTTTGTGAACCCTTTGGCAAGCACACGGCAGAAAGATGAAAAGAGCTTCTCTTCCACGTGTCTGCTTGAGCTCTGCTGCAGGTTGGGCTTCCTGGATCTGGTCTATGTGGCTGCGTTTGCAAGCAGTTAATTCACATTACCTTGATTGTACCTCACAACTTTTATTTTCTAAAGGAAGAAAAAGTTCACAGATGGCAGAATTTTATTCAGTAGCGGCCTGGCCGTGCTTCAAACTCCTCTGCTTGAAAGCAGGATGTACTGCCAGGATACCACAGCTCTCTCCATTCCCAGCTTCTTAATCCTGCACAAAAAACCAAGCTTCTAGACAACAAATGAACAGAAAAGAGGAGCATCCTACAGCAACCCTGCTCTCCTGGCTTTGCTATAGAATTACAGACACGATTTAACCCTGCAAAGAAACCACCCATAAAGCAATGGCTGGTGGTTGCATTTTGGTCTAAGTCACAGGCTGTGCTTTGGAGATGGGAGAGGAATTTGCTCCTATTTTTTGCTTCATGGCAACTGATTAGTAGTAATGCAGAGTCAACTTTTACAGATCACACAATAATAATGCTTGTTATACTAGCAGAGCCCTCTCTATAGCCCCAGTTACCAGAATCATAATGGTAAGCAGGCAAGTAAAGGAACGTATCTGTCTTCTCTGAGAGATCTGCCTTCCAGACCAAGGACAGCACACGCACATAGACCTCACATGCAGCTCTGGCACTTCACCCACATTTCTTGCTCTCTGTCTGCAAATCCACCTCTGATGGGAATATCAGAATGTTTAGGAACTGAGCACTTATTTTTTAAAAAAATCAGCGTTTATTTAATCCCTTAAAGGAGCATTTGCTTCTCACTCCTGCCCTTTATCTCGTGATCTCTCTTACTGTATTCCCCCTGATGAAACCACAGTGATTCAGCTCCCAGGAAAAACCCCACTCATAATTGTAAGGCAAAAAATTTAAGGTTTGATGTTTCTCAGCCCTGCAGAGAGGGGAGGGACAGATATTTTCATAGTCCACTTTTGTATGCTCCTTTAGAAATCTCAGCTGGGATTTTTATCCCATTGAAGGATCAAAATCTGCAGCTTTTTGACAAGACGTGGTCTTCATTCTAACCCGGAAAAATGCTGGGGTGTGAGGTAACCCAGCCAGTGTATACTTTGTATGCAGACAGCCAGTTTGGGTCCTTTTTGCATTTTATGCTTTCATTGTTGCTAAATCTAGCCACAGCATGAGAAAAGCACCAAAATCACTGACCAGGATGGCAGTTCAGGAATGAACTGTATAAGACAAATGCTTTGTGGGAACCAGGCTCCCAGAACAAGGCCTTTTCAGAGCTTCTGGAAGTTGCCAGCAAGTAGAATTGCTGAACTGATTATTCCCTTCATCACAAGTATTTATTACATGATAGGCAGCTGCTCTGACACATCAATATTAATGGTTAAAGTCAAACAAAATTATCAAGTTCAGTAACATTAACCATGAATCTTGGGTCAATTTACAATGAATGTCAGGATTATACAATACACTCCAGAACCACTGTCATGTCTGCTTCATGATTAATTTTGATTCATTCTGTCAAGTCTTCTGACTAGAGTCAATAGCAGCCCAGTGAGTTTTTTGCTCCCTCCCACAGCACAAAATCCAAGTCCAGTCAAAATTAGTGACCTGCATTAAAATAATCTAATCATGATATTCAACCGAAGCAGAGAGAATTTAATTTCACAGCTCTTGGTTATCAAGTAAAATTAAGTCCACAGTGCCTGCAGTTTACACCTCCTCACTGATGGTGTAAACCCACTCCCATTACTCACTCGAGTAGCCCCACTGACATCTGTGGGGTGACCAAGGTGACCTGCTGAGCACAAATAATGTAGGTCTACATAGGAAGCTGCCCGACACATAATGGTCCATGCCTTTGTTCTCAGTTTCTCATGGCCTTATCAGACAAGCTGTTCAGAGTGAAACTTTCCATACCAGGTATCTGCTTTAGGCTGAACTTGATGAATTTTGAGGTAAAAGGTCCAGAATGAGAGGAAGGGGTAACAAGGAGTCATTTTGCCTGTGTTAGGAGTCTTGTTTCTGCTTGCATGAGATGCTCCAGACACTCCATGCTTTTAAGCAAGGGTTTGAAATTTTGCAGGGTTACCCTTGATGTCAAGAACGAGTATTATGTCATCCCTGTGAAAATTTACCCAAATTTGGTCACTTAAAAGACCCCTGCCAAATTCCAGCTTGAACATGTTCAGTAAGAATCTGCTGAGAGCTTGGCAGTTCATTTTTTTCAACATTAAATATTTCTTGATCTTGCTCATCCCATTAGATGGGCCAGGTAGATCTGGCAGGCTCCAAATGGAACTGCAAGCACCAGCACCTCTCATACTGCTCATCTGACTTACCAAGGGCCAACAAAGCACAGGGCTTGAACCTGCCTCTCCTTCCTTTCCTGGTTTTTGCTGCTCTCTTGCAGGACTCAAGGTAACACAAAGGTGGTAACCTGAAACCCACTGAAAAATGTGAAACTTAGAGGTGGCAAGACATGCTTTTATCATACTCTGAAGAGCTATGAGGCATTTGCAGAACTGTTTTGTCATTCAGGTAAGACCCATGTGCTGTAAATGGATCTAATTCCAATGCAGTTCCTCCTTGTTCTCTAAGTTAGCAGCTTCATGATCAGCCAATATGAGTAATGCAACAAACCTTTACCTCAGCTATACAAAGAATACATGCATGCTTTCTCTTAAACATCTACATAAATCTTAATAGATAAATCCTGCAGATGCAGATAAGACTTCATTTGCATGTAGGTATCACACACACGCATGTGTAACCTCACCTCAACAATTACTTGACAGAAGTAATTTCTGTTGTTTCAACCTGTGGCTCTGAAGACGAATCAGAAAGTGCTGGTAGCAGTATGTCTACTGGTATAAGCAAGGCAAAACAAATCTGATTGCTAAACAGGGAAGAAAATCTGTATAGAAAGTAAGGAAATCTACATGATGCTAAGTCAGTATTGAATGATCCAAAAGGATTTTAAAAGTTTTTAATGATAACGAAATGTTGACAATGTCCTTTTGTGTCTACTTTTTTATACTCAGAATGGTAATGTCCCTATCAAAACTATTAGTATAAAACTGAGATCAATATGAAATATTAGGACTCAGACAAAGAATTACAAGATGCTATTGTTTGCCTTGAGATTTTTGATCCTTCAGGGTATGATCTTATCATGTCTGCAAATTCTTCTCCAGACGGTTCAAAACCTGTTCTCTTTTGAACAAAATGAAATGACAGCCAAGAATCTTGTATCACCATTAGATCCTAGAACCTGAGAGCTCACAGAGCATCAACTGCCCTGCCACTAATTGATTCAGATCTGAAATAAGAACCTGAATTCAATCACACTTAATCCTGAGGGAAGTGATTCAGGTGCAAGTCTCTTGAATGCATTTATCCTACTGACAATAATTTATAACTTTATGCTGCCATACAGATAATTGGATTTGATTCCCAAGGTAGCAGGTTTCTGCTCACGCTGTCAGGAATTCCTTGGCCTAAAAAGGTATGAAAACATTGACTACAAACTGAGAGAGCATAATGAGTACTGCAGGACAGTGGGACACAACTTCTCTTACAGGAATGGCAATAGGACATTTACATCACTCATGAGCCGTGATACTAACTGTCCCTAAGGAGACTGCTCTAAATTTGTGCATCTAAAATGTTTTTGCCATACCAGAAAGTAATCATTTCAGCCTACTGCATGTACTCTTACAGCAAGGCCACTTCTAAAAAAAACCTCTCAATTATTGGTATGCTTAATTGATAGTCTTTTTCATATCCAGGTCGTATTCAATTAATACTTTTCATGTTCAAATCTGTTGGGATACAAAGAAATCCACTTCTAACTTTCATTGCTCATGAGATGTCTAGATATAAATTTAATTCAATGTATTGTCCTGAAGAAATTCTAGCAAGGAAGATTTCAGAAAGTAACATTTATTTGACAAGATGACTTTTCAAAAACAGAAACAGTTGAAAGATTATCAGATGCTGGAAATCTTGGTAGTCACATGTGGAGATGCAGAGGTGGGCAGAGTACAGGTGAAAGTGTGAGAAGTTCACAGTCAATGTACTCAGCCACATCTGGGAAGTACCACACCAGAAATGTAATTCGTCTGTGCTAGGAAGACTGCCACAAGTGACATGTTTGCTGCAGGAAGATATTTAGAATATTTCTACGCAGACCATGTCAGTAAGACTGATTCTTTCTACTTAACTCTCCCTTTCACCAGTTCTGTCTCAGTAGATTAATATATCAAGAAATAATGAGAATTTGGGAAACTTAGATGACAAATACAGCTAAGTCATAGATTCTTGCCAAAAAACCACTGAGCCAACTATTTATTCATTTCCAAGGATATAAGACAAACAGTTGCAAATAGTTTAAGAAAAGGTTTCTTTAAGAATTGAAATGAATAATGATGGTTGTTATTAAGTAATTAATAATAATAATACAAAATGTCAGGTGTTAAACACACTAACATGCCAGCTAAACTGCTCTCCTTACCCCAAGACACTCTCAGGTGAAGGGCAGAGTTCAGTGCGCTATCAGGCCCAGTGCTGCAGGTAGGAGGGCAAGGTTACTCAGGGAGGCACGTGTTGGCACTCCAACTGGAATGCCTCCTGGTCAAACAGCAGCAATGGATCTCAGATGTTCCTATATCTTACTTGCCTTGACACCTGCTAGAGTTTAAATCTGACTCCAAACTATTTATTTAGCTCAACTAAAACTGCCATTGATTCAAAGGGAATTTCACTTAATAAATCCTACTTTTAAAAATGGAATCTAGTGTTATCTAAAATGCCACCTAATACAGTGAATTTGTTTTTACACAGATCCAGAAAACAAGCATGGATGGTGCAGATCTGGCCTGTACAAGTGGCTACAGCAAGAATCTGCACCTGGTCCAGATGCACCATGGTCCAGAGCACCATGCTTGCCATGGCTGAGCGTATGCCCTAGCCAGAGCCCAGGGAGAAATAAGTGAGCTCAACTGATATGAAACAGAAAAAGAACATAATACTATCAGAGGCAAAGTGGAAAAGGAAGAATGTTGGTATTTCTTCACTTTTGAGGAATTCTACTATCTATTTTTCATGAAGAATGACAATTGCATTGGTCAAATTGCCATTTTGCAATACACACAAAGGTCCAATACACACAAAGGTAGTCACTTCTACAACAGCCGATCTATTTATAGCATAAAAAGGCAAATACGGATACAAACACGCACCAAGACTCTTGTGTAGTAATGGTTTACCCTTTGTGCCAGGTCTCCCTAGCAGCCTGCAATGACATCACTGTGTCTGTGGAGATCCCCACAGCTGGCAGACAAATACTAAAACCACAGCAATCTCTTCACTTATTATTTTTGGCAAAAAAAATGAGGTACTGTACTGTGCAACTCTCACCAGTGCTTTCAAGATGCAGAAGACAAAGGCAGTGAGGATGAAATTTGATGGATATGCCAAAAGCCCAAGTGCTTGGCCTCCCCAAGAGTGGAAGTAACACAGGAGTGAAGATGTAAAAACTTCCTTTCTCTTGCAGAGCTACTGTGCATCCCCTGACACTGGGGGAGCTGCTGGAGACTGCAATAACTTTCGCAGCCTCTTTGAACGTGACCCAACAGCTGTGATCTGTTCCAATGATTGTAGACCTCTGGGTCCACCCTGACTTTGTTCATGTCCCACTCTTATGCCACAGCTCCCCCATCTGTCTCTCCGTAGTGAGAGAGCTTAGGCATCCAGAGGAGTTTGTCCACTCCAGATCTCCCTAAATGACTGTAAGTACCTACTGGGCTTTCCAAAGGGGCATCACAATGTCCATGAATGGACATTGGGTGAATGACAATGAGGCAGAGATTCAGGGTTCACTCTCAGTACCTAGCAAACAGCACTGATGCTGTTACGAAAGACTAGATTTTTTAGTGGTTTAAAAAATATTGGCATTTTTGTACATCTGCACTTTTAAACATCAAAACAGAGCTCATTGAAATAAGGTGAGTGTAGCTGGCTAGTTATTTTCTGGCTGAAGAACAGTAGAGGTGAGTATACTGCACTGCAATCCAAAACCATTCATACAGAGAAGCTCCAGTTCCCAAGCCCAAATTAAGCAACTCAGTATCAGTAATCAGAAGAAATTTAAATGATAGAAAACATTATATTGATAGCTTCCTGGAGTCATGTCTATTTTAGTGTTAGTAGTCACCAGCTGCACAGGTGAAGCAAGGTTAATCACAGTAGGAAACTGTTATGAAATAATTTGACAGAGGAAATAACTAATTAAGTTTCCCCTGTGGCAAACCAGTGTAGCTGCAAGCATCTGAGCTACCCAGGAAACAATAGCACTATTCACAAGCTTAAAGTAACTAGTGTTTCTGATATATTACAGAAGCAGGACAATCATTCCTACAGCCATCACCTGCATTTCCCTGGCCTGCCTGGCTCAGGCAGTTGGCACCACATGGGACACACACACACAGTGGCAGAAGTGAGCTGTGTGGGGACACGTCCCCCAGGGCGGCAGTGGGGTGAGCACTGGGATGCAGGGAGCTGCCAGGGCTGCAGCTTGGCCATCTGAGGGTGTGGAGCATAGGATGGTTCAGGTGTGGGGCTGGGAGGGTTTACTGTTGAGAGACCTCGGTGTTTCTTCTGTTTGTCCCTGGGACAGTGAATGATCATGGCCTCTCTCCCTCTCGCAGCGTGCAACATCCACCACTGCAGCACTGGTGGGGGGGAGCAGCCTCCATCTTCACCACCCAACAGGCCACAGTGTGAGGATCCGGGATCCTGTGCTGCCCTGGCAGTGCCAAGAGCTGAAAGGCATCTTTGGGATGCAGTGGTGGCCATCAGTGGTGGTGGGAAACATTATTCTGAATGCTGTGTGAAACATGAGGCTGGAGAGTGAGGCCCTGATCCAGCTGCTGTGGCGTGGCTGGCAGGACAGAACAGAGATGCTCATCAAGACACCACTGTGTGCCAGTGCAGCGAGGAGGCCCACAGGCAGCTGAGCCTCCAGAGTGCCAGCCTGTCCAGGAGAAAAGAGGACAGTCTTGCAGCCATGGGACAGGAGGACAGCCCTGTGGCCACTCTTGGCCCTGCAGAATCCTCACAAGTGACCCTCATGTCAAGGCCCAGACCCTTCGGCAGCACTGCAAGTCCCAACACAGAGGCCGTGCTGCCTAGCACATGAGAGGCCATCCTTCATGCAGGTCCAGCCACCCTCCTGCTGAGTACATCCTGATGGAATGGAAGGAGACCCGTGAGGACATGGAGCAAATGGCAACAGCAGGGCAAGGCCACCAGCCCCATTCCTTCCGCTCCTGGCCACTTGCCTGCAGGGACCCTGCAGCCTCCTAAGAGGAAGGCCAACAGTGACAAGGACCCACATCAGTCCTGCAAGAAGCTGCCCCCTCGGCAGCACTAGAAGGGCTTACACTTCTCTTTAATTTATAAAAAAAAAAGAAAAAGATTATTCCACAAAGTCTTAGTTTTACTAAAAACAGAACTGGGGCTGCCACACGCACAATGCTACTTTCTCCCCCTCCACCAATCTATCACCACCAAAGCATCATGTTTATACAGCTTATTTTGTCCTTAAGGATCACAGAGCACTTATATGATACGAGTTTGCTGAGGAGGAGCGCTGAATACATTACTGATTAACACTCTACAAGAAGGAGGAAAAGAAGCAGATTTTAGAAGCACGCCCAAATATACCCCCAAATACTTGGGCTGCACACTGGGTTTTAAGATGTTATTTGAAACACACACAAGAAACACGTGTGCATACACCCTCTATTTAAGGAAGCTCTCCAACACACTGAAGCCTGCTGTATACAACTTGTTTGTAACTTGTAAATCAAAAAACAAAGGGTAAAGCTTTCTGATTCTAAGAGCATCTTTCTGATTAAGTGTACTGTTACAAACAGATGCTACAGAGCATGAAAAGAACCATTCTAACTAATTCCATCTCTCTCAGCAGAAAGCCTATCTTTAAAAGTCACTCATCACTGAACGGCCTTTGGTCTGCAGAAAAATGTGAAGTATGCTTTAATTACATCCCCAGTGGCCTCCCATTTGATGGCCTGTCCACTGTATCTCTGGCGAGACAGCCTTATCTCTGGATATTTTTCAATTATGCTGAACTGCATTTATTCAGGTTCTCACTGATTCACTGTATCACTACTATGTGGTAATTTGCTCTTTACCCTTAATTTTGAAAAGTGAAGTCTGTCTCATTAAAAAATGTAAGATTTCCAGTAACACTTAATAATAATGACTACATTAATTAACATTACATTTAAATGGAATCCCTATGAGGATTCACATCACACTGCAAGCATGCTTGTGTCTAATGTGTGAATATCAACTGATGTTCTTACAAGCAAATTCTTGCTTTATAACAATACATTCCAGATGTGAATTAAGAACCGTTTGATCTGCTTGTTATTCTGTCCTTTTATTTTAGTATAATAATGCTGTTCATGTTTCAGTTGCATTTTGTTTCCTCTTTAAAACAGCTAATCATATGTATCAAGCAAATTGGTATCAGTCTGGCGTGATGAAGACACCTTTTCTGTCATCTGGGTTTTTAGTCTGTGCCCAGAGTCAGCCTCTTGCAGCACTTTTTTTTTTGGCAAAACACAGAAAAAGTCCCTCATGCATATCTTACCTCTTTAGTGTGAGTATGGAAGGAGACTGACATGTCCAAGAGAAGTTTCCTCTGTTCCACCCTCCGGACAAAGTCCTGAATCCGTACTTCCAGATGCCGGGCTGCTTTATAGATCTCTTCAGGGTCACATTCCCCAGTCTGAGCCAACTGCTCTGCAGCCTCTAAAAGCTTGTCTGCATTGGTGTATGTATTCTATCAGCAAACAAAGCAAGAAACAGAGTATGAGTAATACAACTATGGCAAGTAAGAGTTTATACAGGCTGTTTATACTTTCAAAAGCATGAAAGCAAGTGATTACTGGAGCTTTAAAACAATAGTAATAATTCCTACTGGCGTTGCCATCTGTGGAAGGAGAATGTGTAAAGCCACGTAGACTAATCCTCGAGTAGGCACGAAATAATTTCTTATTTGAAACACACCACCCCAGCCCAGTTCTTCCAGACACAGCAACAGGACTATGCACTTGTTTATTTCCAAGTCCCCTGGAATTTCCCAAAGATAATGTAAGGAAGCAAGGGGGTCTCACCACCCCAGAAGCCAGCAGCGCCTCACGTGACACTTGGCTATAAGCTCCTTGCAAAGCTCTCCCAACGGCTATCACATTACAGCATTAAATCATCTTAGCCAGAGTTACTTCAGCCTCAAAAAACATTTGCCTCTCAATTGCTTTTGTGAGATAACTTGCAAGACTTCCTTCTATTTCCTTCTATGTTTTTCCTCGTCTGCTGTTCTGCATCGTACTTTTAGAAGGAGTAAGCCTATTTGGTTAACTTGCAGCTACCCATGTGCAATGCTTGGATTGCTTTGAGGGGTTTCATTTCCAGTCTTCCTGAGCCATGTATCTGCCCTCTATTTGCTAAGAATTTGAACGCTTCACAATTCTCAATAGATTTACCTCTTAGCCACTGACTTTGTGATATACAGTGGCTATATCACTCCTGCTTTGTAGGGCAAAATGAAGAATGCAGAAGCCACATGATGTACCCAAGATTTGCAAAACTGGAGGAAGAGGTGAAACGTATTGCGTCAAACTTAGCTCAGCTTTCAAAGTACCTGATCAACATTTTTCTCCCTCTTTCATAACTGCAGGATACAACCCTGAATTAACGTACTCAAGGGTCTCATAAATAACAGCAGAAACATAACAAGAATGCAGATCATCTTTTCCACAGCCAGGAATTAAACATAGTCAGTTCTTGCTGTCACTGAAAAGCTTTCTTCACTCACATTGAGGACAATAGTTCTGTGGTGTTTAACACTTAATAAGGAGAAACAAAGATATCAGCTTAAGGGAGTTTATGGTACTGGGTGGGATCTTCAGAAATGCTCAGCCTTGCCCTCTGACTGCTCCCACTGGGAATTTTTATCTCCCCATCAATAGAAGCAGAATTGTAGCACTTTTCTTTTCAAAATCCTACTGAGAATTCTCCTCAGTTTAAAAATGCATTAACTTGAAACATATACTTAAAATGCATTTCAGAACTGTGGACACACATGCACTTCTGAGCACTAAAGGAATGCTGTCAAACATAAAAGCCATAAATCAAGTCCTGTTGTTTCTTACTGGGACAACACCTTGCTGCAGTCAATAACTGGTGCTCAAGAAAATATTGAATACAAAAATGGAACACTGGCCTCCAAGCATTTAATAGGGAAAAATATTTCCAGTTATAAAAAGCAGAAAGAAAACAGCTCATTCACTGTTCATTTTCCCAGTTTCTGAGGGCTGACTATAAATACATGGTATTTGCATTTCTCCTTTTGGACCGTGAAGAACATATTCTAGACAGTTTTGTTACCAACAGTAAATTTTTATTCCCTCACTTTTAGGTCATTGCTATAATGGCTAGGTTGTTAACAGTGGCAAAACTTTATGTTTTAATAACCATTTTTTGGAAACCTCTTCAGCTGAGAATTTGTAAAAAAAATTTCCATTTGGTATGATCTGAGTTAGGGTCCAGTTCCACTTAACAGCATCCTTTCTGAATGATCCTCTTCCAGTAGCGTTTCGAGCAAATGCCAAAGCTCGTGCTATTTGTCAAAGTCTGCTCTGTTCTTGGCTTTTTCACACATTACCACTACAACAGCACAAACATCAGCTCAACTCCCTAGGGAGAAGGCTGTCCCTTGCTTTTCTGTACAATATTTAGTTTTCTTCTAAGCACATCCACTCTCTGCTTATGGCACAGATTTGAGAGACAAACATCTTTGTCGAAGCACAGTATCAAACTATGAAACTAGTGGGTCCCTTCCGACTCAGGATGCTCTATGATTCTGTTACAACATTTTTGCATTTATCTAGCACCTACCACACTTACATTCAACTCAGCTGAAAACCACTGAGAGTTTACTGACTCCAACAAATGAGTTGGAGTGAGGTGAGTTCATCAATATAATGATCAGATAAAAGTGTCCTGGATGGTGAAAAGGGTGTAGACAGGGCCTAAATTTTTGGGAAAAATAAAAATCATGCAGATTAGCCTCGAGGCTCTGTCCAGAGCACACATACACTAAAGGATGCAGTGGTCCTGCAGTAGTCCCTTTGTATTACACAATGTTCTCCAAAGGCAAAGGGGATTTTCTACAAGGAAGTTGGTCAGATGTGGTTGGAGATATATGCTGTGTTTCCCCAGGGCTCTGCCAGGCACTATTTTCTTACGGTGATGTGTCTACAAAGCATTCATACTTAATTTTGGTCAAGACTGCTACAGCCATGAATATTCCTGTTGTGGACAAGAAGTCTGAGCACAGTACATTTTTAGTTTGGTGAAATCTTTGCCCACCTCCTTTCCTGTCTTTGTCCACTGAGTTCCCAGCTAAGCCTCTGGGTTTAAAAACAGGTGCAGTTTACAATAGGAAAAACACTACTGGCTTCATCCCTGCCATTCCAGAAGGAAGTCTTGGTGCTGAGAGATTTCCAGCTCTGTGATGCAAGATTCAAGATTCACTGCAGATAAGCAACCACATTTGGGAGTTAACCACAGTTGCCTTGACCTCCAGGGCTTGATGTACTCATGACAGGATTGTCATCTACCGTCAGATGAGATATAAATACAGAACATGCCAAATAAGCTAGAGGTTAGTTATTTGGTAAGAGTGTGCTCTATTTTTGTTTGCTCTGCTCATTTGCTTCAAGTGCACATAAATCATATCAGAAGCTGTTATGCATAACAAATATTTTCATATACATCTATTTCTCTACAAGCACTGTATTAAAATTACATTGCACTTGAGAGCTTCATCCTGTTTGGTACAATAGTGCTGCACTGCTTGCTTGCTTTGTGCTGTCACATTTTCATCCTGAGCTCCCTCTCTTGCTAGTAAGATCTTCACAGTAGAGACCCTTGTTTTATTTGTTTGAAGCACCTTATTTTTGATGTTACGTATCTCATACCAGAATAGGGCAGGGGGGAATCCAAGAGAGAATTAAGTCTTGTGATGAAAAAAGCATATAATGGGTGTTCCCCAACAAATACTTTATTGTCCTCCAGCCACAAGAGGTTCCCTCAGATTTCCAGCCTTCTGAGATCTGAAAGGATCTACCAGGAGCCCAGGATCTAGATGCGTCTCCATAGTGGCATCAAGATTCAAAACTTTGGAAGAAGGCATGATGAAATGCAACTGCAGCAGATATTTGTGCTGCTGGAAGGGTATTCATAGCTGTCCCCTTTTCTGCTAACCTAGCCCCACAGAACACTTGCTATGGCATCCTGAGGAAGATGACACAAAAAATGGCTAATTCCACCAGAGGGGAGACTTTATGCAGAATCTCTCTGCTGCACGTGGATCTGTGGAAAACAGCTCCTGACAAAAAACAATAGCACAAATTCCACAGAAAAATAATCTTTGAGTCATAATGTGATATGCTCTCTGAAAGACTATAACGTTGTGTGATATTTTTTCCTAATGTTGCATTAACTCCTGAGAAAACTTACTTGTGCAAATCTGTGAATCCTCAGCGATCAACTAACTGACATTATGAACTTCTGCACCATTTCAAGCCCAAAACCAATTTCCATTTCAAATCTTTTACTAATCTTTCCATACTAATCTTTGCATAATCACCTATTTCACTCACGAAATCACAAAAAAAAAGTGAATGTACACTTCAGGTTTCAGAATGGAAACAGCTGTAGTATGTGGTTTTGGAATTCATTTTAGATAGAACCAGGAGGCTTTAATCTCTCTTCTGCTTCTTGCAAATAACAAAAAAGAAACACAATTGTGGAAAAGAAACAGCCTAACAAAACCCATACAACAATCCCTATCACAATTCAGAACGAGAAGTGCTTATCAGCCTCTGGGTCATTTACTCAGGATGGAAAAGGAGACAAAAAATGCTGAAGGGCTCAAAATAGAGCTCCGGAGAAATACTTCTGTTTGATGCATACAGGAGAGTGACTGCACTCCTACCCACAGAAACTACAGCATGATTCACATTCACAAAATGATCGTTATGGAGCTGATTCCTCATTTCTTCTAAATCCTTATAAACTATTGCTATTCTTAATTCTGAAGTTCAGTCACTGCTATCAGATTCTTTGCTCAGGCTGCTTTGTTAAAAGTAACTCCAGTTTTTTGTTTAGGTTAAATGATGCCGCAGACAGGCTTTCGTTGGCAAATTATATCTTTAGTAATTTGATATTCTAAAGCTAAACTGAGCAACCACTATGAAGCATTCCTTTGATAAATAAATCTCGGTTTAGGGAAGCATCCATCTCTGTCAAAATTCCTCCTCCCTGAAGAGGGCAAAGGCCAAGTTATCTAATGATCTAATGTAAGATGTGATTTTATTCAGTTTGAGTTTCACGTAATCAAATCAAGACCTATATTCTTACTCGTGTTCTATTGCTCTAATTCAAAACAGACTTACCAGAAACTACAGTTACAGAAATTAAAGGCAGAATATCTCTGTAAGGTCATGTAGCCACTTGCTTTTGGTACAGGACTGTTTCCTACTGTACACTAGAATGGATGCTGTAGACCTTTTATAAAAAACACCCAGATTAATGAAGTTTCCATCATCATCTCTACCAGACTGGTCTGTCCTTAAACATGACAATTGATCTAAAGCTTTTTTTATCATAACTCTGCCCTAGATCTCCTCACATGATTCTTCCTGAATTCTGAGTTCTTCAAATCCTGCAGTCCGTAATGTTTTCTTTTGAGGAACACTTAAGGCCATGTCTACCTTTAAATGAGGGAATAATAATCATGTCTGTTTAAATAGTTTACCACATAATTGTCTCAGTTAAGTTTATGCATGCAAGGATGTACAAGTTTGTGTCCAAATATCAACCTCTTTACTCAAGGAACCAGAGTGCCTAGAAAGCCATCTATACTTCAGCACACCAGTGCTGCATAGAAAACCTCCATCTCCACCTTTACAGCTGGTACATGGTGTTGCAGGGTCCTTCTGCCTCCCATATCATGTTGCAGGATCAAGGAGATTTGACACCGTTTCAAATGATTTTTCTTCAAGCATTTTCTGGCTGAGCACCTGTATCTGCTGATGGTTACTTTCCACACTGATATTTGAAGCTTAGCTCCTACCGGGAACATTTACAGATCTGGGAAATGTGAAGTTTGCTTCCATTTTAGCTGGCTAGGAGGCCAGATCTAATACTATGCTGATGCTGACTGCTACTTTAATCCTCCAGCAGTTCCATGGCTTCAGGAAATTATCTAAGCATAAGGGATGTTTCAGCATGAATGAGAAAGAATCTGTTCACAGTAAGTCACAAGGTGGATATCACACAGCATCCTCAACAACCATCATCAAGAACCAGATATTTTTCACATATTATTATTTTTTACTTATGATTTTCTCTCAGGGTTCACAGGAAAATGGAGATGAATTATTTGAATGCAAAGTAACGATACTGACACATTACATCAAATGCTGAAACACAGATGGTTTAAAAGATACCTTACACAGTTAATCAAATACATAAGATTAGAATTAACAGATGGAAAAATATTAGCTACAAGAATTCTTCTCTGTCCGATTTCATATTAAAGGCTTACTTTAGATTAAAAACATGTTGCTCATGGTGTATTTTAATCACATTAACTATTCATTTTAATCAGGAGTGCAGTCAGACGTCAGGTATAGAAAGTTATTACCACAATCATACTAATGAACTTCAGTGTGATCACAATGATTATTCAATGAAATGCAGGTGAAACACATAGCAAAACAGGGTTTTAAATGCCATTTAATACCACACATCAAATCCAGTATTACTAAGTATGCAAAGACGCAGATGTACCCAAATACTACATATACACAAAGGACAAGCTGACTACTTAGGTCAGCTTTACCACTGAACTATTCTATCACAAGTACAAGCACCATCTCTGCAAAGACTTTACACCAGATGACTTCAAAGCCATTTTCTTCATTTAAATTGGAACGCTCAAAACCGCGTTTGGCTGAGATCTAGACTTTTCAAAATCTATTGGGACATTTTTAAAAAATCTTGCAAGACTTGTTTTGATTTCTGTTGCAATGGAGAAGATGGGATTTCCTTTTTTCTCTAGCTGGAAAGGCTATATCCATCAATGAGTTCACCTGCAGCTGGCCCATCTTCCTCTTTCCTCCCTTTTTTATTTTAATGAGTATATATGTTCAAGCTCCTCTATTAAATAGATATCTAAGCACATGCTTGATGTGGGACTAGTAAATACTATCACCCTTTCCAGGAAAGCAATCTGCATGCTTCGTGTTATAAGGAGTGTGTATCCTTGGCAAGACTACACTGGAGTGTGACACTCATCTTTAAAGAAGCTGCAGTTTAAGCTACCAGAAATACAAACCACACTTTGTGAAATGTGACTGAGGAAGTTTTGACTGGTAAAACCCCACAAAGCCTTTGAAGGGACTGGAAGAACACCCTTTGACACAAGAATGATGTTTTAATCCTGCAAAGCCAATTATAGGTGTTTTTCCTGAGACCCCAGGAAGGCTCATACATTGCATTTAAAGCACAAACAACTCTGTTTACGAACCAGAGAACCATCTGAGGAAATAATCTTCAGAGACCGCATTGAAAAAAAGTCACAGTTTTAACTCAGAAGGTCTCATAGCCCTTCAAAGCCAGCAGTTGTACCTCACTTTGGCGCCTTTATATAGAAAGATTGTTTACTTAATATGTAGGCTCATTTTGTGCTTATAGGGAAATGAACAGGAAATATAATAGATAGACAGGCAAATAATATAAATAAATACTGTTGGTATTATTTTTCTCTTTTCCTGCCTGATCTTCTGGGAGAACCATATCTAAACAGCGTATTAAAATGAGATGATGAAATACTCTCCTTTGCTGTTTCAATATTGTATGGATTGAAGGACGTACAAGAATGAGGGAAGATATCTGAAACTGACGATTGTTGCACAGGTTTTACCTTAGCATTTGATCCTTGGTAATATCCACAAAAAGAAAAAAAAAACCTTGATCCGTTTTCTTTGAGAACATTCCTTCACAGCAGCAACAGGTACATGGAAGTGAGGAACAGCAAGAACAGCAGAATGAGGAAGGCAACATAACAAATATGCCACTACACACTAGTTCTGGGGTCAGACATGAAACCAATCTGGCCAAAAACTGACAATATGTGATACTGGTTAGCATATTACTGTACCATGAGGGTTCCAGGAATACAGTACTATCACTGCAAAATGACTTCATAATTGAGTAATTAGGGGAGTATATGAATGAGAGCTGCTGAAGTGACCATAACATAGTTGAGCCTTTGAAGCGGTTCAACAGAGGAGAAGAAAGCATTTTCTTTTGCAGAGATGACAAGGGAGTGCAAGAAGGCAAACTGTCAGTAGCAAAATGCAGCATTTTAAAAGCTTTTCGACTGATAAATATCATCAATAAGCCCAAATAGTCCACAGCAAAGCCCTATAACTTCTATGTGACAGTAGTTAAAAGGGAAGGAGAGTGGAGAAAAGACACGTGTGGCAGCTCAGAGGTGAGCAGCAGGCTGGGAGGATACGGGATTATTTTCCGTCCCAAAGGTTCAGCTTGTGTCTTTTCTGAGCCCAGCAGACATGAGTGCAGTCATGACAGCTTTATCAAGTCTTGCCAGTCTTCTGAGTTGAAATAACTTCAGGCATTCTGGGTTTAATATCATGTTCACAATTTCGAGATTTCAAAGAAACAGTGGTGACAGTATTAAAAGGCTTTAGACTGTCAGCAGCAGTACCAAACACTTTGTGGCTGCTGCCATGAAAACAGAGGCAGAAATATAGCTACGAGGACATGAATTCTGCAAACAGCCTGGCTCTGTTTCTAGCATCTTGGTTTTTATGAAACCTGTTTTAAATAAGACACCAAGGCATTTCCTCCCCCACAGCCATGGCCCCTGTCTCAGCTGTGCTTCTCCTTCTATTAATGTAGTGATAGGTTGTAACATCTTTCCTGAAGCACATCTTGAGCAAGGTGGGACTGTTTATAGAACAAGATCATGTTTAACAAGAGGAAATTCAGCAAAACTTTGTCTTGAGTTCTCCAAAGCTTTCAGCTTACAAATTCCTAAAGAGCCAAATACGGAGGCCAGGTAGGCTGGACCGCAATACAGTATTGTACATACATCACATAACAATTTTCTTTCGTTGTTACTACTTTTGTCTGGTAGTAAATGGCAAAAATATTGTTACATGCAACACGAGCTGCTGCAAAAAGGCAAGAATTCATCACAGGACCTGAAGATTTGCAGCAAATTCTATTTTTCCATAAGTTAAAGGCCACCTCTGAAAAGCAAATTGATGTTTGTAAAGAACATGGACAGAAAAAACACGCAGAAAAATGTGCCACAGCCTTTCTGCAGGGTCACTGCTGCTACCGCAGGAGGGATGCAGAGATTTAATGACATTTTTACTGCTGCTCCTGACACATATTACCTCCTGACACGCTACACTGCATCAGTGGGAGAGGTATAGGAGATGCTCTCAGTGAGGGCACTGCGTTCCATGGTGCTGCCGAGCTGCTGCCACGTGCCAGCACTGCCTGCATTCTCCCTAGACCAAGAGAGAAGCAGGGAGTCCTTTGGTGCTCTCCTTTCTGCTTGCCCAGGCAAATCGGGGTTGTACCAAAGATTGACTTAAAAATTGGTCCTTCCACCCATAGAGAACCTCATAATTCAGTATGCTACCTGCTGGAGACAAAACATGATGAGAAGAAAATGTCAACACCTCTGTTTTGTCGACAATTTGGATGTTTCCAGTTGGCAGAAGAGGAACGTTCCCTGTGAGCAGGGCTGGCAACACAGCACCTGCCCATCACTCCGATAACCTCAGTCCCTCTTCTCCGCTCTCTGGACCTCAGATGATTTGATGGCAATTGCCCCTCTGCCATCTACAAGAATAAGGCAGCCGTCCCAGCTTCAATTACAACTGAAGGAACTTTTGACTTCATTTTCGTGTTCCGGCTCAGCGTCCTTAGGAGCAGGTCAGGGAGATGGACCCTCTGGATTCAGAATCTCTTCTCTGTCAACATTAATTTGGCTCTCCGTCATGGTTTACACATTTGAATTTGTTTCAAATGAGTAGGAACCATTCTCTGAATCTTATTAGATTTATAAACCTATTTTTCAGCACTGTTATTTCCATGACATGAATTGTCCATGCAGCTTACCCGTCAAATTAGTTCTTCAAAGGTGCTATGAAAGCAAAATGGACTGAGGGCTTTGTCTTCCCTAAAACTTTCAAAGATAAAAATCTTAAACAACTAGCAAAATTTACTACATATTCGTAATGACGAAAAATAAGAGCAGCTTTTACCACCCTGGAGGAAATATATTTTTTTAAACATCATACATTCATGTACTTTAGAATAGTTTCAGACAAGAACTAACATTTTTCATGTTGATCAGAAAGCATTCATAGGGATGCATTTTAAAGATGTGTTCTACTGTGTGAAATTCAATTCAGGTTATCTATAATCGCAATAAACATTTAGAAATACAGTATTTTTTATTTCTGACTTCTATTTGAAGACCACACATGATTTGAGCTAAACATGTTTTAATAATGACTTACAATGAGAGATCTGGTACAGAACTGCATTCCCACCAGAAATCTCAATGCTATAAAAATGCATTGATTTTTGGCATGCAGTAGACGTCCAACAATACTGCAGCCTTATGAGATACTGCCTCTGCAGTCAACATCTGCCAATTTATTTTTACTATCAAAAATTTGGCCAAATCCTGAAATATTTCTTGTGTATTCTTTTTTAAATGTTGCCAAATCATTACCTTTCTCTGTCCAATCCCTTTTCCTGTAAAAGTTCCAAATCAAGCCCTCAAATGACCAGACATAATATGAGACGAACTCAATGATCAGAGAAATCTCTTTGAGTTGTCTTCTGATCTCTCTTTGCCTGCTCTCCTAGAGGCCCAGGTTTGTGCCAGACCCTAAGGAGCAGGATTTGGGCACCTGCTGCCACCCCTGGAGGCATGTCAAGCAGGGCTGAGCAGCAATCCACCCTTCCCTTGTGATTCCCAGCCCCATGTAATCTCCTTATTTTGTGTCCCTGTCCTAGCACATAAATCGGATTCTGCTCTGTGCTCTGATATGCCATCTCTTGTCCCACATTTACATGCTGCTATAAGAAAACTAAATTTGCAGTGGTGAAATGACCCAGTGACCCAGTTACCAGTTGCAGAGAGGAGATGAGTGACAGTCCAGCAGTTGGCACGGTGCACAGCAGTTAGGGGCTGCCTCCTCTCCTACTGACAAAGAAATCGTACAAGACTTCTCTCCCCCCATAGCATCTATTTCAAAGTCAGCTCAGTGAGCACTGCACTCCACTTTGGTGTGTGGGCATTGACAAACCCAAATCCTGGCTGCCAATACAGATCTGGGCCGCAGGAATACAACCAGGAGCCAGTCACCAAAAAGCTCCCAGCACTTTGCTGAGCATCCAACGCACCACTTCAGCTCTCAGGTTGACGCATTTAACACAAAAGCTGCACTTTCAATTCCCCAGTAGGAATGAGTCACAAACGCTCCTCTATGCTGCACATTTCCGCAGCAGCACTAATACCACACCGGGGGAGGCAAAAGCAGGCTCTGTTCTCCCTTCTCTGCTTAGTTCCAAATCACAGCAATGTCACGAGGAGTTATCTATGCTGCCTGGAAAAAACAACCCTGATGCACTGAACAAAACTCTCTAATAACAAGGGCTGTTTGCTAATAAGGCACGCACCCATTGTTTTGCAGCACTGTGTCAGCTGCATGCTAATACGGGCAGCCATGCTGGGCAAACACGTGCACACACTCACTGACAGGTCAGAAACACCTCCTGTCTCCGCTCCTGGCTTTTCGCAAATTCTGCAGTTTCTTTCTCCCAAACAAGCTTAATTTGAAATGCAGTGCCATGACAAGTCCAATTCTGCTTGCTTTTCTCATGTCAGCCTCAGAGTTTCTCTCTCTCCCTCAGCAAAGGCTGAGGCAGGAGAGGAACCTGTGCCTCTGCATGTGCCTGTGCTGTGAAGCAGACACTAAATGAAGATGTCTACACACATCAAACCATATGTCATTTCCATAGTGACACAAACCAGTGCTTTCTTGGGGTTGGCCATGCAAAGCCAGACCTCGCGGACCACAGCTACGGAGGGCAGCACTACCGGCTTAGTTACATGCACTGAGTCAACACGTGAATTGTTTATATACACATCAGGATTTTTGTCCCTGTTCATGCAAATGTTATTATAAAAGACCTTTATAAACCCACTGATGTCGCTCTACGGCTACACAGGGGAAACAGATTTGAACTCCATTGCAGGGCAACAAATTTTAAAAATATGTTTATATGCAATCAAATGTTGGTAGAATACTGTGATAAAACATTTGGAATGGTCACATAATGCGAGTGTAGTTTTTAGGCAACTTGAATGCTTGGTATGAGGAATAAGAAGACATTCCTCATCTGGACCGGTGGTAGGAAAACAGAAAAGCAGCCACACAGCAGAGCAGCTTCCCACAGCACAGCCACTGAACTGGATTCTCCACTCTTTAGCACAGGTTCATTACAAGCAGTTTCTCTGACACTGGAAATGTGACATTCCTCTGAATCTTGTGCAGCACAGTGATCCACCAGGCCTGGTTAGTCTATTCCCAGAATATTTGCACAGTGATAACAAATACCTAAAACCTGGCCTTGAAAACTAGTTGGCTTTGTTACTGAATTCAAATCTTCTTGATATTGACTTAACCTAAAATGAACTTCCTTTACCAAATACCTGCAAACCATCCTATATGAGATTAGCCACAGCTGCTGTGGCTAATGCTGTGCCATTCTCCCAAAGAACATCTGGTTGGCTCAGGGGCAGCAGAAAGGAAATACTCAGTGTCACCTTGAATCCCTCCTGCTATCAAAAGCTATGAGAAACTGAACTGAGAAGTACTAGTCTGCCTTCATTATGAATGAGATTTGGACATCACTGCAATTAATCTTTCTGAGTCGATAGGTACAGTTTGATAGCCCACTGGCCTGCCAATAAGAACAGCACAGAGAGAAATGATCAGAAGGGGTCCAGAACCTGTAGATGACAATGGTTTTCACCAGCATACACAGTTCAGTCAAAACAGCAGTGGTTCATTAAGTGTGTATACTTCAGAGAAATTCCCAGCAGTAAACAGCTTTTGTTTCGGCTATGTGTTTATTCAGTCGAGCTATCAGTACAACATTGAATGTATCTTTAGCATTTATGTTAAATAATGCATCAGTGTCCATTTTTTCCATTGTTATCTTAAAGAAATGTATGGCCCTGAACAAACATATTCCAGAATTTTTCTTCTGCAGGAAATTTTGGCTTTCATTTCTGATTCCAAATGAAATGAACTCAAAAACTAAGAATTCCCCACATAATAGAAATTCAATTTTCTAGAACTTCTAGAGTTAAAAATACATGTTTCTTAAATAGCTTCATTGTTCTGCCAGTCTGTCATGGGTACAGCATTTGCATTTATAGGCAAACAAAAGGAACGTATTTCACAGACACACAAATAAACTTACCCAAATAAACCAGCCATAAGAAGCTAGTTCCTGGCAACTGTCAGAAATGTATTGTTACCAATCCTTGAGATTTTACAGGGAATGTTTGGATTTTGAATCAAGCTGCAGGCAGTTTAAGGACAAGATCCACTTGACAGGTGATTTTGGATGAGAAGAAATAAGAAAGGAAATCATCTCTAGGTTGAGGAGCCATACGCTGAAATGCAGACTCAGAGCCACACCATTCTAAGCACAGCTCTACAAGTGATTGCTAGGGAGGTTTGTGTGCCATTACAGGGCCTCTCTGAAAACAGGTCCCCATTGCTACTAGATTGCGAAGGACCAATGGCCACCGATTCAGTTACACTGCTATCTAAACTCTCAGAAGATTAGCTGAGAAGACCTTTCAGGAACCCCTGCTAACGAAGCCTCCACCTCTACACCATGCAGTGATGCACGGTACTGACATATCCTCACCCTACTCTGAAGAGTATCACACTTCCTTTAGTAGAACATGTTACATGACCTTCTTTTGGCTCAGATCTGGCAGTCGAGTCCCTGCGCTTGCACAGGATTGCATCTAATGTAACCATACTGCTCCGTCCTTCCTAGCCTTCCTGATTCCTCGCTCGGGCTGCACACAGCAGTCTCAGTATCTCCACACTTGCAGCAGAGGTAAGTCCTGAGTCACCCAGGAGCTGCTAGACCTCATGCAGGAAGTTACACTGTTGCATCCATGATAAACTACCTGACTCTTTAACTATGCTGTTAGAAGTTTTTAGATCCAGAAATCCCCAGCTAACCTTCACAGACAACCCGTACACAGGCTCTGTTTCATTTCTCTCTGTTGCCTATGGGTGCCAGCTGCAGCCTGCTGCCAGCTACAAGGAACCCAGAGTTGTGGAGCACAGAGCTCCCGCACAGCAGCACATAACGCCGATATGATCTGCTGCCAGTGGGCATATTTTCTTCTTTGTGCAGAAATGAATATATTTGCATAAATGAACAGGAAACTGCACATTATAGCTTCAGAACTTGCTAATGACTGTGCAAAAATTATGAAAAAATACACTCAGCGCTGACTTCTTGTTGCCTCATTGTTTTTCTTTTTATAAAAACATTTGGCACTATCAAAACCACAGTTATACTGCTTACTTTAAACATAGTTCTTACCAGATTTGTCTGTTCTCTCCCTGTTTCGGCCTAATATTTGATCCTACATTTTATTTTGCCCACCTAACTCAAAGGGAGGAATCCAGCATGCCTGGCAAGATATTCTATTAACAACCAGGTAGGTCACAAAATTAAAAAGTAATAATAATTTGAAAAAAAATCACCCTGGGACAACAATCCCTACATGCTCATTATCAGCCTGGGCTCCTAATTTATGCCTAGCTGTTTTACATCAGTACTGAACTTCATGCCAAACCTTAGAGCAACGACATCCAACAGAGCTGAAATTTGTATGGGAAAGCACGAGGTTTTTATCCTGAAGACCAAACAAGTAGCTGTTTGCAATTCAGCTTTGGCCTGACTATTCTATTACCTCACTAAGTTTAAAGGAGTTCAAAAAAAACCATGTGGGACTGTGAGATCACAGAGTATCATTTTTTACCTGCTATGGATATTCTTACTGAATCCACTGGATATTTCATATGACAAGCAATATAATCATATTTTTCAACATGCTTACCCTTAGACTTTTTTTTTTTTTTTTTAAATCTCCAAGAGCTTTTAGAAAACTCTGAATTGACAGCATCTTTGGAACAGTACAGTGGAAGAATGGGAGATCCTAGACAGGAACAGCAGAGCGCAAATTGCTTCTCAGATGAAGAATATCACCTGATTGTGATTTCTAGTAGAGGATACAGACTCGTGGCTTTCAAGGTCTCTTCTGAAACCCTTCCCTTGCAGGAAATACATTTATTTCCCTGACAATAATAAAAGAAAGAGCTGATTCTTAAAGGAATTATACATGTTTATATAGGGTCAGCATTGATGGTTCAAAACCTGTGTTCAGGTGTTTAATTTTTCTTCCAAAGGTTCTCTTGGAGTAAGGCAGGCATAGCTACCCAAGAACAGGAAAACTGAATAGCTTCCAAATGGCATACTGCAAAGCTCAGCACTTCTTGCATTTTCCCTCTAAAATAATTCAAAAATAATTCACTGCGTTGCAAGTATACCTTGACAAAACGGAGTATGTAAACTTTCAAAGTCAGGAATACAGGTTCCAGCTACGTACCCAAACTGAAGCTGGTTTAGCTGTGAGGTTGGAGCCACGAGCTGCCTCTGGTTACACAGATAAGCCCTATGAATGTGGATGGTCTCAGGCCAGCCTTCAGTCTGCTTTCTTACAGTGTGTCGTGAGGGACAACTCCACACATTTTAGAGAATCATCAAATCATTAAGGTTGGAAAAGATCTCTAGGATCACCAAGACCACCTGTCAGCCCATCCCCACTGTGCCCACTGACCATGTCCCTCAGTGCCACATCTCCACAGTTCTTGAGCACCTCCAGGGACAGTGACTCCACCACCTCCTTGTGCAGCCCATTCCAATGCCTGACCGCTCTTTCTGAGAAGAAATGTTTCCTAATATCCAACCTGAACCTCCCCTGGTGCAACTTGAGGCCATTCTCTCCCATCCTATGGCTAGTTACCTGGGAGCCTCTTCCTTCTAGCAATAATCACAAGATATGCCATTAATGAAAAGTAACCAAAGAAGACTTTTAAATACAGCAAATCTTTACAGAAAGCTGACTAATTCTCCTAGTCCACCACAAGTGCTTTGTCTGCAACTATAGTTGCAGAATTTACCTTGTAAGCATCAGTGCCTTTGGTTTTCTATGAAAAATAAATCAAGTACTGCATGCAACATGCACACAGCGCCAAATACAAAACTCTGTTGTAGCTGTGAGTAGAATGTGGTCCAAGAGCCCTGAAAGCAGCTCATTCCCCAAACACAGCCAACAAGCACCACCTGCATCAAAGCACGGCCTGCCAGCATTGCAATTACAGCATCCAGGAGGGCTGTTGTCTGTGTGACCTCGTACAATGCAGATTCAACGTTTGGTTAGTTTGGATCAGCAAGAAGGGCTCAGCATACCATGAGTGGAGCCAGAGGCTTTTACAATGCACAGCGAGTGCCATCTGCAGGCTGAAGCACGTACTGGTGGGCCTCCTGCTGCCAAAGACACTGAGAAACTGCCCAATAGAAAAGCTGATAAATGCAGAAGGACTACAGAACCCTCTGTTGCAGATCATTTGAATTCCAAAGCACTCGGTGCTGCGGTAGCAGAGTGTGGGGGATAACTGGAGCTGTCTCTCCACTGGCTTTCCAAATCCTCTGCTGGCAAAAATGCAGTGATGCTCTCAATGAGCAGAGATGAGACCACCTTACCCTCTGATTGCTGGGAATTCCAGAAGGGAGAACAATCTGACACATATACAGAGGAGAATTGTTTCCAGCACGTGCAGCTCACCTCAACAGTGCTGAAGTGCTGGGGGATTTGGGAACGCAACTGAGTTAACACCATTTTTCCACTGAAAGGCACACTGGTTTTCAGGGTAAAAGCACTGAATAAGGAAAAGCTAGAGAGGGCAAAATGAAATTGTCTTTGGCTGAACTATGGCTATTCGATTTGCACAAAGTAATCCTGGACAAGCTGCCATTGCAGGAATAGCTTCATTCACAGAGTGATGTTTCTTTGGTTGCTCTCTTGATACCCACCTTGTCAGCAGTACCCAACAGCTCAGTTTCCCTGTACAGGAGGCAGTGCACCTATGGCTGCCATGGTCAGGGTGCAGCTAGAGAACAGCATCAGCACTGGCAGAGAAGCAATCACATGCATACGCAAGACACAAAACTCCCTCCCAGGAGCTTTCTAATCCAAATTCAAACATCTGTCATCTTTGTGTTCCATGTAGAATAAATACAGTGAAGAAATTGCTAAAGCATTGTGTTAGGAGCAGTTAAGATAGAAAGGGACCCCAAATAATATTTCCTATTGACCACAATGCAGCAAGCTAAAATCACTGACATTTTCCAAGCGCAGCTGTATGGAGGAAGGTGATCTATTTGGGCCATGCCTGATTGGATCATTACATCCAGATTTATAAACCTGTGAAGTTTCTAATCAGACATAGAGGGAATACATTCCATCTCTCAATCTAGTGCCTTGGCAGGTCAGTCAATCAGAGTATTTCTCAGCACAGCAACCCCAGCTACACTTCTCCTCTTCACGTGCAGCTAGGCAGCATTCAGAAACATTAACTTTTTGCCCGCTGTTGCAAATATCACGAAAACTTACGAAAATTGCTTCTAGTCTGACCTTTGCAAATGCTCTCTTCAAACAGTAGGAGATAAGAACAAATATATAAGAGCTAAAAGAAAGTAGATATTGGAGAATAAATTCATACTGTATGGCAGACTAAGTGGTTTTTCTTGAGAGAACTGCCAGAAGCAAGAACACTTGTGCTGTCAGTCTCGCCAGGTATATCAATCTTACACTTTTTTAACAAATACCTGTTTCCATTATCACTAGCAGACAGCAATTAACATCCAGATGAGGGGAATGGGCAAACTCTTCCCTTTTGTTCCTCTTGTGTTTCAGGATCTGAGCATGTATGCTTTGTTACTAGGCTATATCAGGAATAAATGATGCCAGTTATCCACTCTAGTTATAGCAAAGTTATTTGCTATCTTGAGGAAAAAAATAAAACTGAACTTAAGTTAAAATGAATTAACTGCAGAGTAGCTCCAAAGAATTAAGTGCCAGGAGGAATGAAATTGGAAAGAGTAAAAATTGGTCGTAATCTGTAGGGAGGAGATTTATTCCACATCCACAAAATCGACCTCCCTAGTAGCTTCTGCAGGAGAACTCCAGGTATGATAAATTTATGAGCTTCCCTCTTGCCCTTGCCATTCTTCTTTTGAAAGCAAGGAGTATTATATTCTCAAGTCCTTGACCTGGGATAAAGCCTGAGATTCCTTTCACTTCCCCCCAGTTCATGTCCCTGCGTCCATTTGCCAGTGTCACATTCCAGTGTCACACTGCAGACAGGCTTCATAAATTAGCAATGGTGTTCTGGTGGTGAGAGAGGAAGGTCCCAGGAACTATTTCAATCAAAGCCAGGGGGAAGGTAGCTGTGTTTGACTTCTGACAGTTATTTCTAATTAGTGAATGTCACAAATTTCATACTCAGAGCACAGGACTGCTCTCAATTGTCGAAGCAGAGCAACAAGATGCACATTGATGCTGGCTAAGAGTAAAAGCAAGATGATCATAGAAGTGACAACATCAAATTCAGAGGCACTTAAAAGGGATTCTACATTTAGATTTTTTTCTCTCTTCCATCCTCCCAAAAACCCATCTCCACAGGAACCCATGGATTCACATCCATCACTTGTCCTTTACTCCAGTCTGAATTTGGCCATATGAAGTGAATGGAAGTGTATCCAAAGTTATTCACAGGCAAACAGCCTGAGATATTTTAGCAGGAGGATTAATAGGAGGCATCAGAAATCTCCTAGGTGGAGTAATTCTTTTCTGGCTTACCATAGTACCTACACATGGACCTATCCCTAAACAACATCATGCAGTGGAGCAAGCCTTAACTGAGCTGTTGATTCTGATGTGCAGACAGTTGCACAGCTTGCTCTCATCTCTGTTGTCAAGACCATGTTATTCTATCTTTCCTCACCTGTTCTTAATTTGTTTCCTGCATCTCCAGTGAGGTACTACTCAAGGAGGAAGAAAAAAAGAAAAAAAGAAGAGCAAACTGATCCAGTCACATGAGACAGAACTGAAACTGCGAAGCTAACACATCATAGAGAAGGGAGAATCAGAGAACATTAATGCCACAGAGGTCATTAGATCACAGGTTTTCTGCTTCTGCTCCTTCATTTTCAGTTACCCCTAGCATTGTCTCTGATAGTGGCTGGCATCTAATGTTGATTTCAGGACGAAACTTCCCTCTAACTCATTTTTCGGACAGCCCCCATAAGACCATGGTTTGCAACTCCCAGACTAAGGTTCGCTTTAATAAATTTGCAAAAAGCAACTCTAGAAATTCAAACCTATTGTCAGGCGGCTTAAAGCCACAGGTCCCAGAAAATTTTAGAGAGCCACCAATCTAGAACTGCTGTTTTCAGAACGCTTGATTTGTTAATGGTGTGCAAAGATGTCTCATTGAAGCTGTAAGGTAACACCAGCTAGCCAAGGAATATGAGTATTCCATTGATAGTTGAACATCTAATTAAAAAAAGGATGTTGGCAAACTCAATGGATTCAAAGAAATAGTTAAGAAAAGAGTGTTTAATAAGAACATGTTAGCAGATTTAAATATGCTTAACTTGGCTAAGAGGCACTTAGGTGAAGGCATGCTAACATTCAACAGATATTTCAGGGCCATTATTTCATCTCTTTCCTTGGCATTTACCTCCTAAAGGGAGATAAACAAGACTGAAGGGATATAAACAATGGTTTTATATATATATGTATATATAAATAGAATATCAGGGAGAGGAAAAATAATAATAATCTTGCCAGTAGCTGCTGTCAGGCAGTGAAATAGCTTCCCTTAGAGTGCAGTGAAAGAGCTATGTCCCTGTTGCTGGAACATCTAAAACTAAGCTAAGCCAACACATGGGAAATTTACCACAGAAAAACAAAACCAAGTCTAATAAATTTCTGTCTTATGCCACAGTGAAATATGTAAGCAATAACCTGCCTGAGTGCATCGTGAAGGCAAAGCATTTATCCTATGTAAAGCAAAGTTTATCAATCAGAATTTTATCTGAAACACCCAATACAGAGGTATTTTCACAGAAGACCAATTTCTGATTGCTTCGGTCTAAAACAAAAAGTGTAATGTGACCTGACAGGAAGAGCTGAGAATAGATAATGTCTGGCCATAAGATAGCTTTTTATTTTTAGAAAAAGAAAAAGAAGAAAAAGAAAAAGAGAATAAAAGAGAAGAAAGAGAGAAGAAAAAGAAAAAAAAGAGGAAAAAAAAGAGAAAAATGTTAATCAGTCCCTGGAAGAGCTTATTAAGGGTCTTCTTTCATTTCATTCTGTAAGTAAACTGGATGTGTGTTTAAATATGTGCTATGACCATGCTTCAAGGAGAAGTTATGGGCTTTTGGGCAGGAATGTTCGCTTCATACCAAAATTCCTGGTCAAGTCTTCCTTATATCCTGCTATGAGAAAGATCCTGTAACAACAATAATGGCTACCAGTAATGATTGCCCTTTTCACTCTGAAACAAATAAAAACACTTTCTACACAACACACTGTACTTGCACAGACGTACTGTGATGATTTTCTGACTGTAACTCCTGCTGCTACCACGCTCTCGCAGAGCGCATGAAAACCTTCATAGCCATGAGGCAGGATCTTGGTCAGCTCCAGATATTTGAAGACAGCGGCGTGAGTTTACAAGGCTCCCAAAACACCAGTAGTTTGTTTTTTTCTTCATGTGTTAGTGGAGTAACAAAAACCAAGTCAGAGAGCAGCACTCTGATTCAGACTCTTACCTGTGCTACCTCTTCAAAGTCATCATGTCTTTTCTGCAGTGCGCGTGCTCTGTGTAGAGACTTCCCCACTCCTGTGTGTTTACTTAGAAAGGCTTCCCCGTGATTTTCAATCCAGTCCAGTACCTGCCAAAAAAGAACATCCAATTACTTTTCCTGTCACAGCAGCACAGAGCAATTCTTAGGGTGAGGATAAGGCAGATGCAGAGGTATTGCCTTATGTTTGCTGTAGCTGAACACACAGAGATCTGTCAACATCCTTTAAGACCAGACAGAAGATAAATCTTTATAGATGTTATTGGTAAATTAGGATTATTGGATCTTTACTATTCAATTTGTTTTGAAGTGTGGTTTAGTTACTTGAGCTTGGCAGATATTAAATATTTAGTTTCCCATAAATGAATTTTGCGGAACGGGAGTTAGAAATCTGGAATCTTTCACAGTGAGCATCCTCCTCTTAAAAGCTCCTTGTATAAGCTAAAAGACAGTGATAGCTGATTTCATATAAACAGCACATTCCAATGGGAGGCATCTTAAATGAGTCCAAAACATGATGGAGGGATCAATTCAGATTGATTATGATGTGGGAGAAAATATCTGGGTAACCAGAATGAAAAGGTTAAGAATCCTTCACTGCAGGCCATAAAACATTGACAGAATGCACTTTTCCAGTTTTATCAGGTTTTCAGATCCAAATGTAACTGAACCCTATGGAAAAGTAAAGTGGAAAATCTGATATACTGAGAATTAAAGAAGATTTTCTTTTAAAAATAGATTAACTGTATGAGTGTCATCCATTTGGAGCTCCTTCTCACAATTACACTGGCACAATTCTGCTATTATAGCCACGAACATTTACATTAAATCTGTTCAGGATCTGCTACAAGATGCAATACCTCAAACATTGAGCTTGGTGGTATCATCCTGGGAAATTACAGAATGTGATCTCTACCCTTTCTCTCTCTTCCTCAATACACAGAAAATAACAGTACTAGATCAGGACTGGTTGCAAGAGCTTTTCTGCAATATATCCTTGACCAGAAACATGTATGTTACTTGTAATAGCATAAATTATTGAAGGTTAGCCTTGTAGCATTTGTGTCACAAAAGTCTGCAAATAATTCCATTAAAATCCTCTTTCCTTTTAATTTATCTATGAAAAAAGAAACCAGATCAAAACTCTATTTTGAAACAAAAAAATCATCTGAGGGCTCATTTTTTATATATGATTTCAAAAATTGCAAATGGCTTTAATTTAAACAATGCTTCGTATGAAGCTAGTATGCAGTATGTCTGCTTTCCATTCATTAATAATTGAAAGCCATTCACTGTGATTCTACAGCAAATTATTCTAAAGAATTTTTCATGTTTATAGCATTTAAGTACTGATCACGCAACAGTTAAATTTTCATCCCCACTGATGTTACATCGTGTTGTTTTAGTCACTGTTAGCTGACTGCTGACATAGATTGCTGCTTTTATTTTATAAAGAGATGTTCCAGTACATGCTGCAATTCAAAACAAGAAATACAACATGTGATGCTCACTTCAAACAAAGATGAAAACAGAAGCAATGAATCTAGACCAGAGTATTGGTCAAAACATGGATGTTCTACTCTCAACAAAAACAAATACACAAAAGTGCTAGCACATTAAACCACAGGGAATAAACCCTTGTTCCAGCTCTCATCCAGGAGTTGGCAGCTCCTGTAGCAAAGTCTCATGTTGCACGTGGGCAGTTATCCCTTGCTGCCTGATACAGAAGGGCATGATCTGGTGGTGAGCCAAATCCTTCCTTAACATGACGGCTGCCCTCTGAAGTCTTCTGGGCAAGTATTGATTAGATTTGCAAATCCTTTAGCTTATGAGATTAGATACAAAATACCCCTTTTGAGGTGATAAAATCATGCATTCACTTCATAAATCAAAACTAGGTGAGAAGACGAGAGAAAATTCTATAAATCCTCTACTAATGACGCTCACTGTAACAACCTATTTGACCACCTCCTTCCTATGCCCTTTCTCTAAGTGCCTTTTTAGACTTCCCAGCCTCTACCTGCTCTTAAAAATAGTTTAATTCGAATTGCTCCACAAACTCTACTTTTGCCACAATTCCCACAAGAAAGCAAATCATGACTTTTTAAAAATAACAGCATTTTCTGTGGCTCCGAAACCCACAGTAGCGTATTTGATCACTCCAACATTCTTCACATTTGTTTTCACAACCATTCTGTCAGATACATGAATGATGTCATTTCATTTTGCTTTGGATGAAGAAAAAACAAAAAAGAAACTAAGATGTTAAGCGAATTGCTGAGATGTTCCAGGAAGTTGACAGAAGACAGAATCTTGGTATGAGATTTTGATAGCCTGATAGACTCAACAAAGCAATCCTCAGCATTAAAGCATTTGCCATCTATTAAGCCAGCAATAAATTGCAAACACGGAGAAATATCATATCTATGCTTCCATCATATGAGGCATAGAAAGTTTACACTAAATTAGGAGTTGAGATATGGAATAACAGGGCAAAGCAACAGCAAGAACATAAATCAGGTACAAGAATAGGACGGGTACAGCAGCACTTACTTTCCAGTGAAAACAATGAGAAATGTTGAGCAATTAGTCTACAGCAATTGCAGGAACAACTCTGAAAGGTCAGAATTAAACCTCAAATCACCAGCAACGGTAAACATTTACCTGTCAGTGGACTTGGAGACATTCTCTCTTACCGCAAAGAAAGGAAATATTTTTAGAAGTAGCATAACTGTGCAATAATGCAAGGTAAACATTAATATTTTAATTGAAAACACAGAATTCTTAGCTTACTCAACTGCCAAAAATTAATGTCCTGAGATATAGTTACCCATTGAAGTTACGGTAGAGTGGTTTTGTTCAAATAATTTAATTACATCTTAAATCAGCTTGAAGAAGCTGTTAAAAATGCCGTTGAGTGTCTCCCAAATTACATGTTCAAATTTCATAATTTTCCTTTATTGCCAAGTTATTTTATTCTTTAAAAATCTAGAAAATTGTGGATTTGCTGGAATTAAAATAGTGTCCTCCAAATAGGTCCATCATCTGAGGTATTTCTTGAAACAAAAAATATTTTCAGCTCCAGCATATATCAACTCTCTTTCCAGTATGCATTTACTACTGCTTTTCCACCACTTTGAAAGCTGCTTGGGGCAGGGGCCAGGACCTCCTTCTTGTTTTGTAGCTCCCAGCAGAGTAAAGCCCGATCCTTCACAGCTCTAAGACACAGGTTATTCACCAACAGGACACACTTCCCATGCAGGAAAGCATTTTTCAATCCAGGCTGCAGCCCACTAGATAATGGTACTTAATGAAAACATGCTAGTTCCAAGTTCAAGGCAGATCTCCAAGCACGCTACCAGAATCACCTAGGAAACTTTATAACTCATAGATTTTTTCTTACAGGATTGGAGAACAATATGGTACTTTATCTCCCACCATGGCAGATTCCCATCCCACACCTTACTGACCCAGTTGCTCTTGGTGAGTGGACTGGGGTAGTTTTGTTTCTGCTGTTGCTCCAGCCAACCCATGAGATGTCCATGGGAATAAATAAGTTGCTCTGTGTAATCTAATGTGTCTTGGTAGCTTGCAAGGGACTTCAGAAAGAGTGCACATGAAGCTGGAAGGCAAGAAGGAGACTCCCTTTCTTTTCTGAATAGAAATTCTTAACTACACTCAATTCCCAGCTAGCGAAAGGTTATGTAACATCAGGCTCAAAAGTATGAATTGTTTGCTAAAAGCCAGTTTAAAAGAAGAACACAAACCAAATGCACAAGATGTACGTCTGATGTCAGCAACATTTACTGGTGGGAATGCTGCAGGATACACATGCATGTTAAAAACAAGATGTTGATATCTCTTCATTTCACCTCATTTAAGATCAAAAGCGGTAGGTACATTATTTTCTTTCTGTCATGATGCGAATTGTCTTGTCTCTCTTCCCTTTCCTCCTCAAGGGTGCAATTACATATCCAACAAATAAGCAGCAAACCCAGGTCACCAAGAAAATTAAACTCCAGTGCAATTACAGCAGGCTGACAGTGCTACTTTAAGGAAGAATAGCTGTAAGTGTCACTTTATGAACGATCCGTGTAACAGCAAAAAGAACAGGAGTGGCAATTCAGACAAGTTTCATCTGAGCAAAGCATTGGGAAGCCTGTGTTTAGAAGAGCGACTCTTGCAGCGGTCTCTCCATACTCCATTTCGCTGATGATCAAACTCCTGCCTATGGGAATTCTAAGACCCATCGCACACCAAGACTAGCAAAGTGAATACTGCCCAGCTGAGGTCATGGAAAAATGTACTGGAGAGTCCACTTGTAGGTAATTATGGTAGTTTCTATGGGGCAAGGTAGGAAAACATGAGAAGCAAGAAGTGGAAGGATGATTTTAAAGGAAGAAGGTTGAAGAAGCAATCAGGCAATAATTAAGGAACGTTCTGGGATGATAATTGCTCTTCCTCTAGGCTAATTTGTATGATGGGAATATGGTGAGATGATTGCATTAGTGCAGTTAAGGTCAACTCTTTTAATAGCTTAAAAAGCTAATTTGATTTTTAAATAAAGAATAAGATGGGCACTATTTTTAAAGGGCAGACTGCTCAATGCAGCTCTTTTAAAATGCAACCACTTTCCACAGGTATCTTTCCTAATCAGTAAATGTGAAAACTAAAGAGCACCTCATGACTTTATTTGACTTTAAATTAAAAACTCCCTGTAATCCAGTCTCTTTGACTGATGACAAGTGGTAGGACTTTAGGCTTAAAGTTGCACCAGGAGAGGTTTAGATAGGATATTAGGAAGAATTTCTTCACAAAGTGGGTGATTGAGCAATGGAACAAGTTGCCCAAGGAAGTGGTGGAGTCTCCATCCCACCACTTTTGGTGGGATGTACCTAAGAGATGTATGGAGATGGCACTATGGGACATAGTGATGGGACTCAGTGATCAGATTTGGTTGAACTTGATCTTGAAGGTCTTTTCCAACCCAGATGACTCTACAATGCTTTCCTAGCAAGACCTTACGCTCTGCTCCCATTTTATATCAAAATAAAATGTGAAAAGGGTAGTGAATCCATTATTTTACAAAACTATGTTTGTTATTGAAGTTAGTTGAAAGCCTGTCTTTTTACATTCTTTTAAATTGTATTTATTTTAGCAGCAATGAACAAAAATAAAATGAGAAAGATTTAGAGAAGAACTCAGAGATTTGATCAGGTATTCCTGTCACTGAATTCTGCCCTGATCCTGCAGGAAGGAGATGAGAAACAGCAGCTGGTGATTAAATCCACATGAATAGGATGCAGCGTGTTGCAGTAGAAGTGACAGGGCACCCTGACTTCTGCGTTTGACCCTGCTCCTTTTAAACAGTTTCATTGCTCCTGAGCGAGATAACCCACTGAAGAAGTGCCTTGGCTGAGGGAATGATTAATCTTTATTACATAATTCCCAGTGTTGTTGCCATAGCGAGTCAAGCAAAGTTACTCTGAAAACCGAAAATAAATGTTACCATCTTCCACTTTAAAGAGTTAAGAGTCAGATCTTGATCTCATCTAAAATGATCCTAATCTGGTATAACTCGGAGGGTTAGATGAAATCTTTCGTAACTCTAGCAGGGTTGCAATAAATTCCAGAGCAATTCCAATGAAATATACCCAATTTATCCCACCCCATTTTAAGTAGGTACGTAAGTATTGCCTGATTTCAAACATTTCTGCCTTAAACACCAGTGAAAGGAAGCCAAACAGTATCAAGTTGCCACTACAAGCACTTTACTGCTTGCTCCTGAGATACTGTAGGCTAGCTAGAGTTCTGGTGTGATACCAGCAAACCATATGGCACTTCACAACCTGTGTTTTTATAGTATCTTCACCATTTCCACTCGACAATCAAACCTCATCATTGCCTTTTCTGTAGTTATTATCATGAATGCTTCAGGAACTAATTTGTCTGAAACTCCTGTTTCAAAAACCCTGCTTTTGCAAACCAAGCTTTTTGTAACCAGAAAACAGACTTAAGGGTTCATGTTTCAGATTGTGCTTCCATAGATACTTTACATCCAACGTTTATTGTAAATGTTTTGTTTTGCTACACAGCAACGAAATCTGATCTTTTCTGTCAAAGCCCTTCAAAATCACACAAGCCTAGTTAGTAACGCATACTGGTGGAACTAGAATTTGCAGATACAACAGAGAAGATCGTGGCAGAAGAAAAACAACTTATTTTCATACAGTAGAACAACTAGAAACTATGCAGCATATGTGGGTTTATGAGCAATATGGTTCAAAGTATGCGTGTTCTCAGGATACTCGCAAACCAAACCCTTCTTGGGAGGTAAAAGGAAAGGGCCTCCTAGTGATAAAACATGCATGTTTGCCAGGGAGACCACTGCATCTCTGGGTGGAGGCAGTAGCCACTGTGTGACTGTCAACTTCTATTCACTGCAATCATGTCTGCTCCTGGATGACATCTCTGTACACAGGCTAGCACGGGCAGCCCAAGCCCTGGCCTGCTACCAGGCCCTCCAGGAGAATTTTGTGTCAGCAACAGCACCAGCAAAGAAAGAACAAACACTGAGAATCAGGAGAAAATTAAAAAGTAAAAAAATCTCCCCAGCCCACAACAACTCAAGGAGACTTAATATATCCTAATCCTCTCTAATGACTAAAATGCACACCAAGTCTGATTTCAATTAAAACATAGTTTCTTTGTTGTATTCTAAATCGTAGCTGAAAATAGATTTCTTTTCCCTCCTATCCCTGGCCCTGTCACAGCAGGGTAATGTCAAGTAAAGGTCTAGCTCAGAAAATACACCAAAATACAAAGGAACTTATCCTCTGGCTTTTCCTGCCATTATTAATGGTTTATAATAGAACACAAAACAAAAGTCAGCCGTTCTCACTTGTGGTTTTTACATCCTAATTAAAAGAGAGATTCTTTCTTCACCTCTTTCTTCATTATAATTTTACATTGGTGATACAGTATTTTTAAAAATATCTTTTTTAAGAAGCGGAAAAAAGTTTGAACACACCTTATGTTTAAACCAGAATCATCATCTTTGCCTCCCATGACACTGAATTTCAGATATATCTGTATCTGACCCTAAAACTTAGATCTTTTTCCCACCAAAAAATCCCCAGCAAAACTTCTGTTATCTTCAGTAGACATGGATAAATACTCCATGTTTGTAGGAGGTGTTAAGCAGAGGCTAATTACATGTCCAGCAGAATCTGAGCCTCCAGACCTACACCTGAATACCATGTTCTATGTCCCATTTACCAACTTCTGAACAAATTTAGTTCATATGACAGCATGTTACAGGCTGCATAAGCTAACATGGATAACTGCACTCTTAATGTACAGATATAGCTCTGCTAATGTAGTTCTGTTGCACTGAAGGGGAGCTGTACCTTATTCACTTCGTTCTGTTTGGCTGATGATGTTGAATTATGCGAAAGCATTAATAAATCAGCAAAAAGAAACAAGGATTTCATATCAAAAGTAGCCTGGAATTCAAGTGAGTTGGTACAACGCCCAGCACTGCAGCTCAGCAAATGACTCAACTTCCCTGCCTCCATCCTCTTTTGTAAAATGACATTAACCACACTTACAGTCAAAACAAGCTAGGCTGACAGAGAAAGTGTTTGGAGTGAAAGCTGCCTTTATTTTAAGGTTTTGCAGCCTCTAGCAATATGTGGCTCTAAATCTGGTTGGGATTCTAGGAACCTTTCCCAATACTTGAACATACTAAAGCATCATAGATAGTAAACAACATAATGGCTGCTGTACACAAGTAAGCAGACAATCAGTTTAAAACCAGGACTTTAAAATCAGCTGAAAATTGCTCCAAATTCACTGTAGCATAAATGTCTAATTGCCAAGCACATATCTAGAAAACATGGAAGACCATAGTTTGACCTGTTTATGTATCCATAACTAATTCATCTTTATAAAGTAACATGGCTGGCCAACCAGCTTCTTCTGTATTTAACCAGCTCAGATGGTCATACACATTAGCTCTTTCAAACTGTTTTGAGACCTAACTGGTTCATCCCTGTATTACACAAACCAAGCAAATTGAGGGTTGGAAGATTTTATTTATTTATTTTTTTAAAGAGGTGTAATTGAGTTGGCAGAGCTCCATTGATTCACATGCTCTTAGAACAGGATGAAAATATAGAATTTGATACTTTCTCAGTCTTTTCTCAAAGAAGGTCTTGAAATGCTGCAATAAACAACCTTTCCTGAAGTCACTCAGAAGTTTGTCACCTCCATTTTGCCTTTCCACACCACAGCCCCATGTGGTATGCATGCACTCAGCCATGCCCGGATCTCTTTTAAAAGCCAGAAAACTAATGCAGCTGCTATTAAGTATGGTTTTTTAATCACTCTCTGCTTTTCCCCTTTCACTGTAGTTATTACAAATACCACCACATAATTGAAGAGGTCTTTTTGAAAAGAAAAGCCTTGCAGTCCTTTTTACCCTTGGAGGGAAAAGCAACCTTACAGACCTATTGGAATTCTTCTGCTGCACAGAGCAACTAAATTAAGGAGAATTAAATGCAGAGCCAATTACAACATCTAAAAAACTTCCTCTATTCCCTTGTCTACATTCAGTCAAAAAAAAAAAAAAAAAAAAGTCTCCATGAAATCAAATTGTAGATGCTTTTATGAGCTTCCTGGACTTTATGTGAGAGGCTCACCTCCACACAATTTCTCATTTTAACAACAAAAAATCTAACCTCTGCAGTTAAAAACCAAAACACTAGTTTGTCAAAAGCAAGACATCCATGTTCTGCTCTTTATAGTGGTGACAGCCTTGCACAGCTGATACTGTTGAATGCACCTGAGTAAATTATATAACCACTGAAATGTAGAACCACAAATGCAAAAGAGACAAAAAGGTATCAGAAAGTTCTCAAAATGCAAAAATGCATGTATAGAGTCTTCTCCATACTCCTCGCTGCTTCCAGAGCCCACAGATACTCTATGTAAACAAGTCCATCAGGAAACAGGACTGTAGGAGTTTGGTCAGACAAGGCAGTCCCTGCAGCATGATTCCTTCTTCACCAACTACTTCTGCACTGAAAAATACTACTGAATAAACAACTCTCCCTGACTACCCTCTTCCTAGCAGCTCCTAGTGCAAAAGTATGCAAAGGGAGTTCATTGTGAAAGGATTCAAAAGTCAACAGCATGGCTAAGTGAAGACATCCTAAATATGTCCCATTGTCTGGTTACTTGCTGCTTCAGGTCCTAGCTTGCAATGGTGTTGCTCCTCTATTTTCATCCCTCTCCCTCACCCCAAAGAGCCTCAGAGTAGTGTAGAACTGTACAATAAACACAAATATTCAAGCCTGCTCCCATGGACAAACATGGCTGCTCACTTCAGGAGGTGAGCAGGGTCCCCCACGCAGCTGCACCAACTTAACTCCTTACCATTTCACGGACTTACAGGGCAAAGGTAACAGTCACTGCTTTCTGCAGATGGCCATCTGTACTTGTACTGTTCACCCAAACCTTTCACATCTATAACCAAATTCTGATGGTTTAAAACTGATGAGTATTTGGAGAAGTGAGAATGCAATCAGTTTTGGCTTTATCTACCTTCACATGTAAAGGAGAGAGTTGATCCCAGCCCTAGTAATTAGGGAGATTCAGCATTTATCACACTTCTCCCTTGGGAGCAGGGTATTCAGTTCAGGGCTCTGGCAGAGCTGGCTGGGTGTAGGCTGGCATTTTGAGAGCAGTACTTGCCCATTTCCTCTGGGCACTGGCTGAGTTCATGCAGCTGCAGCTTACTCCTTCACTAAGTCCAGTCATCCAGGCTGCAAACACCCCAAAAGGGAGGGGGAATACATATGATTCTCTTACCCTGAGAAAGGACTTTGTTTCAACTTAACATAGCTTTCCTTTGGTAAAGTTCCCATTCATCAAATGCATCCCACTTATCTTCCATTTTCTTGATTAAATGTTTTACTTGATAAAATTTGGCAAGTGCCTTTCTAAAAACATTCCAAGTAAGAGAACAATAGACAGACAAATGAAGAACTAATGTTTCTTCCTTGATGCCTGGCTTGTTGCTAACGTTCCCAGAATACATTTTTTTAAGGAAATCAAAGAAGAAAAAAAAGTCATCAGGTTAAAAAAATCCTGTTGTATTCTCTAAATGCTGAACTCCTTTTAAAGCAAGTTTTCAAAGCTGTGTGTGGGTGGAGAGGCTATAAATAACGACATATGTGCATGTTCCTTCTGTGCAAGACAGAAAATGTGCTCTGCATCGGCATAGAAAGATGCTGCTGTGCACTGCATGAGGCTTCTCAAGGCTGGTGGGTAGGTTTTTCCTTCTGCAATTACATTGCTGTTTGTGTCTTTTCTCCAACATATCTGGCACTTAGCTGTAGCATGATGAATTTGCAATACAGCTAATCAGATGTCAGTCTCTTATCAAGGGTCATGTGCAGAAACAGAAATATTTTCTTACCTAGGCCAGAGAGAAGATTTTGGTTATTGCTGCCCGTAGCACTAGTTAGAACACTGATTTCACTCTTCCTAAAGCTTCTCTTACTGAGAGATTTTTCAAGTCAGAAAGTCCTACTGGAGCAGCTCATCTGTTCTGCTGCTGGTCTCTGCAGCTCATAAGCACCAACAGACAAAACAATATCCTGATGCTATAAAACTTTCATGTGCTGAATTAACAGTGCTCAGACGATGCTGTGATCAAGTGCACTAGTGACTTTTTCAATTCCTCAATTAATTATTTAGCATCTTGTGGTAACTCTGTATTTGACCTCTCTGGCATCAGACAGACAGAAAATGAGCACTTGTAGTCCTGATGGTAAGTAGAGACATCATAGTAAGTAGAGACATTCCAGTTGATTTGGGTTTTTGATAGAAAGCTCTGATTTATACCTCCAAGGTGATGATAGAAGTTATTAATGACAGCTGTCATCACAGCTAATTGTCCAGTTTGCCTCATTGTGAGGGAAAACATCTGATCCTGAAGAGAAATTTTTGCATTTGAAAAAAGTAGCCCCTTCTGGCTTGTGAAGTATCCTTGCATATAATTGCTCTATTTAATTTTTTTCTCAGTGAGACTGTCTGAAAAGCAAAAGGTACCTAAGAAATACATCCAGTACACAGGAGGGACCAACGAGAGTTGTGAACTCTTTAGAAAAGTACATTGACCATAATGCTGTAATCAGAGCAGTTGGTTTTAACTCTGCCAGTGACAGACGTGCCTACAGGCCTTTGGAGGGGAAACAAAACAAAACTAATAGAGAATAGATAAAGACTCAAACCAGGACTGTTATTCAGAACTCCAGCCCTGCTCTTTTCAATGGCTGTTTTCATTGCCTCAGTTCCACTGTCTGTGAAACAGAGGAAGAAATCCACTGGTGTAAAATACTTTGTCAGACTGAGATAATGATACAATTATTGCTACTGCTGAATGTTCAATGCAAGCCACTAAACACTCAGGAAAACAAAACAAACCCTGAACACATTTTCTACATGTTTTTCACTTCCAGCTGTAACCAGAGCATATATGTTAGTGTAAGCAGAAGCGTAACAGTATAAGGGAAAGCAGGGTAGGCACCTACCTTGGGTAACAACTCATCTACTTAGTAGGAAAGGAGCAACCTATATGGCTGTTTCCTAATTTCAGTGCTCTGGGTCACTGTCTGGAACTGCTACCACTGCACTACCCTGAAATTGCACTGCTAATTCAGATGTGAATTAGGACAGTAGTTTCTACAGCTTGATAGTATCAACTCATCTAAACTGTTTCTAGTTTAAATAAGATGTCTAAAGACAATTACCAATTAGAAAGGACTGATAAAGCAAGGGTGAGCTTTACAACAGAGCAGTCTTTAATGCAAGCACTATGCTCCAGGCTCAATAATGACACTCCTCACTGCACTGAGTTGTCTGTTTCACCATGGGGAAAACTGCTGATTGACCAGAATATTGAATAAAGCACTGCTTTAGGTTACTGCTGGGAGCAGACAATTTAATCGTCTTCATTTAACAAGGCTTATAATCACAGCACATAGCAAAGCTACATTTAGTAAGGGAACAAACTCCAGCTGGGATAAATGGGTCTTGGTACATAGTCCAATCCCAGTAACAGAAAAACTCAACAGGTGGTACAGCACTCAAACACCCTGGCAGGTTCAGAGCCCCTTGGGGCTGAGCATGATGCCAGTAACCTGATGTGAGACTAGAGGCAAAATATGAAAATGCAAACTAAGATGAGAAGGAAATATGCAAGAACTAGGATGAAAGAAATTGTATGCCAGGAATGGCTATTCTCCATCCTGGCAGTTCCCAGCTATCAGTGGCATGAAAGATATAGCAGAGCTGAAATAAAAAGCCCAGGATGTTTGCATAACTGGGTAACCTACCCATAACCACATGACTGATTTCTTCTACAGGTCAAAGCAGAAGTGGATCTTACAAGGGTTTTGAAGGATGAAGGGCCAGTGACCTTACAGACTGATCTAAGGAGGCCGTGGATAATGGCAACAAGGAGCTGTTTGTGGGGAGGCAAAAAAGCAGATGCTGAGCCCTGAGTTTCCGGGCAGCCTGGCTCAGATGGTGCAAAAACGATATATATATATGTGTAAGCAAGACCATACTTAAGAGAAGTCCCTTCATCAAGGAACAATCTTGAGCTGCTCAAAAGAGAAAAGAAGCCACTTAAAGAGCTCCAGGAATGAGAATCATAGGCAATGTGAGTGGCAGAAGTGATTGGGAGCTTCTCCTGAGAGCACTTTTTTTCAACAGAAGATTCACTTTCCACACAAGTTTTCTGTGAATAAAACTCCTTTTTCTTACTTTCTTTTCTCCTAGCCTTGCAGCTCCCAGAATACAGCTCCTGCTCATGCTGAACTTGCTGCCCTTCTTGTTTCCTGACACCTCATACACTGAAAAACCTGAGGAGGCAAGCATGGAGGAGCAATACCCAAATACTTTTTGATTTTTTAAAGTTTCTTTTGCTGAAAAAAAAAAAAAAAAAAAAAGGTTTGCTTTCTGATTTTTTTCCTAAGTTTTCATCCTGATTTGGGAAGCGAAATACCTCAAGGTCAAAATGTTTGTGTGTGGCTGGAGCCAAAAATAAAAGTAATTTTCTCCATCCCTCAACATGTATCCCATCCAAAAAAACTCCAAAGGCAGGAAAGAAGAAACAAGTAAAGAACTATCAGACCAAAGGGAGGAGAAATATAAAAGACCCTTAGACAGGCCTGAAATATGTTTGTTTTACACATTTCTACATTAGAAGGACATCTTTCTTAAAAGAGAATCATAGCATAACAAAAGAAAGCTTACAGTCGTAATAGCATACAGCAGTTTGGGTCAACCAGCTCTGTCTGAAAGTGGCTGGGGGTCACCCCAGTCCAGGCAATAGCTTCCAGAACTGCAATCCAAAGATCACAACTTTAAAAAACAAACAAGAAGTTTTAAGAGTTCTCTGTGAGGAATATGAAACAAAGAAGTTGCTTAGAAGTCTCCTGTGAGCTAAAACATTGTGTTCCATCTTAAATAGTGCACAACCTCTCTTCCAAGGACAGAAATACCAGAACTTTTCGGTCCAGTTGGTTAGGTAGGGAAGCTACTGAGATGCTAACAGAGCAAAGAGCTCTGAGCACAGCTGCATGGGGCAGAGCTAGCGGAAGCAGTTTGTGCCACGGGGTAAGGTAGAGCTGCTAGAAGGAGTCGGAGGTAGTGGGAATGACTGGCCTGGAGAGAAGCAGCTAGTAGAAGCAGGTCATGGTGCCATATCAGCTCAGCCTAAATTGGGCCTTGCTACCCAGTAAGACATAATAATCTCAAATTGTGAGTGCAGCTCATTGCCAGAGGCAGAAAGTAACCAGCTGGCTGAGTAGCTGCTCCGTGCAGGAGAACACAGTGAAATCACTATCGTTATGCTTTAGGAACTAACTATCATTGCCCTCTTTGTTGTCTGGCTAGTTTTTTTCTCACTTAAACGAAAATACCTTTTGTTGGCCATCAGTCAAAAGCAATATGAAAGAGGATTGATCACTCTGAGTGACAGGCAGGATCGTGAAAAAGCTGGGACACCATGTGAGGAGGCAGTTGGGAGGAAAGATCACAGGAAGCAAATGGAGTAGAAAAGAATGGCTATTTTAGACTCCTAAACCAATGCCCAAAACAGCATATTTATTTTTAGCATAACAGACCCTCATTTCATTTTAACACAGTCCAAATAAATCCTGTAACAGTCTCATGAAGGGGTAAACCTGGAGTTGCAATGACTTTGAAGATTTAGAGCAGGGATTTGTGAATCAGACATCCTGACACGAGGACTTCGAGCCACGAAGTTTTCAGTGACCTTTGGCAAGTCACTTAACATCAACCTTTCAGAAGACCCATAATCCTGAGATGAAAGAAACCACAACAAGCAAGAAGTACTACTGTTATTGTTACTTCTTAAAGTTGCAGGGGAAAAAGCCTCTTGCATTCCAGCTTACGTGTATTCAGAGACCTTATTTTTTTTCTGTGTCCTTAGTGACAATTTCTCATCCAAGGAAAAAAAAATACATATTTCTGGAGAAAATTCTCTTTTTCTTCCTTCACCACTGCAGCCCTACTATTTTTGTAGGCCTAATCAGTAACAGACAAGACTGTTTTTTTATCCTCTTTTGCTATGACAATGAAAGCCAACAGCGCCTTTCCAAAACATTAAACTAAACGTTGTATTTTCAGGGATGCTGACATGCAAACAACCCTGGGATAGAAATAAGCAATGAGGATATGCTATATAAGGAGGACAATTCTTCCTTTGCCTAGGACTGTCTTCTCAAGTTTGCTGCAGAGTGAATCCTGGATCAGAAAGGCACTGAAATGCTGGCATTTTGGCTGGAGGTGCTCAGAACCATCTGGGATTGGGCTCCTGCATCCTGATTCATCTCACACAACATCAGGTAAATACACTGAAGGGCCAGACTGAGAAGCCTGCTTTCTCATTATTTCCTCTGACAATAAGAGAGGGAAATATCCAACATACAATTCAGATCTTAGAAGCACTGAGTCATTTTCTGAAGATGCCAGTGTCTCTCCACTGACTATAAAAGGAGACCATGAGTTAGGCTCCTGACTTGTATGATTCAGGCTCATTCTTAAAGACAGGCAGCATAAATCCTAACCATGGATAGTTGCCTCAACCTCCAGAGAGTTAACTGTATAATTATATCACCCTTCTCATTTCTGCAAACAACAAATTGCATCTTCATTCCCTGTGAGATAGATTCAAAGCCTGGAGGAGTCAGCAGGATTTCTAAGAGTTTTATAAGGCCTTCTTAGAGGTTCCTAAACTCTCAGTAAGAATCCAAACATTTCCAGTTCAGAAAGCAGCAAAACAGACCCATCTATAAGGATCAGGGCTTGAAGGACAGACAGTGCTCTAAACAAGAAAAACACCTTTTGGGGCACAAAGGTTTTTATTGCAGTTCCTCTTCTCACTTCAGTAGGTTCAGAGATCAAGCTGACTGGTTTAGATTTCTTCAGATCCTATTTCCCAAGACAGCTGTGGAGCTCATCAAAGCGTTCTCATGCTGTTCTTACATCAATGCTAAGTAAACTTCAGTTAGTAACTGAAGCTGGCCCCTGAAGTTTGATATCCCTAGCAGTACTGCTCTGTGTGGAAATTAAAAAGTGATCATTATTATTTTTTAATCAGTGACTCTTTAAAAGCACAAAGAACAATTGTCTGCTTGGCTTAATAACTATACAGAAAAGGAAAGATAAAAGTTTGATTCCAGATAATTTCAAGTTACACTTTAAATCAAATTATGCAGGGGATACAGTACTGTTAATCAACAAGCCTTAAGGAATTTCCTGAATAAATATCATTAAATGAAAATATAATAATTTAAACCTATAGTTCTTTGTGAAGACTTTTGGCACAAAAAGTACAAGATAATCCTGATCTATATTTAAAAAGCTTTGTCAGAAGTTCAGAACAGAGCTCTCTCCCTCACGTGAATTTGAAGTATTTAAAACAATTAACTTAGGCTGGTAGCCTGAGATATCTTCAAGGTGTTCTTACACCAGACACTGAACCCTGGTTAAAGGGTGCAGGTATGACTGCCACGATGGAAACACAAACCCTTTTGTAATTTAAATGGCCATGACATTATTAATTCATTCATATTAATTCATGCAGGATACTAATCAGCACAAATATAACACCATTTTACTTTCAAATAAGTGTCAGTGTTGGTTACTTGTTGATCCTCTTCAGAAGATGAGTGGGGCCACGAATCTTGTCACTGCTTACACTTGCACTCGCTTCGCCTGAACAGGTGCCAGTTCCTTTGGCAGGAATAAAAGAATGGAATGAAAATTGCTCTAAACAAACAGTTGCCAAGATGTTTTGCTGCACAGTCCGTGACAAAGAGGAGATGGAAACAAACAAACAAAAATCCTTTTACTACAGACTTACTATCCTTTACTGCATAAATAATAAACCAGACAAGCACTAAGTAAGAGGCTGTTAAGGACACGATGTGAGTTTGTAAGCATGTCCACATCTTATTAACTTAGCTCCTTAGAGACATGTAGGCAAAATGCACTGTGGTCTATCAGAACTCTGTGGTGAGAAATTTATATCAGATAATAAACCAGGTGTGGACACTGGCCTCAACACTTGCTAGAATGACAGCGCTAGTAAAAACAGAGGTTCTCATTCTCTCAGTCATGGATGAATAAAGATTGTTTTCTCTCCTGTTGCTTCACATTGGAAGGAGGTTGCCAGGTGGTTTTACCACTATTGACTCCTGAGTTCTTTTCATTAATATTTTGAGACAATTCAACCAAAGTCAGAACCTCTACTCACTGTCAAGTATCTCTTCAGCCACAAGAGTGGTAACGGTAAAGTCCCATACGCTTCATAAGCTCAGAGAAAGAACACCAGCAATACTTTGATAATCTAAACATAGGAGTGAAAAACATTTAGTGTATTTTGTTACTCAATACATTTACCAAAGGGGCTGTGAAAATTCCCTAGGATGCTTTGAATTTTAATGTTTTAATTACTTAACTTGGAGCGGTAGCTATTTGTGGGCTAAATCTGCTCAGATGGCGGACAGAGCATGTGATGCATTTCTTCAGGGTGCTATGGCTGAAGTCATATGGCAGAAAATATAATCTTGACTTGATTATAATGTTCTTCTTACTTTGACATTTTTTACAAATAAATCTCTTGTTTTACAAGACCCAGTGAAGGCACTTACTGTAAACAAAGCATGAAAGGAGATAAATAGCATGATTTCTTCTGTTTTTGAGACAAACTATGATAGGATGGAAAACTACAGAATTTTGGAGAACTCTTCATTCCCTTGAAGTAATCAAAACAACTGAGTGTACGTGTGTATGTGTGGGAGATGTACAGACCTAATCCTCTAAAATCTTGTGTGAAAGCTAAATGAATCATGAACTGCCTCAAATACCCTAGCATTTGTCTGCAAACGGACTACAGAGATTACATGCATCACATGAAGCATTCACCATTCTGACAGTGCATGGAGGCAGATGTTGGCAGGACATTTTTCTCCATACAAGTGATGTCAGGATCAGGGCACGATCTGCTTTCTCGGCCAGTAAAAGCCAGACACATTACAAGTTAAAGGGCTTGGTTATGAAGAGAGACAGCCTCTCCTCTGCAGTACTTTGCAGTCTCCCACAGCAATGGCAGCTAGTAAATGTAATGATATCAGTGTGGCCACATGGCCTTTTTATCCATCACCAGAGGCAGATAACCACACAGGGAAACCAAAGCTATGTTCATTAATGTCCCTGGGCATGAAGCCAACAGGACACAGATCCACAAATTTAGGGAAACGCAGGTGAACTTGGCATTGGTCTAGCTTGACCTTTTTTTAATAACAAAAAGGATTCGAGACATCTCTACAGCTTCTATGGCAAAAGTCCTACCTTTCTCAGTAAGTAGCTACCCACTTGCCAGTAAGGGTTTATTAGGGATTGACGTCTTGTAGTTCACCACTGGTATTCAGTTGGCACGAGAATTCTGTTCCACCCTTCCAGCCCAGCTAACTCAAGGTACTGTACCAAGCCAAGAAACTTCACCAGCACAGACGGACCTCTACATCCACCTATTTCCCAGCTCCTCCTTTACAACCATCACAATCAAAGCAAAGCAAGAAGGACGTAGCATCAGCAGTGACTCTGAGGTAATCATGTGAACCTGTAGAGAAAAAGGCTGCCTGGGTCAGGCTGTGCGTGGGTATGGATGCATACACAGATGGACGCAAAGACTGAGAATTTCCATGAACAGGAATGAAGCCTGCAGAATAAGGGCTACAGTTTGACTGTTCTGCCAAAGTGCTTTAAAATACCAAGATCAAGGCATGAACAGATCATTTCAATTATGCATCTGATGGGTCTCCATTCTCCTTCTACCTTAATAGGTACGCTTCAGGCTTTATAGCTTCATTTGAGTGAGATTAGGAACAGAGAATACAGACAAAATCCTTGCCGATATTAAACCAAAGGGATAGAAATGGGCTGAAGGTAATGGGGTGAAGAACAATGTTATGAACTTCAGCTATTTTTAAGGCAGTTCAATAACATCTGCTTATGGTACAGCCCTCGTGCTAGTCTTGCTGTTTCACAGAGTTGGTGTTCATGAGGGCAAAAGGGAACATATTGAAGTGGAGAGATGCAGACAGGAGAAAATCAGGATGCAACAAGGGAAAGCAGGCAAAAGTGGACATGACATGAGAACAATTTCAAATTTCAACAGAAAATGACACGGTGTAAATGTACTGGTGAATAATCTGCAAAAGCAGAAGACTCAGAGCAGGGAGTGACAAAAAGGAAAAACGATCATAAATGGGCCAAAGCATATGCAGCAATTACAGAATAACAGCATACATAATACACTATGAATGTCAAAGGGAATTTTTCCTCCCTTGCAGGACAGAATCTCAGCACCTCCTCCCACTGCTGTTCTTAAGGGATCAAACCCAATCTGAAGTGAGAGAGAACTTCTAAAAAACAACTGAAGCAATGAAGCATTTTACACACTTGGCAATCCTAAATACTTTCGGTGTTAAAAGAGTTCCTTGTCAGCTTATGCCTGCACAGAGCCTCATAACAGCTCACAAATTGTCTTATCTGCTATCTCTGTTGTGTGAATGGTGTTCCATTTCCTATGAATGCTGAACTGCAGTTTCACTCCATTTATTTACTTTCCTTCTTTAGAACGCTATATATTCATAACTCATTGTTTTTAGCACACCATTATTTACCTTTGTTCACGTGCAAATTGATGTCACAATATTAGTGTATAGATTTAATAGCAAATGATCTTGAAAAATGTCCAATGGCTTTAGGTAGTGACTACTTTGGTGGCATTCTATAGCACAACATTTCTTATATTTGTATCCTAACTTACCAATCCACAGTGTTTTTTTTTTTTTAAATTCCCCACCCTCACCCTCCTTACAGTACAACTTTATTTTGGTTATGAAATGGCTGTAAGGATGCTTGACTTTCTATCTCAGAGTACAAACCACTTTTGTTTCTTTCAGTTAATAATTTACAGTACCTTCACACTTTGTCCAGTTTAAACTGAAACCAAATTAGGATCAAACAGATTTCCTTGTCAGTAGGAAACTATCTAGCTGTTTAACACAGCTTAACCCTTAAATTCAGTCCAAAAGACACATACCTGGCCTACATAAAGCTTTCATCCAGCTACCCAGTTTTGCAAGATCTCCCTATGGAAACTTGACATTGCGTGACAACATATTGGATCCTTCCATCAGAGCTCACTAGGGTAGTTAAGAGAAGAATGACTGATCTCCCAGGATTCAGAAGAATCTGTTGTTAGGGATCTGTTTTTACTAAAAGCTATTAATGCAGTTAATGGTAGGGTGAAAGCAGGCAAAATAATCCTGGCATCTGTATTAGAAAATAGCAACAGAAACCAGTCCCTACTCACATCTGCTTTTAAGACAAGACTGATGCAGGCCAGATGACATGCAGAAAAAGGTAGAGATGAACAATTAAGCGTGGGTAAGGTCTGACAGGGAGATCATCTTCCACCTCAATTTTTACTGCATTGGCCAACAGCTGGAGAGGGTGAGCCATGGGACATCCTGATGGGGAAGCCGCAGTATGATAATACACTTAATTTTGAGCTGGGTAGAAGTGGAAGAGGAGCATCCTCCTTATAGAAACTACACCATATCTTTACTGGTCTAGAAGACAACAAACTAATAAATCCAGGACTCTGATGTCAGGATTTGCTCTACCACACCTTTTCCTTTGTAGATTTGAACCAGGAAGAAGCTATGAACCGTTAGGGTTAACTAATAGACAGCTTCACTTGCCAACTGATAGGTACTTTAAAAAGGAAGCATAATAGGAATTGCACATAGGAGGTGATTATTTAAAACAAATGAACAAAAAAGGCCAACATACTCAGAGATACCTTCCTCCTCCTCATGGAATCTCCACTTTGGATTTCTGTTTAGCTGATAATTTCATTTATGAGTTACAGAGCATTTATCTGGAGTAGTACAGCTGTTTAGTGAATAGAATGATTCATCTCTTCCTCTCTGCTTTCTAAGTAGGACAAAGAGATGTAAGTGCGTGTTGGAGCAGAAACATGGCTGCTATTAAGTTGTTGTCTCTCAGATAATAACTACACGTTAAGAGAAAAATTTGGGAAGATCGCTGCCAACAAAACTCACACACAGAGTGATGCTCTCTAAAGCAATTGTATTCCAGTGGCTCTTACTGCTTGCTTTTTCCATCTCACCAAAAGTCACAACACATGCAAAAGACCGTGTTTCCTTTTGAAACCAGTGACACCGTCTCAATGTGCTGCACAAGTGGGAATTAAAAAGTCTGAGTGGGTTTCTTGAATGAACCAAGTAAGCACTTCTACTGATTTCAGAAGATGTAAGAGAGAAAGTTTTAGGATTGAACAAAAGGGTAAATCACCCTACGGGATGAAGAATACCTAAGCTAATAAGGATTTGCTTTGACATCGTGCCACAACTGGAAAAAAAGGAAAGGCATCAGAATTTACAATACCTTGTTTTTTGAGATTTTAACTCCAGAATTGTATTAAAACAAAACTTGGAAGGTCATATAGTTTGCAGAGAGTACTCTAGCTGAATTCCAAGTATGTGCTCTGTTTAATATACAGCTTATGCATTTCATTACCATGCAGTACATTCACTGATACATAATGAAAGTGACGTTGCTTAAATCAAACATCTGTTACATTAAATCTTGGTCTAAATTATATATATAGCATGACTAATTGTGTGGTTTTACAGGGAAAAGCTGAGCAGGTAGAAGTTCTGTAAACTTTTCATGTCTGCCAAAGAAATGTTCACATATATTTGCAAGGAATATCTGTAGCCACGTTTCTGCCAGGGCTGGTGCACTCCAACTGTGGCACTACCAGGACCACAAATGTTTATGTTGCATACAAGTTGCCTGTCTCCCCCCTTTGCTGGTTCACGTCTATTTTGCATGTGACGGCTTTGTTGCTCTGTCTCTCCCTCATGTTGCACTGGGAGGAAGGGAAAGAAATAAAGAACCCCAGGGACATTAGAATGCTCCATAAACACAATTAGAGCGTTCTGCCTCTTCATTTAAAGCAAGTACCATATTGCTACCAACATCTGTTCCGGGCCGTACAGGGGCCCATAAACAAACCACACCCTTCTGAACGAAGAGAGTCCTGTAACATCTGTTGATAGCATTTGCATATTTAGTAGCTACAAAAATGGCACCTCATACTGTCAATTACGCTGCTGTGTGTATTCAGATGGATTCCTTTGGGAGAGAAGTGCTATTTACCTGGAGCCTGAGTTCTCAGAGGTGAGCCTGTACAGTATGAACTGTTTCTGTGAGTTGAGCTCGGCACACTGGGGGTGCAGCTCATTTGGGCCCACAAACAGGTACAATCCTGCATAAATGGTAATAATGCAAAGATCATCTAAACACCACCACTGTAAGACCTATATCTGTATTGCTTCCACACAGGAAGGTGGAATACACCACAGTTCAATTGCTTTTTTACGCTTGAAATCCCTCTTCTTCTATTAAACACTGCTTTCACAAGAATAGTAGAGAGCCTTCAGCTAACCGCTCGCTTGTGAAAAATAAACCACTGAGAACAGTGCCACATTCCTGTGGGGAATGGACTGATCAGTAATCAGTGGTCTGACTGATGGCTTCCAATGTGAAACTGAGAGGTACTGAAAGGTGCATCAATATTTTAGCACAGATAAAGCAACGTGTGAAATCTTGGCTGTGACAATACCCTCTGGATAAGTCAACAAACAATCTTTATGGCTGCAAAGAAAGGACCATTCTTTACCTCCTTTAGCAATGGTATTACCTGCTGAACATCCTGCTGGAAAACGCAGAGTTGCAGCCTTTGATGCAGCCGGACCTTTCTGTGCTGCCAGATGCTCTCCAGGCGCCGCTGGTGGTGCAGGACTTCATGTACCACGTCCAGCACCTGGTGAACGGCCTTGGAGTAGTTGGCAGTAGCGGTGAGAGACTCTGAATTCCCAGGGCTCAGGGGACGTTGCAGGACATCCAGCAAGGCTTTTCCATCCTGGCTCACCTGAGTGAAGAAACAGGTCTGTTTCACTGCGCTGATACTTAAACATTCAACAGCTGACAAAGAACAGCACAGCTGACTCTTTTTCCCCTGGGTGTTTTCCTTATTTTAGTCAAAAAGGAAGAAAGACCTCATTACATCTCGATTTGACTTGTACTTGCACATTCAGTGCTTGCTTTCACTTCCTCATGGGCTGTGTCACTCAGCAGGAGCATGGATACCGCTCTGCTGGGACCGCACAGACACAGCCATCCCGAGGCTACGCTACGTTCTGACACTCGGGAACTGAAAATTCCTGACATGTACCAGCTGATGACAGGTGGCATTTGCAATAGTGGGCCTACTTTCATGAGGAGGTGGCATTTTAAGGAAACCACAGATGGCAGAGTCATTCATATTCTGTATGATATGGGAGAGTCCTTTCTTCGTAGGATTACTAAGTTTGAATATATCTTCTGAGGTGTGACATTCAATTCTGTATTTCATTTGGTGACAGGGAAAAATAAATTGGGGTAGGATAGTGACTCTTCTGTTCCCCAAGATTGCTCAGAGGCACAAAGGCTTCCATTTTCAATGGGCTACAAAGTCTGAAGGCAAGTAGAAAATCCTCAGCATATGTCTAACCTTTTTATTGCATATTAAAACACGTTTGCAGATGCAAACGTTATTGGGCATTAAAAATAGAATACCATATTATCTATTTTTACTTTTAAAAAGTACTAAGAAACACTATTAACAAGTGCATACTTGCATACGTTCTCCAAAAAAGTCATCTTGAAATATTTTTCAGCTACAGATTGCAAACTGAAAATATTTTGTTCAACAGAAACGTCAAATAAAGACAGCGATGGAATCCCTCTCTTTTCCCAGTTCACTTTTCTCCTTTCCCTCTGGAACAAACTACAGTGAAATAAAATATTCTAGAAAAGTGTTTTTATTTCTATGCAACCACAGCCACCAACCTTGATAGAGAGCACTTTAAAGAATGTTTTCCATCCCCCTTGAATTTTGATCATTATCAGTCAGTTCAAAGATATCTCACAGATTTTCAAGTCTCATTTATCTCTGTATTATAAGTTGCCTGTTCAAATGTAGCAAATACCCATTAATCCCAAACCTGAGTCTTTTGGCAAGCCATGCCAGACTGTTATAGCAGTGAATATGTGGTGCAATTGCAGAGAAATGAAGAGAGCCTTTGAGATTTACGCTGGCAGAACCGGGAGTCAAATCCCATCATATTAGGTGACTATTAGGTGGGCTTAGGCAGATCCTTGGAGATTTTTTAAGTATTCAGGGCAATTTGGAATTGGATCAGGAAATAAGCGAGAAGTCTGCAGGGAGAGGCTTTCCATGCTCAGCTTCTGCTGCTGCTGAGGACCAGCTGGAGCACTCTGCACGGGCTGCAGCCTGAGGGGTCACAGAGGGAGCAGCGCGCTCACCACAGCCGTGCGTGGTGGGGATGCAGGGGAGGATTTTAGCAGGGAACACTGAGGCACAGGTGTTTCCTTGGCAACACGAAGGTGTCAGCGGCTGCTAGGCAGGAAGCAGCAGCATCTAGGCAGGGAAGGAGACACGGCACACTACATCCTATTTTATCTGTGAGAAGGTAATTAGCAACAATCCAGTCACTAGGAATAGGAACCAAAGCCATGCACACACTGGGAGCTGCTTATTAGAGGAGGAACCCACTCTTTCCGCTGTCTAACTTCACTGTGTGAATTCACTGCAGGCCTGATCCCAGCATTTGGGTTTACCGTTGCTCTGAATCTGCCTTGGTCTGGTGTTACGGAGCCTTCAGCACAGTCCCTGCTGGTGTACAGCAGTAGCAATGACAGCACAATCAGGACTAAGAATCAGGCTCAGAAGTTAACTGGTAAAAGGTTGCATGGACAATACAACACACGTGCTTTAATCAAGACAACTCTCCTGAAAGGTTTCTACCATACCACAGACCTATTCATACCTGCACCATCTCCCAGGTGCAGACCCTCCATGACAGCTTTTTGCCTCCCAGAAGCAGAATTCTGCAATTCTTCCATTTTGGCCGTTCAAACTGCTGGGTAAAATAAACTAACTGTGACTGATCAAAACAGCAGACTCAATTCAGCTCTTTTCAAGTGCTCTTCCAGAGCAGACCAGTGTGTGAATACAGCTAATAAGACCTTTACAATAAGAAGCCTTGGTGGCAGGAGCACTGCAGGACAAAAAGATTGTTTCACAGGCTGCACCTTCTATATACCTGCTTTACCCAAAGCTGAGACAACACCATGTTCTCTCATATTCATTATATGAGGAGGAAGAGGGGAAGAGAGAAGTGCATTTCTGTGGCCTTTCTTATTCCCTCTTCTACAGGATTTAGGTTTTTATCTATCCCATGAAGTACTTGTTCCTGTTGTCTGCCTAAAAAGCCTCAGAGATTACAAGTTAAGATTTTTCTCTGATAGACGTAGTCTTTCGGTCATTCCCTGCACAGCCAGAGGTGAACGCCAGATATTAAGTGCTTGAGCTGTCCTGCTCATAATCGTTAACACAAATTAGAGGTTATCAGAAGCATTCTCCTGCTCTGTTGCTCACAAGCTTGGCCTGTCATCCTGAAGGTAATCTACTGTAAACATACGGCAAGCAGCACAGTGACAAACAGATAACTGATCGTGCTCAATATTTGCAAAGGTTACAGATATATTCCAGGACTTTGTATCTCCTACAATTTACAGAAAGGAAGGGAGCAGCTTCACAACTGGAAGAGCTACCTGCTGTGCTCTTCCAGTCATTTCCATGTTCCCCTATGAATTGCAAAAAATAAATCATGAAATCTCTTTTCATGTGAATATTCAGTATTTTCCAAGGACTGTGCAAGGTCACAAGCATCAAGAACTCAGCTTAGCTGCATCACTTACGTCTCACTTACAACAAGTGTAAGAAGTATAGCAAAAGTCTTAAACTTAATGGACATGCACCCACTACAACTTGCAGCCCCCTGTGATCTTTAAGTGCCAGTGTTGTGTTTGTCAAAGCAGATTTGATCTTTTTTTTCGTTTATTTTGAAAAATACAGAATTGCTGCTGTTCAGCCACATGAGATACTGGTGTAGCAACATAAACACACCCTGGCTAGAGACGTCCAAGGGACCTGCTCCTATATGAAGGGAAGCTTCCAAAGACATACATCTGACATGTGCCTCTTCCCTTAAGTGCCTTACTTCTGCCTAAAGTAAAAGCAAGGGCATCACTTTATTCTCAAAAGAAGGAAGAAGGCCTGTTCTGCCAGCAGCCCTCCTTGGTGGTACCAGCAAGCAGAAGGGAATTGCTTACCTGTGAGCTGAGTATCAGACCTGTGATTTCTGCCTCCAATATTTCTGAGCTTTGCTCATAGTCAATAAAGGAGGGAGGCAAATAATTATGTTTACAATCATGGAAAAAATAGTCTCCTTAAGATTCCTTGGGCATCTCTTCTTAGGTTCCTGCAGAATATCTAAGACCATAGAATTGTAGAACGGTTTGGGTTGGAAGGGACCTTAGAGTTCATCTTGCTCCATCCCCCCTGCTATGGGCAAGGACACCTCCCACTAGACCAGGTTGCTCAAAGCCCCAGCCCAGCCTTGAACACTTCCACGGAGGGGATATACGCAACTTCTCTGGTCAACCTGTTCCAGTGCCTCATCCTCACAATGAAGAATGTCTTCCATACGTCTAGTCTAGATCTACCCTCCTCCATTTTATAGCCATTACGCCTTGTCCTGTAGCTACATGCCCTTGTAAAAAGCCCCTCCTCAGCTTTCCTGTAGGCTCCCTTCAGGTACTGGAAGGCTGCTATAAGGTCCCTCCAAAGTTTTCTCTTCTCCAGGCTGAAGATGCTTTGTTATATTCTGCAACAGAACAGAACAGGTCCCTATATCCAGGATTTAAATGTTTATTCCAAGGAATGCCCATTCTATTACAAATTTCATACAAATATAGAAGTAGAAACAGATTTTCAATGACTCTGCAGGAAAAGAAGGGAAAGAGAAAGCTATAATTTTCATCCCACCATAGAGAGACCTGAGGAAAGAAACGTTAATTTCTATGGGCAAAAGACATTGTCTAGATTCAAGAAGTGGGCATGTGGATAAGAGGCAGGACTCCTAAGTCTAATCCAAGCTTTTCAGCTCACCATTTCCAAAACATTTCCAAAATAACAGATTGTTGCCTTTCTGGCAGTTCTACAAACTGCTTAAAAACGTGATTAGTGAAATAATATAGAAATGTTTTAAACAGCTGAGTCAGTGACAATTTACAGCTTTCAGAGGAAGCATCAGCAAAAGCAATATGCATATTAGAAGAAGCTTTCGTAATGTGTTTTAAATGAATTTTCATTTAGCAAAATCTAACACTGAGGCTACTTAACAAATACCAGTTTCAAATATTATTACCTTTTAGAGATATTTTAAAATGCAATCAGAGAATCTTAGTTTCTGACTCGACATGTGTGTAAGATTCACAGTTCCAACTAGAGGCCAACAGAACTGTTCTGTGTTTGCTCACACAACCCACTGTTTTTAGAAGCCTGAGTATTGAATTAGGAACTGTACTTCACAATTGCAACCCAGAATTGATTTTCCTAATGATAAACATCAAAATTCTTCAAGTTGTTCAGAAAATAGGAATTACTATTTAACACCACCTACATTCTTCATCATTTCTGTATGGGGTTTGCCCTGTAGATTGTCCTGGTGTGCCCTTGCAAGGAGATTACTGAGAGCCCCCAGAATCCTACAAACTGGGAGTAGGTAGATCTGACTCTTGTTGAAAAAGTTGCAGTAATGGAAAGCAAACCTACCTTTTTTAGGAAAGCTAACCTCCCTTATATAGTCGAATATCTGCTACCACTTAAAAGATACTCACATTCTCCTCTGGGAAGCACATACCTCTGTGTAGGCCTGTGTTACTTGTTCATACAGGGACTGATGATGATGGATGGCCAGCTCCAGGTCTTGCATTTCTGAGGGGAGCCCTCCTTCACTGCACATTTTACACCAGGCATCCACACCTGAAAGGAACTGGAACAATTCCCAAAACAATGAGAAATGGTAACACAGAGCAACATCTCATCAACATCAACTTTAGAAAACTCAGTAGACTGCCACAGACAACTGCAGCCAGGACCCAAGGTGAATATAACAGTTATAAAGGGGTCCTTTTGGGCACCCTGGAACAGCACATTCCTGTTGCCTCCTCACTGCCTGAAGAACACCTATATATCCAGAGAGTGTTTTCTGTTTCTTCTGAATTAAAAACAAATGCTTCTTTAAACAAGCTTACAAAATCCCAATTCTAAAAGTCTTTGCATACTGACCAGGGAGTCTGCAATATTTAGGGAAAAAAAAAAAGAAAACATCAGTGCAAAGCACAGGAGGACATAGTTACACATCCAGCTGTATTTGCCATCATCTCGTCTGTCAAACTTCCCTTGGTCACTTACCTGTACTAAATACTAATTTGGGCAATAGAAAACTCCCATTAAAATCAATGCTGACATTCATTTCAGCGAAAGGCAGACAGTCTGTATTCAGGCAGCTCCCAACCCAGGGCCAGCTCACTGGGACTGCTAATAGGATACCAAGGCTTTAACCTCTGGGTCACACTTCTGATTCTGGCCCAGGTCAGCAGTGATCAGATACCATTACCATCTGATGGCTGTTAAGCAGCCAACTCAAAATGAGCTCCTGGTCTCAGTCCAGTTCCTGGTGGGCAGACATCCACAAAAAGGGAGAAAAAACATCACTGCCATTGCAATTGATATGGTTTAGCACCTTGGTTGGAAGCCTTAACAGAGAGCCAGAAACTGAACAGGCCTGGGGAGCAGAGGGATGGAAAAACAGATTTTTCCACTCTTAAAGGCTTCCAGAGCAGTGCTGATGCTCTTTAGCAGAACAAATTAGGGAAGGTCTCCCAGGTGCTGCCTGCCTGTTCTGTAAAAGAAAGGTGGAAGTTAGCCTCTGAGGTTCCCATCCTCTTTTTCCCTTTAGCAGGGCCTACTTCAACACAGTCACTAACATGCTCATATTTAGTCTGTACTAACTGCCTAATACCACCTCATCATTACTCATTAATATTCTCTTTCTCCATCTTTCTGTTAAACCAATTTGCCATACTTCAGGACTATTTATAAAAAAAGAACAGCTAATTATAAAACAGATGCAGTGCTCTGTAGGGTGAACTTATATCACCACAAAACTACCCCCAGGATTGCAGCTTTATCTGCTCTTGAAGTGTTCACCTGTGGCTTGTTAGCAAAGCACAGCATGAAGGCCTGTGAGATTCAACGTAGAGAATTTCAATTCCCCTCTGGCTCTAGCATCAGCACTCTTTTTTATTAGCAGTGTAAAGCTATTCACTATGCTGCTGTGTAATCAAGGCTATTAAGTGTTTGCATTGTAAAAACTTATTTTCAGCACACAAAGATTCAATAACAAAGACAAGATCCTAAACATTCACATCTACAGGGTACAAATCTACCAGTGAAAACTGCTTTCTAGAAGACTGGAGGCTAGGATGGCAGGTTCTCGTGCTAATTTGATTCCTAATCTGCTGGATCTCTTCAGATGAAGTTCCCAAACACCCCTGCATAAAGCTGAAGTCATTATATTTTTTGCTGACCTAGTGGAATTCACATCATTTCCTATGCAATTTTAAGAGCATGGAGCCGACACAAACCCCTTCTGGGGCTGTTACATGAACCTCTTGGTTGACACAGTGAACAAAAGACCTCTACACCTTACAGACCAGCGTTCGTGCTGCTGGAATCACACAGCTATGGCTCTTATCTACAAGGCTGAATTCTATTAATTTTTGTATAAGCACTTACAGTCCTGTTACTCATATGCTGCCATATCCTCAGAGCACGATTTGCACAATAGGTTGGAGACATCTGAAGAAGGTCCTATGCACATAACTGCATTTCTATGTGGTTCTCTCAAGTCTGTCTTTCTTTTGTATACCTATTGTATACAGACATTGTCACATTGATAACTGCATCATCAATTCCACTTCTACCACTAGCAGGAGCAGTTGATATCCTCTCTTTTAAGAAATGGAGTGTCTCATTTTGATAGCCTTAAATGGTGGCCCGTGTGGAAATTCATACAGGGAAAGTTATTTTTCAAGGATTTTTGCAAAGTATTAGTTCATACCATCAGACTATTGATGTAGATATGCTGAAAAAAAGTAGCTATGTTAATTTTTATTATTTGTCACATACTGTGATGGAACCAAACAACTTTATTCTGCATCACCCTTCATGCTAGAAACATATTAATGTAACAAGATTATTGAGTTAGACATATTTAACATTGTAAATTGGTGCCTGTGAAGCTGGAACAGGAGCTGTTACTGTCCAGTGGTTACTCAATATCATTTAAGTTAATTGCTTCAATTTCTAGTTAGCCCATAGACTGCAAATAGCTCCTATTGGGAACATAAAAGCTGCATTAATATGATTTGAAATGACAGATTCCAGTAATAGTCCATGTGTTTCAAGATTTGAGGAAAGATTAAGAAAAGTATCTCCTAAAAACAAAAACTTCCCTAAAGCACCTTTGTGCCTCTGACCTAATCCAAAACTAACTTAAGTAATGCCCCACACTTACTACTGTCTCATAACCTATTCACCTGTCACAAACTCTGCATTAGGTCAGGTACTAGTGGATTCTTAGGCCACTTCTTACTAGTTCTTCTTGGTGATCGCTGTTCTGGATCATATGGCAGCTCCAAAACACCAGCTCTGTCATTTTGTAGTCTGTATTCCTTACATTTTTTGCACAGTCCTTGTTTACAGTTTAGGCCTCTGCATGGGAAATGCAGGTTATGGACGGTGGTTCTCCTACATTCCAGAGAAATTAAAAACAGAATCTGGTCTGCCTTTGCCACCCTGAGATGGATCCAGAAGGGCTGTGGGGGATGATGGGAAAGAGGGCTGTGAAACCGCTTTCCTCAGTGGCCTAAAACATCTATTGATACCTTGAGGTATATATATTTTTTGTATTACACTAACTATATATTTCCTGATGCTGTTTCTGGAATTTCCTTTCCCTATCTAATGCTGAAGTTATCTCATTCTTATCCCTGCACTTTACAGATGTCAAATGGCTTTTCCTTTCCTTCCTTTCCTCAAATTCTTCCTCCCTTTTTCTCTTTTCCTCTTTTTCATTTCCTTTGCTCAAACAAGGGAGTGCTTAAGCAGGGATACTCTCAGAAGCATCCAGGCAGAGGTGAGAACAGTAGTCTTCCTGGCTGGGGAGTAAGGAAATATGAAATTAATGATCAGGGGTCAGTTTTCAGGGAATCACCATAAATATCTAGTGCGTGCACTCAACACCTCCTCCTTTAAATAGTAATTCTGCTTGTGTGCTTCTGAGGGTAGACTCTGACCCAGAATTAATTGGTTTAGATCTCTCAGCTGATTGAAGACATTAATTTGTTCATTCTGACAGGATCTGTGGAGCGAGCATCTTATTAATTTTTTAGCACACATTCAGAGATTACAGTCAGGAAAGGGAGGACACTTGGTATGTCTGCTTCCCCCACCTGGCAGTCAGTGGACCAGAATCTCCTCTGGTGTAACTCAGTACAGTTCTCTCAAAATCACAGTGGGATAAGGCACATTCTCCTACGTTCCCTTGCAGCTCTGAATAGCCTCAGATATACCTAAAGATACAGAAGGAGATCCTCTTTTGCACTAGAATCCCTCTCCACACTTGCACAAGAAGAAGAAAAGATTTGTTGGAGGCAGAATTATGGGACATTTGGGAAATTTCTCCATTGAGTATCCTGAGTTGTACATTCACCTGGACATAGGGGGTGTTCAAAGTTTAGTTTACTGGCTTCTGATGAAACACACATGCTGAAGGCTGGAGACTAAGCTGGCAAGATTTGTCTTTTCTTTCCTTCTATTTTTCCTCCCTATTTTCTTTGGCATTTTCTTGATGATGGTTAGTTATGTATAAATATGTTTAAAAAAAATTAAGGAAGACACATGTATGCACAAAAACAGACACACATACAAAGAAGGAAAAGAAAGAAACAAAGCAAAAACTGAGCTTTGATCCAGGAACTCATTCAGCCAAGTTCAATTCAACTTGCCACATGTATCTGCTATGAGAGCTGGGAAAGCAATGCGAGTCTGAGGCACGTGAAGACAGATGTGAGGTTCAATTCCCAGCAGGGTTGACTCAGCCTTTCATCCTTCCAAGCCAGACAGATTGTATTCCGTGCAGTGTGCTGTGTGGGGTCTTTAGGAAGAGACCTTGAAAAACAAGTTATTTCCTGCTCAGCTTGCATATCATAGAGATCGTAGAACTTTTCATAAATCTCTGTCCCAAGCCAACAAGTTCCTTGCAGGCTGTGGCGTGCCAAAGGCTGAAAGATTATGATCCTACTAGACTTGCTTCCTGTTGGCATCACAGAGAGCTTCAATCAGTAGGAAGGACTGAATAAAGAGACAGTAGCAGCTTATCGCACTGGAGGAGAAAAGAATCTGCATAACAGACTGGTGTGAGGGAGGCAGGAGCATGCTGTGGGAAAACTGGTTGGATCTGCATTGAGACTACCATTATCAACAGCACAAAGGGAGCAAAACCAAGATCTGATCTGAGGCAGAGGAAGTGGTAGGTTGATCTGCATCTTTGATTCAGAAATTTAAACCTCATTAATTGTAAAATGAGGAAGTTCTGATTAGAATTAAAAGAAGTAAGAAATAAATAATAAAAAAACCACCACAACCCTTAGTAACGACAGATAATGAAGGATCACATTGGGAATGAACGCTTGATAGATCACAGGCTGAGTTACAAACCAAACTCCAAGCACCTCACTTTTTATGCTATACAGAGGTCAAATGACTAAATTATTAGTGCAAGTCATTGGTTTATACTACTGGAGTAACTGAAGCAAGACCAACACTTCAGTCTTGGCTAATGGACACATTGATTCCTGCATTTCTTTTTTTTTTTTCCAGCAGTCTGAGCCTACAGTCTTCAGATCAGCCCTGATCTCTCACTGAATTGTCTCTTATTGCAAGAGAGGAGCAACCATTCAGAATTAGCAAATTCTCCTGTCTGCCTAATAATGAGACTGGCCTCTGCCAGGCAGAACAAACCTCAGCTCCTTTTATAGAGGTGCCAAGGGAGGACTGTTTTCTTCAGACCCATCCATTCAGTTGTAAAGAAAAAAAGAGCCAAAGCTGAACGAGACATTAGTGCATCTTTTTTCAAGTTAAGGCTGAGGCAAAATATCCACTTTGACAGTGTTCAAAGGGTAAGATAAAAAAAAAAAAAAAACCTCACCTCTAGTTGACAGCTCAGTATAGCTATCTGTTTTATTGTCTTTCATCATAAAATACCTTAGCAACTTCTCATAAATTGCCAAACTGCAAACAAGACTGACACTTCAGAAAAAGAGGGAATTGCTTGGAAAAAAACAAAAAAACACAGGCACCAAACAAAAACAAACAAAAAAGAACTAATTCATTAATAAACCTTTAAACATTCTCTACAAATCTACATAGACTGGATTTAAAAATCTTTTTTGATTTTTTTATGAATATACAATGACTGACAAAGATCAATATCAAATCTACACCAAAACATTACAGTGCCCATTGAACTGAGATGAAAGTTCTTGGACCAACCATCTTGTTAGTGTATCAGTCCCATCAGAGCCAGTGAGCGTGCTTGCACAAGTAAGTGCCCAGTAGGGTGAGTAATTGCTCTGTACTATGGTCTGTAGTCAGTAGGAAATAAAAAATAAAGAAAAATCCACAATAATTCTGCAGTTAGGAACAAACAATAAAGAAAATCTTAACTGTTTCAGCTAAGCATTTCCATACACATATTCTGACTTATGAGGCATGATTTCTGGCTTAACAATGATAATTTCTTCTTCAGTCACCTGAAGTATGAATATCAAGCACAATCACTCAGCTTCAACAAAAACTACTTGGAATAAACAAGTACACAACAGCACTGAAGAGAACCCCAAAGCAGTGTTTTTAAATGGAAAATGAATGTAATCAGCAAATGGTCAAAGCTGAACTGTCACTATGTTAGGTAGAGCTGGTTTAGGTGTAAAAAAAAGCAGAAGTTTCATTCATCGACAGATTTTAAATCTGTCACAGAAATGAAATTATAGAAAAATCCTGTTAATTGTTAAAGACAAACTAGAATTCAGGAACAGAAAATTCTCTGGGAATAGCCTAGCTGTCTCTTAGGTCTACTGAAGTTTGGGGCAATGCACTGCAAGGAGGTGGCAGCTTACTGAATTTTGTAAGGTTCATCAACAATAATATGCCTTGACTCCTAGAAGTTGTCTGCAGGTATAAGTCTATGCTATCTGTGAATGTTTCTGTGTGCATGGCACACACCATATACATGAAAGCTGCTCTGACAGCAATGCGGTCTATGGAGCTGAATATCAGCTTCATTGCTTTGCAAACAGTGGTGGCAGCACTGGATTATTGTGAAGTTTGCACCAGGTAGATCTCACATGCTCACACAGGAACAAAAGGAACACCGTGGGCAGGTATGTTAGAACCTATTGAACCAATACGAGGCTGAAGGTGACAATTTCCTGGACTGCATCATTACCCGTGATGAGACATGGTGTCACCACTATGAGCCACAACGGCAGTCCAAGGAGAGGTGACATGTGAACCCTCCATCCAAGAAAAACCTCAAGACACAGCCTTCACCAGGTAAAGCGATGTGCACTCTCTTTTGGGATAGGAAAGGTGTGATCTTTCTGGATTAGTGGGACCTGGACAAACCGTCAACACTGACAGCTACATCACGACGCTGACTAAGTTGAAGGCTCAAACTTCCAGAGTCAGGCCAGAGAAGACAGGCTTTCTCTTGCAACACAATAACATCAGACCTCATGCCAATTTGAAGATCATGGAACACGTTGCCAATCTTGGCTGGATTGCCCTACCATACCCACCATAAAGTCCGGATTTGGTGCCTTCTGACTTCTGCAGGGAGGGCTGAAATGTTGCTGTTTGTGTTTGAGACACTGGTCCACTGAGAACAAGAATCTTAGTCTCACTGCATAAAAGCTAAAAGCCATCAAGTAATAACTGCAACATCCCCGTTATCGAGGTGGCAGTAGGTCACTTCCTAGCCACAAAAGTAGCTCACCTGTTCAGCTTTCTGGTGAAAGACAGCAGACATGGCCAAGATGGTGCTGCGTTCATCCAGAGCTGCAGCAAAACTCTTCCACTCTTGATCCAGCTGTGTAGAAATTTGTTTAATTTGCTGGGAAGCATAATGGCCTGCCTCAGAAAGCCTGGATGCAACAGACATGATCCGATTGATGTTGACATAGGCATTCTGAAAATTAGAAAGCACACATAAATAAAGAGCAGGAAGAACCGTGACCACCCTCTGCCTTCATTACATATTTTAAACACCATCAGTTGGAGCAAAGCCAAGCAGTTTAGTGAAAGTAATCAACCGCTCCTTTAAATATGCATGAATAAGAGGCATACTACCTTCCACTCCAAAAATGCATCCCCCAGGAATTTTCTTGCACATCTATGCCATTATCTACCACTTTGTTATCTCTTGCTCCTCTTCTTGAGTGTATTTCAGTATTTATTTACACAAAAACATTTGCCATACATTAGCTATTTACTCCTCTGTTAGGGTTTGCTCACTGCTTCCATCTCATTCTTGATATTTCTATTGAATTACTTCATACTTCTGGATGTTAAGTCCACATATTTATAAAGGAAATGTTTGCTTTCTATCCTTTGAGAACTCTCTGACAATCCTTTATAGACATGCAATGTCAACAAATGGAAAAGTCTTATAGAATTTAAGAGCTCATAAGGATATTCTATAGAAAAATAAGAGTTTCCATGGAAATAACTATTACATTGTATTTTTCAGTTAAAATGTTTTCTTTTCAGTAGGTTATTTTAAGCTGTTCTCCAGCAGAGATATCATTTGACTACATTCTGAATTTAGGAGGACTCATGAAGACTACTAAAATAATATTATTTCCTATTCTTTCACAAGAATTTTCCTTAATGGATCTTACTCAGCCTTGAAGCAATGGAAAGAGTTTCTCAAATAGGACTGTAGACAGCAGTATAGCTGCATTACAATACCCCAACATCTGCATTGGAACATTAGCCCAAAAATAAACAGCCATCATGACAATTTCATACACAGATGCATTAACAAAAGAAAAATGACAGCTGTCTTGTAGATTTCTGGACTGTCACTTCATGTAAACACTTCTTTCTCCACTCTCACTGGAGGAGAGGAACATCCCAGCATTTGAGATGTTCTGCTAGTACTGACTCACTGCTTTCTTGTCTCAATGAGAAAAGCCCTTCAAAAGGGCTTCACAAATTTCAGAGTGGAATCTGTAAGCCCCCAACACCCAAGGACAGACATGATCAAAGACAGACCTGATGATTTTAACAGTACTACTCATAGGCAAATAATAAATCAGAGGTTGTTTGTTGGAGCAGGATCTCATCAAAGTGAGTGAGAGCATGATGTGGAAAGGCACCTGCCAATCCAAATATGAAACAACAGAACCCTACTCAGGCAGGTGCAGCTCCAAACTAAGTTGTGAAGCAGGGCAAAGTATGCCTGCAAAGTGTGTTGGATAACTACAAAGTATACTAAATGTACCTGTAGGTGCTGAAGGAAAGAGGAATGGGGCCACAGCCCTTACAACTACTTCAGTCTCCTGGTAGAACTATGACAGCAACAGCTGTGACAAATTATACAGACTGAGAGCAGTACTAAGCCTCCAATTTTAGTTTTTGCCCTTATCACATAGACTTTAAGAATTCCATTTGGCTCAAAGTTGTCAGATTAATGAAATAAAGATTTTCTGTGCAGTTAGAAAACTGACAAAAGTTGTTCTGAGTTTAACATGTACTTAAAAAATTATTGTTGTTTGACCATGGCTGGTGGTCAAAATTCTAAACACCTCTAACTGCAATTTAGACTAATAAATATTTAAGCCTTTCTCCCAGAAAGTCTTCATAACTAAGCCTCACCCAAGGCTACTTTACAGCCTAACAGGTCAGTTGTGGTGGAAAGCAGTGTAGCATCACTACAGTTCCAAAAGCAGGGATGAGTTGCACCAACTGAAGACATGGGATTTTGCTGTGTTTGAAGAAAAATAAAAGTTGCTGAATAAGTTTTGATTTTGTGTCAAAAATAGTAGGCTTCCTCGTTTTTGTTTTCCCCTGCAGAATTATCTCAGCCATTGCAATACTGTGAGCATAACTCAATAGGAGAAAACTGAATCACCTGATTCAATGTAGCTACAGTATATAGATGTACTAAGTAGTAGGAGGGTAAAGGTAAGACTTGTTGAAATAGAGCAGATGTTCCTAGAGGCTGTTTTTTAACTCAGGGAGATATATTATGTCTGTTATATGTTTATACAGAGATTAAGATTTTCACTGAGGAAATTTCACATTCCTAGATGAGGCTTTTTCATGGCAGAGTACCAACCTGTCCCACAGCCAACCCTCTGACTCCATAGCTCTCCCACAACACAAGGAGCAGCGTGGGCATCACCTGCTCACATCCGTGTTCTTAGTGCACACAGTGGAATCAACACAGGAAGCAGAGATGCAAAAACTCTCCCTGTTGCTTCTTGAATGATAAGCAGATTCAAGGGCAGACTATCAGATGTGATATGCTCTTCTGTACACTTCCAGTTGGTAGTGCAATGTGGATACCTTCTACTCTGTGACACAAGTACCCCTTCTCTTCATTACACCTCAGTGGTTCAGTGACACTGGTCTCACAGAAACCCAAGGCACAGGAAGACTTGGCTAAAATATCTTGAATTTGGAAAAACATCCTATTAGGTGTTGCATATCTTATTATCTCAGTACATTGTCACCATCACTGGGAAAAATGGGGTCAAGATCAGAAAGGGGATTTGAATTGTTGTTGTGGGTCAAGACAGAATTCAGTATGACTTCAAAGCACCGTAGGAACTTAGTTTTGGGAGGAGAAAAACACATTTAATGACCACAATCCACAAAAAACTGCAAAACACTGTTTTTTATCGTGAAATAGAATAAAATTGTAAGCCAGTTCCTTTCATCTTTATCTGCCAATGTGTAACGCTCTGAGTAAAATGGAACAAAAGTCTATGGTGCCAAAATTTAACTGCCGACATCTCACAAAGTTAATACTTCCTTTCCCTCCGGTTTGTTCATCTCTAAAAACTGAATGAATTGAGGGCTTCTGTATTACTATTACATAGATCTTTTGATCCTAATAGGAAGTAAATTAAACAGAGCAACTAATGTCTGTGACTTCATTTTTCCTTTAGGTTGGAAAATCCACAACTTGCAGTTTCACAGAGACTTTCACTTTAAATATAAACTTAAGTCCTCCAGCCTTCCTCCCCCCCACCTCCCTCTTCAAAGCAGAAAGACGTCCCCAAAGAGGACTGCAAGGGATCGCTGATGTATGGCTACAGAGAAGTACTATAGGTCAAACAATGAGAAAACAATATATTAATGTCTAGAAGTAATGACAAAAGCACTTCAGTTGACTTTGTTGTATTGAAACTAGAGGACAACCAAGTTTTGGCTAACATTTTCTTTATCATTGAGAAAAGAATTTTTTTTTTAAACATACATTTGCAGTTTCCAAAAGCAGTCAGCACGTTAAGAATTAATTTTTCATTGACTTCTTTCAACTTTGAAACTTAGGGCAAAGGGGATTTCTTGCTCCTAAAGAACGCTTGACAAAAAAACAACAACAAAGGAAGCATTCCTCCACATGTGCATCAGTATCATGATGTGCAAGAACATCTCTGACAGTTTAGAGAAGCCATGTGCAATGCCTTTCTAGTGCAGAATACCTTCTTTTGCCCACCAGCTCTTAGTCCACTCCTATGGCCAAAATGAGGCCTTCTAGGGTTTGTGACCATTGCTGAAGTCCCTAACACTTGATAGGATGACAGCCTTCCTCAACAAGCACTGACAGTAGGGGTGGTTCAGATGTGGAATGATCTCCTACAGGGAAATACAACACTGTTTAGACCTGATCATTTAACGGGCATGCTGAAAGACCTTCCCTCACAACTAAACCCTCCAACTGTAGCTAGAGTGACACTTTCTTCTATCGCACATAGACAATACCTTACACCTTGGAAAGAAAAATTGAGCAGCAAGAAGCATTAAATTTGCAAGAAACCTGGCTGTGTTCATCTTATTTCCTAGAGAAATGGTTAAGATACTGTGATGGCAGAGTGAATATGGTCTGCAAGGGTTTTGAAGATTAATTGAAGGTGAAATTTGATTGTTGAAGAGTTCTTTTTTTTTTTAAAAAAAAAAAGGAAAAAATCTTTCACTGTGTTACTGGGAGTTTTTTTTTCACTGTTTAATGAACCTACCACATAAATCCAAAGCAGAACGTCTCAGTAATAACCTCAAGAGATATCTTTAAGACCTTTAAGTTTCTATAAGACAACAAATTACATATAGCATGTTGCAGAATCATATTGGATGGCATTTTATCTCAACCTACATATAGTTCATTTAATGATGGGAATTATCAGAGGATATTATTAGCCTTTACGGAATAATTGTAATGTATGACATATATTGTGACTTCCTTAAGACAATACGCATCTCCACCTAGTGTCAGACAACGAACTCCCTGACAGCCGGATGGGCAGCAGTGCCAGCACTGAGCAGTACTGTATTTATGTACTCTCCATGGGAAGTGATAACTCACTCTTTAAAGAGGTTAACAGATTCAGGCATAAATCAGTCCTGGCAAAGGAAGTATGAGCAACTTCAGTTAGAACAAGTGATATGCATGCCATCTATCCTGATGCAAGTTTCCAGCCTCACTTCCCAGTCAACTGAAGTACAGGCCAGATTACTGTGTAGGCTTAGGGCATATGATGTCCTACCACTATCCTCAGAATCATCATCCAACTTCCTCTGTATTTGCTTTGCTCAAGTAAGTCCCTCTCTCAAGTCTGTTGCTGACCATTGCTGGCTCTTGCCTTGAAGAAATGCAAAGGCTTCATCCTTAGTACAGTTTTATCTTCCCATATTCTCACAGAGCTCCCATGCACGCCAGGAGACACAGCTGCCATCGATTACAGGAATTGTGCTGTGGCCAGGAATGGGTTGCTTTAGTTTCAGCCTCCTCTCGCTCTTCCTGCATGCTTTCCCTCAGTCAGAATGACTAGTATGCAGCCCAACACCCTTATGCAGCAAGCTGATGTCTTCTGCATGCTAACATCCTCATGTTCCCAATGCTGATTTTTGGAGACACTAAGAGTCGCACTGTTTTCCTAGCAGAGAATTCGCTCCATCCGAAAAACAGCATTGCTACTGACAGCAGAGCTACACTGATGTGAGAACAGCAGCTCCAGGTCAGTTCAAGTAGCTGCTTAAGGTTATTACCCTTTTTCCACTAGTTTCCAACTGTCCTTTCAGTTTGAGTTAACCACCATTGTGCCTGCTATTCCAAAAATAGGATATCCAGCCCCGTGCAAGACAGCAGCCCTGTTTAACTCCACAAGCCAATGTTAACAGGCTACAAAACTCACCTTGATTCCCAGTCTGTACACTGAAATCCCTTCTGGAAAGGCCACTGGATAGACACATGACAGAAATATAGGCCTTTCAGCAAGGAGTTCCTGCACGCACTCGTGTTTCAGCCCAATTAATTAGTGCAGAATGGAGTGCTATCTCTCTTTAGAGACTGAAAGTTAAAGGTGCCCAGTATTGATATCCATGAATCTTGTGCATGTAAGAGTTGAAGACGACAGCCTTCCATGCAGTATCACTCATGTAACCGTATGGGACTCCATATGATTACACGTGTGGTTTATACCAGAGATGGAGCAAAATGGGAGGTACATGGTCTCTCTCACTCTTTCCCGAGAGCAGAAAAGGCTTCTCTCTCAGGCAGCTCTATCACACAAGCATGGCGACAGTGAGATGGCGCAGCTAGGAGCCAGAGCCATTGAGAGGTTCCTGCCTTCAGCAAGCCCCCTAACATCTTTGCAAGTGTCTCACTTAAAGGCATTTTTCATTCCCAGAAGTTCACTTGGAAATAGACGGAAGAATGGAGGAAATCTATTTCTCTATTAGGTTGCACCCTCCCTGCCATCCATTAATTTTCTATTAACAATTATCTCTTTTCAAGTTCAAATACCAGTTATTTTTAGAAAATAATGCCAGGCAGTACCACAAAAAAAGGATAAAGCAAGGTCTTCCAGATTGACTCTTCCAACAGTGCTTTATAAAGGATTATGACTGAGTTTACATCTACCATAATCCAAATGACTTTTAATGCACTAACCTCCAGGACACATTTGTTAGGATTCTGTGAACAGCAGTGCTATACAAAGGCTGCGCTACCCTGCATTTTGCTAGATGGCATTGTGATGGCAAACCTATCATGTGCCAAGAGCCTATTTTTTCAGTGCTCATTTCAATTATAATCCCAATAAATACATTAATAGACATTATAAACTTTTCTCATCTTCCACTTTGTGTTGTCCCAGTGAGACACAGGGTTTAGTGAGGAATAGGTAGGTAGGTAGAAGTGGTAGATGGAATTTAGGTCAGAGAATTTAATTACCTGAGCTGGAATTTGGCCAGAGGAACAAGGCTAACAGTCTTATGACAGTAGTGGGCAGTTAACCTCAGGCAATCAGGATCCCATTTTTGAATTTCAGAGAACACCTTGCTCTTTGGTGGCATAATAGGGTGTGACACTCTGCTGATGTAAACCACAAATTTCAACAGCAACCACCACCTTTGAGGTATCAGTCCGAATACAAATATAGTCTGACCATTAAGAGGTGCACCTGCAGCAGTTGTCTGAGTCAGGACGAGCTTTTGTGTAGCTGACGACATTCGGAGTGGACTTATCTCAGTGTGTGTGACTGCAGCAGGGGGTATGCATACATTTTGCTAACCTACTGCAACAATCAAAACATCCATGCATTCTGTCCTTATTTCTGTGCTGAAATCAGAGCAGTTTCCAGAGCAAATGCTTCATGCAAGGAAAAACAAGAAAGAGAGCAAAGCACTTATAAATGGATAATGATACTCTTTTTTCTTTTAAATAACAATAAAAAACTAAGGTAGACTGAGTTGCATTGAAAAGGACTAACTGATTAACTATTGAAAAAGCCAAAATCCCACTGTGGCCACAACTGACAGCTTGATTAGCGTTTCTTTTTCAAGGTTTTGAGGAGTACCTTAGCAGGGTGTGGAGGAAGAAACTGAAGTTGAAGGACTACACGCAGCTCTCATTAATTTCCAGTCAAAGTGATAAAAAATTTAAAACGCTATTTGCTTTCTAAAATGTAAACAAATTCCGCAGGACTTACTGATCTTAAATCAAGGAAACAGTCATATCAGTATCTGGGTGGACAAAGCAACACCGCTTCTTAGGAAGAGGTCTGCTGCCATAGTCCAGCCTGAGGTTTTTTGCTTCACCTCTCACGGGTCCCTAGCACTCCCTGAAACAGAGACAGCCTCATGTGCCAGCCTCACTCACATGAATGGACCCACCAGTCTCAGCATGCCCCCAACTCACCATCGAATTCATGGCAAAGTGATTGTGCTGTGTCTGTAGGTCAAGGGCATGTTGGTAGCTCACACCAATCTCCGTGTGACTCTGCAGGAACAATTCTTTGTTGTGGCTGATCCAGTCGAACATCTAAATATTCACACAGGACAGAGGAAAAAAATAAGTTAGAGGGATGAAAAAAGTTTGAGACAGTGCAAAATATAAAACTTCACAGTTCTGAGACAGATCTATATGTAACATGGATAAAAAAACACCAACTCATTTGTGTTGCTTCATAGAATCACTAAGATTGGAAAAGACTTCTAAGATCACCAAGTCCAACCATCAGCCCGTGCCCAGCAAACTATGTCCCTCAGTGCCACATCTCCACATTTCTTGAACACCTCCAGAAATGGTGACTCCACCACCTCCCCGGGCAGCCTGTGCCAGTGCCTGATCACTCCTTCTCAGAAGAGGCTCTTCCTTATATCCAACCTGAACCTCCTCTGACACAACTTGAGGCCATTCTCTCTCGCCCTGTCACTGTTACCTGGCAGAAGAGACCAAACCCCACCTCATCACAACCTCTTGTCAGGGAGTTGTGGAGAGAGAGAACATCTCCCCTGAGCCTCCTCTTCTCCAGACTGAACAATCCCAGTTCCCTCAGCTGCTCCTCATAAGACTGTGCTCCAGACCCTTCAGCTTCACTGCCCTTCTCCAGGCATGCTCCAGCATCTCAATGCCTTTCTTAAAGCCTTTGGTTTGTCTCGGGTTGCCTGGGATCTCCCTGGTTGACCAGGACTGCTGATAAATGATGGAAAGCAGCTTGGCAATCACTTCCACCAGCTCCCTCAGTACCCTCACGTGGACCACAGCTGGCCCCATGGACTTGCGCCAGTCCAGGTGGAATAGCAGGTCACTGTTTCTTCCTGAATTATGGTAAGTTTATTCTGTTCCCCATTCCTGTCTTCCACCTTGAGGGTCTGACTACCCTGATAACTGTCATCAGCGTTTTCCTCATCCCTTGTGGCAATGATCCTTGCTCCATCCAATAAAGGATGGAGATTCTCCCTGATCCTCCTTTTACTGTTCATGAATTTGCAAAAACATCTTGTTATCTTTTACAACAGTAGACAGATTAAGTTCTAGCTAGGCTTTTGCCTTTAATTTTCTCTCTGCATATCCTAGCAACACTCTTGTGCTCTTCTCAATCTGCCTGCCCCTTCTTCCAAAGGTGGTAAACTTTTTTTCCTCTAGAGTCTTGGCCAAAGTTCCCTATTCAGCCAGTCTGGCTTTCTTCCACACCAGCTTGTCTCAGAGCACACAGGAACAGTCTGCTACTGCAACTTCAAGATTTCCTACTTGAGACATGCCCAGCTTTCCTGGACCCCTGTGCCCTTCAGGGCTGACTCCCAAGTGACTCTCCCAGCCAATGTCCTAAACAGCTCAAAGTCTGCTCTCCAGAAGTCTGAAGCAGCAGTTTTGCTGACCTCCCTCCTGACTTCACCACAAATAGAGAACTCCACCATTTTGTGGTTGCTCTGCCCAAGGCAGCTTCCAACCACCGCATCTCCCACCAGTCTTCCTCTGCTTATAAACAGCAGGTCTAGCAGGGCACCTCCCTGATAGGCTCTCTTACAAGCTGTGTCAGGAAGTTACCTTCCACGCACTCCAGGAACCTCATAGACCTCCTAGACCATTTCCTCTCTGCTGTTTTGTATTTCCAGCAGCCAGCGAGTTGAAGTCCCCCATGAGAACAAGCGCCAGCAATTTCATGACTTCTGCCAGCAGATCATAGAATGCTTCATCTGCCTCTTCACCCTGTTTGGGTGGTCTATAACAGACTCCAACCAGGATATCAACCTTGTTGGCATTCCTCCAATTCTTACCCATAAAGACCCAACCTGAGTTCTGCAACACTGAAACCCTCCCTAACACACAGAGCCACCTCACCACCACCCCCTCCTTCCTTGCCCATCCCTTCAGAAACGTTCCTTATCAGAACAAATGCTGCCATTGCTTGAGCAGCTTAAGTTATCACCATATGAGCAAAACGATAGGTCAGGAAGCATAACTTATGAAGCATGTTCCTCAGTTAACTGAGGCTACAGTCCCTTCCTATACGTAACAGTCATTTCATATATAGGAAGATGGCAACAGAAGGACCTAAATCAGTGGTTGCTTCATTTACTAAAGATCTAACAGCTCATAAAGTACTCTTAATCCAGAAATAGGCCAAAACTTCCATAAATATTATTGATGGGATTTTCTCGTCCCCTTTCTTTTTAGTCTATACATAAAAGTTTCCAAATATTGTATCCAAATAGCAAGTTGACTTCCTACAACTTATATTTCCTAGATCTTTCCAATTCCGATGCCAAAAAATCAGTCTATCTTGCACTTATTATTTTTGGGATGAAAATAAAAATGTGTTTTATGAATATCTATAGAGTGTACATTTCAACTTTTACTTCCAACTGTATTTCCAAGCAAAATGGATAGTTCAGTCCTTCAGGCAGAAATATGTTGAATAAAGCTGATGAAACTCATTCCTTATTTTGTTGCATTAAAATGCTACACTTCAATCTCTAGCACATTCATTTCTTAAAGCTGCCACAAATCAGTTCAGAGATGACATACACTTGGTTTTGTTCTGTATTGTGTTGGAGATTAATTGCTTTAATGCTTTAAAAAGTGGGAACTTTCCATTCTTTATGTCTATCTGCAGCTATGCAGGCATTACAATCTTGTAACAAACTTTTGTTACAGAACCTCTTCAAACCTCATTCCCTCAGGTTGTCTTCATCTCAGCAAACTGGGGACATTCCCATTAGTAAGAACTCAATTGCAACTTAAAAAAAAAAAGAAAGAAAAAAACTTAATTCATTAAAAAGGAAAAACTAATATAGAGGCCGCAGAGGTCAGGTCAGCACAGTCCCAGATGTTAAATAAAGTGTTTTAGGATGGAAAGACAAGTGATACATCTTCTAAGCAGTCACCTTACAATCAAAGGATCAGTCCAGATCTTTGCTTTAACATCAGCATGTCCTCCAGTCAGCAGCTGTTTCCTTCAGCACTGAGCAACAAATTTAGACTTCTGACAGCTGAAGAGCACTGACAGCCCACTGCTCTGACACTGCGTGTTGCTATAGCTTCTCAGGGTCCGTTATTGTCTCCCTAAAGAGATGGTGCTTCCAAGAGCAGAGAAAAGGCCCTGCATGGGTCACCTCAGACTCCTGAAATAAACTCAGCATTTTGCGCTAAGCACTCGATTCAGCACTGCAGTATAGGGCTTTGTGCAGGGGATTTTCAGCAATAATATTGAATATCCCTTTTATTAGGAGGAAAATAAACATTGCAAGCACTCCAATGCCACCAGACACATGACATCGACACTGTCTCAAGAATCTGTCACTTGTCACTTGTGCCTGACTTTTTAAACTTTTATTTATGAAAATATACTTTAAACTACAGAGTCTACACTATCTTATCTTACATGTTGAACAATTCTCTTAAAGGGCAAATTTGTTTTGGTCTTGCATCACTGTAACTTGAACCAATATCCTTGACTTGGCTGCTTTCTAATTTCTACCAATGGAGGCTATCAAAATCAGGTCTACCACCCTTTTTTCAGACAGTGAACATAAGATTTTACACAAGGATGAGGTCAGAAGTTTCAAACATTACTGCCAATTAAACAGAATTAAACAACCTACTGTAACCTGAAGAGCTACCTAAAGCTTTCTCGTTGGATTCTGTTCTCACTTTAAGGTTTAACAAGAAATGAACACAAAATAATTCACCACATTTGTGGTCTTTACAAAAAAAAAAAAATGCCATAGAAGAAGAAAAATTCCATAGCAGGAAAATTTGTGTCTCAACAACAAGAATTTACATCTCTGCTTGGAAACAAGCACAGTCTTGTTGGAAATAAATATATGTTCTATCTGACCACTTTTTAATGTTTTAAACAATCAGAAGACAGACGAAAGAAAACTGGCAGCAATCCACCAAAAATAAACAATGAATCGAATATTTTATGCTCAGCAAGGCCAAATCAGGATCCTTTTAAAAAAATTTAAACTAGGAATATATTATTCCATGGATAGGGAGCATTTCCTCCATCTAATCTGTACAGATACTATTGTGTGAGAACAGAGGTTAAGTTAAACCATGCTTATGCCCCTTAAAACACAATAATAGATTACAAAGGGGAAAAAAAATTTAAAAAAAGGATCAGTCACTTTGTCTTATTTAGTAAGCTGAGATACAGAACAGTTGTGAAAGGGTGGCATTCAGAAATTTTGAGCACCACATGAAGATGCCATGCCACCTCTCAAAACAGCATATTTTTTAAGCTTCTATTCATGGACAGCAGCAGATTTTGGGAGAACCTTAAGTTTAGACTTTTAATCTCTTCATCAAAAAAATTTTAAAAAATTGGCTTCAGCTAGCCTATGCCTTTAGCAAATTATTCCCCCTGAATATTGTCTGGAGTCGCTCCCTTTAGCTGCTGCAAACTTCTGACTTGAAACTACTCTTACTGTGAGCTTTCATGTGGTTTGAAGCAGGAAGAAAAAGCAAGATGCCCTAGAACAACTGCAGAGCAAAAAAAGATGAAGATTCATGATGGTCTAAAGTAGGGTTAATGACACACTTTGTACAGTAAAAACATTCACTGCACTTTGGTCTCCATAAATAATGAGCAAAACTGCAGGCACGTCTACCCTATGCAATGCACCACTCTATCTGAAATACCCAAACAAGTTGCAGATAAATTGGTACCTCTGCGTGGCTTAGTCCAGTACTGCATGGAAATACTAACCTGATGCCCAAAACAGAACAGCCTGGACATGGTACCACTTCCATTTGTCTATTACTTTTGTTGCCAGGGCTGGTTCATTCAGAGACTTCTCAAGCACTTGTTTAATGCTCACTGAACTGTAGATATTTTTCAAGCACCCTGAAGAACAGAATAGGTTTTCTTTATTTTTCATCGCTGCTATAGATGTACAACTGTGTGCTCTCACTCTCCTAATCAAGGACACAAGGAATGATAAGTACTACACAGTCCCACAAACCACAAGATTTGCTTAACAAGCATGGGATTTAAATAAGTAAATAATGAGGTCTTGTTTGCTTATGAGATCTAATGATTGTGTTTTCAAACTTTTCTCTTCAGCCACAAAGTCTATAAATGGACTTAAACAAAATGACTTTCTCATAATAGTAAGATTGGAAGTTGAGGCTCTGGGAATGTGCCAGATGCTGGGTGACTCTCAGTGATGCTATGAGAGCTGGCAATGTGTGGCTGGTGGGCCTGACAACATTGTCTGGGCTGCCCATATTACTAGCAGTATTTCCTGAAAGCTTTCTAGTTAAACATCTTTTCCACGTGAAAAGCACTGATGCTTCCTGTGTTCCTGAAGTGAGTGCTTTGCTCAGCTTGCTTAGTTAAAGCACACCATTAAGGATGTGAGCGTGGCAAAGACCCAACAATTGCTATTTTACTCAACCCTGCAAAGACTGCTCTAGTATCAGGGGCCTAACAGGCTGCTGGAAAAGTGTTCAATATCCTTTGATAGGTTAGTTTCCCTGTCAAAGGAATGATTTTTTAATGCAGTAAACAGCAGAATCCAGAGAACGTGCCCTGCGAGATCAGCTTAGACCAGACACAGTGTCTCAGCTACCTGATGTTTTCCCATGTCATTATAACGTTGCTAGACAGCACTGTATCAATGGATCTCATCCCATTCATTTAAAAAGGGCCCTTACAAACCTAGCCAAGTGATCACCATAAAATTAATAGGTCTTTAACTATTCCTTTGACTTGTTTCTTAGTTGGAGTGGTGCTGACTACCAGTAAGCTAATTCTTCTCTTAAGTCTGCTAATCATTTCTGCAGTCATGAATTCACACTAAACAGGAGCACAGAATCACTTAAGACATGCATACTAACTGTCCTCAATGTCTCCCTGCCTGGCGCTTGTCTGCACTGCTGCAGATAACCTGGAGACCAATTAAGCAGTTGGAGTTTTCCAGTGACCGAGTAGCTGGGAGGAGGGGTTATGCACACTTCAAGCAGGCGACAAACTGCCAATGTGGTCATCTCTTGCAATCTCTGTCTCTAACAATACATAAAAGAGAGAGAATGCACATGCTGAGGAATGTTAAGCACTAAAAAAAATCCTACATTTAATTAATAGAATTATGAGAGAGTCAGAAGAGCCAAGAATGGTCCAAAGAGTCTCCTCACAAAGCTTTGCTAAAGCACCTACCCTAACCGTTAATGATTATGCACGCACCAGTAACTATTACACACATGGTCTTGGGGCCACTTCCTTTCAGAGTTAGGATATCAGATTCTATCTTTAGCTTCAGTTATCCTGGAAACAATGAGTTCTTAACCTCATGTTTTGTCAAAGCTGATGAGTTACTAGAAAATCCAGGTTAAGTGTTAGACCAAACAGCAGGTCTCCAGCTGGTCACGAGTAAGTCCTGTGGAGTGGGAAGGGAACGCCATGCTTTCCCTGGATTTGTAACATCTGGCAGGCTATTGAGAACAGTGTGTGAACAGCTGTTTGAGAGCAGGAGAAACACACAGATATGGAAAAGCATGTCTGCAGATCACGTGCTGTCCTGCGCTAGCTCTGATAGAGTGAGATCAATGTCATATTTCAAATAACAATCTCTGCTCTCTGGCTTTTGTCAGAGATCACTGAGGAGAGTCGGTGCTGGATTCTGAAACTGTGGGGAAGAGCACCATGGGATGGTGTTCTCATCACCCAGCTGGCACTCTATACCAAGCAGTTCTGTTGGGAGGAATACAGCCCTCATGCTCAAAAGGCAGCAAGTGAATTGAATGTAATTGTTAATGAAATTGTTCATACATGTTAAAAAATAAACCAAATCCATCTAACACTATACTACAACTGAATTAGTTACGACCCTTTGCTTGTAGCAGATCTTCTTCTCTGCGGTTCTGAGTCATAAATCTGAAATTAATATGGGTAAGCAAGGGCAGAATAATAATGACTATAACCACACTGCCTTGAAGCATATAGGATACAAGTCAAGAACAGAGCCCAAAGGGACATTCAGGTCCAGTCCAATCAGTGCTATTGGCAGCTAACCACAGCATACAATTCCTTTCACAATGGGATTCATAGAATCATAGAGTGGTTTGGGTTGGAAGGGACCTTAGAGATCTTCTTGCTCCAACCCCCCTGCTGTGGGCAAGGACACCTCCCACTAGACCAGGTTGCTCAAAGCCCCATCCAGCCTGGCCTTGAACATCTTAAGAGACATCTGAAAATAACTGAAGTGCCACAGCTCAGCTCCTCCTGTAAGAAAGGGGTCCAGAAACCTTTTGCCCCCTTTAATGATCTCTTTGTATGCTCTCAGATCTAAATCAGACTCAAGGGTAGTTCACACACATTTGCTTTTATATCAACATCATCCTTTAAGTCAAAACAAGTTCTCCTCCCACGTATCAAACCTTTTCCACTGTGAACAAGGAAGGGTCATATTCCCTCCTGTTTTTGTTTTTAACTAGAGCAAACACACCCAGCTCTTTTAGCCTTTCCTCAGAAGATACACATCCTCTCACTGCATTTTTTCTAGTTGATGGTCATCTTCCTATCCAAGGTAAGATACTAATAGGATGTTATTTTTTTCCCCTGGAAATACTACAGCTAGTGCTATCTAGGCTTACCTGTGCAGTGCTTCTGGCCTCAGCTTCAGAGGCCAAAAATGGGAGGCTAACACCTACTGAATCAACATCAGCACCTTTTGCATTGCCTAGTTATCTTTTTTCTCAGTCACCTCCTGCATAAACATGGTCAAAGAACAATAGTGTATATTGGATTTGCTCTTGAGAACAACTCATGTTCCAAATAAGAAGAGCAAGTTCAAGAGAACTCAGAAAAAAATAAAAGGCAGAGTTTCTTAATAAACTTCAGTCAGTCTCACATATAATACACCTGGCATAAAAATATTCTCACACTATGCTTTCATGTGCTGTTAACAAAGAGAAGAAAAATGCTAATCCTAAAAAAAAAAAAAACTATGAAAAAAAGGCATGTATTTGAGTAAAGGACAGGTGATTAATTAAAGGCCACATGAAAACCAAGTGACATACCCTTCTATAACAGTGCTTTTCAAGCTTTTTCCGATTTGTAGACCCTGAGAAGTTTTCCCAGACAAATGCTGTAGGAAATCACAATATATGAACAATAAATCCACTGTATCAAATGCTAACCATTAAGAAACTTTATATCCAATGTCCACAAGTGGGAAACCACTGAAGATAAGTTTGTATTGCTTATTAAGGAAGCATCCATATATGAGTTCATGTGAATTTTGGATTTTCAAGATTACTCAGTTTAAGTTGACTAATCTACAACAGAAAGTGGAAAGTTCCACTCCAAGGCCATTTAAGGCTAAGCAAGTTAATTTTCATGTGTCTCCACAATATAAACAAAATAATAACACACATAGAGCAGTAACTGCCAGAACCACTCTCCTGAGGTTCACAATGTTTTCAACTACAAGGTCTATGCCTATCTCATGAAATGAATTAAAGCATTCACAACAATTCAATTAAAAATAAATCAAATCATATTCCTTTCTTCTCTTGCAATTGAATTTAACCAGTATTTGAACAAGAAAAATACCACGCCACAAATTTCTGGCACATACAAAACCTATGCTGATACATACGGGGGGCTGGTCCTATAAAGATTTACATCAGATATCTTTATAAAAAGGTCAAGTAATTAAAAATATTCCTTTGTGCTGCCAAACAAGAATTCTAACTACAGTTTAATAGGAATAGGCTATACCTAGGTCCCCTGTACATCTGCAAAAAGCAACCATGCAACACCTCCACAAAAGAATATATGAGAAGAGCCATAAGTCTTTCCCTGCAAGAGTCAGGGGTCCAACGTTTACCTGGAAGATGGGAAATCCCCCTGCTCCAGCCTCTAAGCTAAATTCAGCAGGACAAAGAGTTGATGGTGGGCATCCAGGCTAACTACTCCCTAAGGGATGAAGAGTTGGAAGCCATAACCCAGCAAGCAGAGCAGGGACTTACAGCTCCCGAGGGCAGCCAGGTAGAAATGAGATCATCAGGCAACCCATGGAGACAAGATGGATCCAACCTCAAGCTGAGAAGTCAAGCAGCAGGTTCTAGTCAGGTCCAGAGAGAATAACCAGGCTCAGACACAGTCCCAGCATCACAGAAAAGGTCCACAGGAACAAAACTGGTCCCAGGTCATGGCAGAAAGCCAGTCCATGGATCCGTACCCAGCTCAGCAGAGCACCTGGCCAGGCAAGGCAAGAGGCTGATGTCCCACAGCTGAGCTGAAGTAGGGCTCCTGGGTCATTGGAAGGGTTCAGAGAGGCCCCAGGTGAAGCTGGTTAGGGCCACTAATGTCCATTAGTGCCCACAGGGCTTGATGCAGGTCACATGAAAGGCCACTAGGAAAATGGCTCTTTTTTGGTAGGACTGTGCTAGCTCAGAATACTTTTTGGAGAACTTCTGATGAAAATTCTGATGAAAATTGCTTCAACACACAAAAAAACCCCACACATCTACTGTAATCTCTATAAAATACAGCCTTAATTAAATCAAAATGCCTGTAGGTTTAAAATAGCACTCAGCATGCATTTTAGTCCTTTGCTAAATCAGGACCTAAACACAAAGTTGTGTTTGTTTCTGTGTTTGTCTCTTGTTTACAGACAGTGGTGGACAAGCCAATATTTCTGCCAGATCTTTCTCTTTCACATGTGTTCGGCACGGTCCACAGTCAGGGCAAATTGGTGTGGTGCCAATGGAGCCAATTTACACCAGCTGAAGATTCAGACCTACAGCTGTATTTGTGTAACCTCAACACTGCATGAACACAGATTTTCCGTTATAAATATCTGTGTATATGATTCATAGAGTACAGTAAGTTTAAGCTACAGCACATTAAATTATTCCAGACAATGGGCCCAACTGTCATCCCACTAGAAAATTAGCTAGATGTGCGACATGACAAATAGCATTGTACTAATGTCAGAGTACCCTTTCTAAGACACTCATGCTGGTTTTTCCTACTAAATAACAGAGTAAGAGGTATGTGTTTTTTTTCCCAAAAGCTATCAAGCTACAGTCATGCACGAAGTAAGGAACAAGATTTCTACAATGCTGAAGAGAGAAGCAATAATTTTATTGTTGGAGATGGGTGAACATTACAGATACTGAATACATAAATATCACTAAAGGTATCTGGGAGTATATTATGCATCTGTGTGTTTGGTTCACTTTTTTGAAACATTGTGCCTTTCCACCACACTTAGAGACACCAAACACTCAGACATTCTTGGAAAGAATTTTCTTTTCCTTAGAATGGAAACTGCCTTTCCCAGGCATTCATCATCTGCAGAAAACTGCTTGCTACCTAAGTGCAAATTAATGCATTGGCTGAATAGAGAATGGAATACCGAAAAAGAAAAATAAACAGCAGTTGCATGAACAGAAAAAAAAGGACAAACTATGAAGAGATCAGAGTGGGTTCCCCAGATGAGGAAATCTTCTTCTTAATGTTCTGAATCTGGGAAATACATAATAAACTTAATTCAGTTGAAAATGTTATATGAGTTTGGTGACTTTATAGGCTCTGGTTCTATTCCCAGCATCATGTGTGACATTCCTGTGACTCCAAATAGCTGCCACTACAAACAAAACAGCCAGACAGATGTTTACTGTTTTGCATCAGAAGCGTGGCATTTCCCCTACTAAAAGTGCCCGTGTCTGAGGCCCAGAGATACAGCTGTGGGGTAATCATACGTTTAACTCTCCAGAACTCATGGAACCTCATGGCTGGAGCTGGCATCCCTGTGCAGATGGAGAGCCGAGGGCACCATCTTCTCACTGGATTTTGGGGTGTTTCCAGCAGACCCCAGTGCAGCAGGCAGGGCTGTACCCTGGATATTCGTACATCACATAAACCATATGTTTCAACGTTTTCCCTCAACGCCACAAAACCTGGCAAGCTATGAGGGCTGACAGCGTTCTCTCTTCAGAAAACATGCTCAGGCGGCACCAGGCCTCACCACCACCACTGCAGCTCCCTGGAGTTCACAGGGGCTACATCATTGAAGAGTTATGCTGATAAAAAGATTAAAATCACCCCTCTCAGGGACTTCTGACTGCCCAGGATTGAAAGGATTGTAAAAGTTGATTTGTGAGGTGTAGGTGCTTCTAATAGCTGTGCCTGCCTACGCCCCTGCATGTGCGGCTGCGCAGCAGGGTGGGAGGAGGAGGCCCCGAGATGCCCCAGCTGAGAAAATCACCACGCAGCAGAGTCCAACTGTCACACCAAAATGTCTGTCAATCAGAGAGACACATGAGTACAGCATTTGGAGAAGAAAATGGCAGCTGTTGAAGGCTGGAGACACTCTCTGTAGGGGGTCTCTGTGGCAAAGCCCCAATGGGCACACCTGAGGGTCCACGGGTGACCCATGCTGAGGCAGGGACACCAAGGAACACAGCAAGAAAATGTTAAGAATCAGACAGCAGCTACAGCAGTGGCAGAAAAACTAGTGCAAACATTATCACCAATCTCCTCCACTGCCCGTCACCTCTTCAGAAGTATTTTGATGGCGGAGTATAAAGTATGACAGAAATAGGGGGGATTGGGGCTGTTTGATTGTTTGTATCCTACTTTTGCCTCTCAACACCATTACTGAGATCAGACATTTGTGTTGATTAGTAACAAAGTAAGCAAAATTTCTCAACTTGAGTCTGTTTTGCTTGCAAGATCTCCTCAGTGCCAGTGCAAGAATGCATCCAGGGTTGCAATGCCAAGTGACATGGAATGGTCTTGCAATACATGATGGCTCAAGAAGACATTTCTGACGTCATTTCCATAATGTATATGTTTGCAAGAAGAAAATCCAGAGCAACCTGGTTTAAAATGATACTGATACTGCTGGAAATTATCTACAGGCCATGCTCCTGGATGAGGTGCTCTTGCCTGCACACACGCCATCATGTATTCCCCACAAATAGGTATGATGTCTAATATAAGATGTACTTTCAAGACCCCAAGTTCTGCCAAGCATGAGCTATTTAAAGCATTTCATCCAGACCAGAAAGAGCAGATTATTCATTCAGGAATAATCACATATAGACATCTGGAAGATGCTGCACAATAGGTCTGTTAACCTCACACACAGCATAATTGCATTATTTCCTGACAGTGAGGCTCTTAGCACATAACCTTTGTGAGGATCAAAGCAGTAAATGAAAAAGCTGCTTTCTTGCACATATATGTGAATATATATGCAAATATATATATATTTATCTATGCAGGCTTCTTTCTTCTCTTTTTCTATATGTGTGGGCTTTCCTACCCTTTAGAGCATTTGGGTCTTCTTGCCTTCATTGGTTAAAGCAGAACTTCTTGGTTATAATATCCTATATTCATACTCTAAAATGAGTTTTAAGTCTGTATTCAGATGCCAAAACTTTCTCTTGCCATACTGATCAGGGGAGCATTCCTGTGCCTCCCAGTGGTGCCAAGTTACAGAAGCTGAAACAGCCTCGAAATGCTCTATATCAAAATTGGCAACAGAAATAAAGAGGAAATTTGTGCAAATGCAAAAACATTCTATCAGAACATACTGCCTTCAATTATTTTTGGATCCATTCTAATGTTCATGGAGGAAGTAAGAGGAATAGCAACTGCATATCCAATGTCGGCAGCAGGAAACTACAAATAGTACAGCACACCATGTTCCAGTTCCAGCAGCGGCGGGCTTCAGAGCTGTTTCCTTACAGTGAGGCACGGACACACTGTGAGGTGATTGCTGCCAGAGCTAGGAAACAAAGCAGGAACTACGCCATCACTCGGCTAACGTTCTGCTCTCTTGTTCTGAAAGGTCACAGTCGTGTTGGATGATCCACTGCAGGCAGGAAAAGAAGCACTATAGACTGCTATAACTATGTCATAGGGCCACTTAGCACGAAGAAAATGCACAGGCCTTCCTCATCCCTGGCTGTAGCAGTGGAGTGAGGAGTTGTTATTGTGTTTTTACATTCTCATCAAAAAGATCAGGTTCATTTTCAAGTGCTCTGAAGGCAGCATATTTAGCTTCCTGAAAAAAAATTAAAAACAAAAACAAAACAGATTTGGCAGGGCAGGACAGGATGAATTAATGAAAAATCATGAAAAGCACTGAAATATCTATTTTATGCATCAGATTGGGACTTCCATTTTAGGACAGGCCTCCTGTGTGACAGGAGGGAAGGCAGTTAACCCCTGTGGTTTTTAATTCCCCAGTTTTTGCTTTGAACTTTGCATTCTTTGTACTTTCATTTTGCTGCTCCAAAGCTGATCCAGCTCAACAGCAACCAGTCTCTGGCAGATGAATGTCCCTCTCGATGGTCAGCTGTCCATATCTGAAAAATCAGCACCATCTATGCCTTCAGAACATTCTTATGCACTTTGTTTGTGGAGTCTTGAACTCAGTCCAGTAATGGGAGTGTTATGGAAGGAAGTTTGTATCCTCTGATCTGTCAAACCAACCACAGACTCGCTGCAGCAGAAAAAGAAATTTCTTTTTCTGAAGAAAAGCAGAAAAGGAGGCCTGTCCCTTCCTCCACAGGGGAAGAAATGATGGTTGCAACAAGGGTAGGTGACATTAACCATTAGAACAACATCCACTGGGAAGATTTCTGATGCATATTTATCCAATTACCTCTCCTGCTCTGCTCAGCAGGCAGGGCAATCCCACACCTCCTCAAACCAGATGGCAAAAATGGGTTTGAAGCTGCTTTCAGTTGTAGGAGCTGTACAAAGCAGTTGGCGCGTACTTGTGAAATTGTCCTGTTGTTATTAGCTCTGTCTTCAAACTTTCCACTGGTGGATGGAAGGGCAGAAAAGCAAATGTTCATAGTGCAATTGGTACGCAGAGGAAGACCCCCTGTGTCCTTGCCTGATAAAAAAGAGGATAGCAGGATAGAAGCCTGACACTGTGAAAGAGCTGGAAGCTCCTTTGGAACATCACTAATAATGAAGACATTTTGATTTTACAATCTAATTAGCGGAAATGAGCTTTGTTTGTGCTTTGAGGGAAGTTAAAAACTTCTATAATGATCTCCTGATCTTGCAAAACCTGTTCTTTCCTACAGATACCGAGAACAGGATCTTATTAAGTGTGACCAGCAGTGGTCAAAGTAATGAACAGTTCCCACAAAGCCCCCCACAATTTCTTCCCACTCCAGCAACTCTTCACTTTAGACTGAGGGCAACAAATTGAGGATGGCAGTAGCAGTCTGCCAGAAGCCTACTTCATATTAAACAGAGCAGATGTCGGCTAGCTACATCTTTAATTCAGAGCTATAGCCTGCAAAGATTGCAAGTCCCAGCATGCAGGTTTCTGAACTGAGACTTATAGGCTACACAGGATTCGTCTTTCTATTATAGATGAAGGTATCTGCAAATAATTTATCCTGAAGAGATTTTCCCTCACAGTTCCCCAGTAATTCCTTCATGTCCATGACTTGGTAAGGGTGATTGCAGGTTATATGCAGTTTAGTTGCATTCTCAGAGCCCGCTAAAGAGGAAGGTGTTGATCCCACTCAGAAATCTCTTTAGCACATCACACCTATGCCCACAGCACCACAACTGACTGTCAACACACACCCTGTGTGCAAACACGCCTTGTTATTTTTCTGTTTCTAGAAAAACTTTGTTTCTTTAAAAAAAAAAAAAAAAACTCTGAAACCAGACAAGCCCAGTAATTTGTGGTATCCATGAATCTAAGATCTGTTCTGCTGCCACTGAGCTTCAGAAAAAAAAAGCAGAAAAGATACATTCAGGACATCATACTGTTTATTCAGCTGCATAAGAACACCTAATAGTGGCTTTTCCAAGACAGAAAGCACTGATGCACTTCAAGGCAGAGCAGGAGCAGTACTCACTAGTAAGAATTCATTTATTTTAAAGTGCAAGGGAAAAATAAAGAAGAAGAACACCCAGCAGAAGACACATTTGAATAAGCACACTGAAAATTAACGAAAAACTGCTGTCACAACAGTTACTGCTGCATGGTTTCAATTCTCACCTGCTTTATCGGAGCCTCCTTTTTCTAAGATGTGTGATGTAATTAAATAAAAGTGATTTCAGTTAGCATAGATTCATTTTGGGAAATGCAAAATTTTTTAGGAATGGATATACAGGTTCTCCCTTTGGTATGAATTTCCTTTGTTGGTCCTTTGTCCTTGATGCTATTAGAACACCTTAAGTGAAGTAGTGTATTCCCAGTACTATACTAAAGCAACCCAAATCATGCATGGATATATATTCAGCAGGAATGCTTTCATACTCTTATATCTGCAAGGGCATGTTTTCAACTGCAAAGCTGCATTTCTTTGTTGTAAACATCCAATACTCTAGCCAGACTCAATATGTTACTGTGCTAGGTTTAGTAAAAAAGTGCACTTAACTATTGCTTTGCTTGTCTCAAGTTGAATCTCTGTTGTATATCATCTATATAATTGATCTTCCAACAATTTAGAGACCTATCTGTACCCATTTTCTGCGTTCTACCTGATATTAGCAATTCTGCCAGAGCAAACACTTCACATTGAACATGGGGCTTGTCCTTCCTGTTATCATTTTAGCTTCAGAGTGGGCTTAAATACGCAGGATGGCACAAGGATAACAGGAATGATGGTAAATCCTTGATGATCTTCTACGCACATGGCAGCTTATTTGGACTGAAAGCTGACTTCCCAGGCCTGCACTGGCATCCTAAGCCTGATTTTATGAAAGGCAAGAACAGTCATCTAGTAAGAATCTCTGTACTAAGAATGACACCATATGCCAGGGGGAACTTCAGATCATAAAAGAAAGATTTTTTTACTAGCAGCATAAGAGAGTAGACGCCAGATATGGAAACAAGGTTTTGGGAGAGAACAGACACGTGTCCTGTGCAAGAGTCCATGCATATGAGAAACAGTGGAGAAAAAGAAGATAAGCCACTTAAAATACTTTGACTAAATGTTGTGATTAAGCAATGTATTTATATAGATAACTCCACTCCTTTTCAGATCCATAAATACAGAAACCTGTATATTTCTTCTAAAGCTTAAAAATAAAACCAGTTGTGTCAAGAACATTTTCAAAGCCTATTTTTCTTACCTGAGGACTATTACAAGCCCTGGCAAATGAGGGTGCCCACAGTGTTGCAAATGTGAACTTACATAACTGGAATATTGTGGAGAGTACCAGCACAGACAGCTGGAAGTAGGGTCCCATTTCTGTAACTGGGTGGCAAAGCTGCTAACTCAGCCATCGGCAGGGCTGGTGCCAGAGACAGCAGCTAGAAAAGGTGGCTGCACAGATGACAGAGTAGTATGGAAGCACAGAGCTCCTGCAAATGGGGCTCTAAAAACACAATCTTTCTGTATAGTTGTCAATAGAACACTTACAGAGACCATGAGGGTCTTCCATTAATTCCAGTAGAAGATAAGACTCCCTGTGCTTTACAGGACTGGGCCTCTGTTTCCTTAGCAGACAGGACAAGGAGACCTCAAAATGCTATCAAGTCAGATGATGCAGATAAAACTAGCATGACAGTGAGTCGCTTCACCTGATGAAGACAGAAGCAGCTGCTTTGGGCTGTGAGGGCTGGGTACTGACAACAAATCAAACCCTTGTGATCTCTGAGAACTCTTTTTCTGGAGATATGGGTAGGGGATTTTGTTTGTGCTTAGCAGTAAATCCTTGGTCACTCTTCTAACAAGGCTCTTTGCAAGCACATGCATCTTTACAAACACAGACCCCAATCTGGTGCCTCTCCCAGGCATTATCTGTACCCCATGTCACTATCCCTTGCACAGGCATTTGGGATGGGCTAAGAATGAAAGTAGCATGCTCCAATGAGTCTCACACAGATTCTCAGACAAATGTTTCCACAAAAGACACTAAGCTTATAGACTCCTTTTATTAAGGAAGTCTTAGGGAGCTTACCTCAGGTCTAACAACACCCCCTGTGCTCAAAATCGCCGGGAAAGCTCCTTACTGTGATGCTCACCTACTGTGCTCTCGTGATATCCATGGTATAAGTACTTAGATGGAAAATCCAGGGCACGCTGAGTTCTGTACACCAGTGTGGTGTTCATGTAACTTCAATGAAATCTAAATCCCACACAAAAATCCATGTCTAATTCATGCTTATTATACCAGCATGATTATTACTGTTAACGGTTAAATACTCTTCATTCAATAACAAATCCTTTCCCAGTAAAACAGCACAGGGACATATATATTTCTCCTTGGTGTGAGACACTAAGGACAAGCTTTTGTTATTATCCTGACTCTGATTCTTTCCCCTCCTAATATGCCTCCTCCTCAGCCCTCATTAACCACCTCCCAGAACTCACTTTGCATTCATTTCACATGGCAGCTCCCTCTGTCAGCTTCTGAGTACTTTCCTCATTGGTTTCCCACTCTCACTCCCTGGGACACAACGCCTTTCCAGTAATTTCTAAACCAACATTTCACACAAAATCTTCTAGGTAATTGTATATTTGTCATCTACAACAGATCAAAGAAAGCAAGTGCTTCCAGCAGCGAAATGAGAGGTGAAATGGTCCTTCACAAAGTGGATTTTATGACAATCTGAGGAGTCTGTCCCAGGTGCTGTGCCTTTTTGCATTGCACAAACCCTTAAGGGTTAATGTGATGTGGTATAAATAGGAAAATTCTATCATCTACTTACGTATCTGCTGCAAGAAGGAAAAGCAGGTGATGAGGAAGGAGGTGAAAATGTTGCTGATCTTTTTAATCTTTCTAATGCTGCTCTTCCAGAAAGCCAGCTAAGACCCATTTCTTAGAAATGCTTCCCAAACAGCGTCACTTGACTAAAGGAGCAGTTACAATTCCTCTGCTTAATGGACTGTAATAAAATAAACTGCCTCCTATTAGCAAGAAGGATCATATCATCAGATTTGCAGGGCATTTTATTACAGAACATGCAGCATCAGAATTTTAAAGTGCAGTATAAAGGGAAGTAATGTATGAAACGGTTACTGTGGATATGTATCACACAATCACGAACACACTTCTCCCAAACAGCAAAATATCAACGTTACTTTCTTACTATCACCTTTCTTTTCCTAAACCAATGGGTAGTTTCTACATTTTGCATTCTATTTTATCCATCAAAAGAATCCTGCATCGTTTTAGACAACAAGTAGCTTGCACAGCTTTTATTCTTTCAGAGGAACATAAACTTCGGGTAGATGTAATAGTCCAATAATGGTGTGAGCATGGTTCAAACAATCAGATCCTATACTTGTTGGATAATCTTCTCTCTCTCTGACTTCATTGTTCAGCTAGAGGTTCTCTGTATTTTTCTAGACAAACTCTGTATGGTGTTTGATTCCAAACCAAGAGCACTTCATCTGGCACTTCAGATTAATTGGAAATGAATATTTTGGTAAATGGCATTTCCTCCATCAGAAACCAAATGCCCCTTTATTTATTTGACTATCTGGAAACTGAGTCTAATAGAGCCAGTCTGGTAAAGTAGCTCTCACTAGTTCCCTTACTTAAGCAGATCAGACAGAGGGAAAGGCCTGAAGCATCACTGCATAGGAGGAGGGAGGGATGCAGCTCCATGGAGCCACGTTCTCACTGCCCACCCCTGCATGGTGTTGGGACACAGGAGACTTGGTATCCGTATTATTCCACCTTATATCTCCCTCATCCTTTTCACTTAGTCCTCTCCCCTCTCCAAATTGTCTTTTACCATAAGAACTTCACATTTTTATCACATTCTAATAACTTACAAAACGTTTTCTGTCATCCCAGACTGGTCACATATTCTGCAAAATGGGTGCAACAGCCATGGTGGGGCAGGAGATGCAGGAATGCTCTCTGCAGCCACCCATAGTGCAGTGGTACCGGGGCAGCCCCTGGCAGCCAGCACAGCTTCCCATAGCTGCTCCATGGGGAAAGTCACAGGCGGGCTGTGCTTTCCAAAGGAAGATTTAGTATGGATGAGGCAGAAGGTTCTGACTGCAAGCCCACTGCTTCGCTGCCCGCTGAAGGCTTGATGTGGCCAGTGGTTTGCCACTAGACTTTCCACAAAGCTAGCCCTATCCAAACAAAATGCTTCTCCCACCACTAACTTCCAGTGAAATTCACTCATTGCATTTTCCACACACCATTGCCATTTTTTGGAGTTTATGTTGTGGATTCTGTGGGAAGTCAGAAAGGAGAAGGGGAGATAGGGTACACATGACCATGAAAGGTCTCTGCTGGCTCTCATTAAAGGCTGACCCCAATCATATTACAGCAGCCTGCTCCTTCTTTGCTCTCGTGTTACAAGTTTGCTGTAGAGATCCTTGGTTTAGTCCAGTTGATGACTACATTTTATATATTTAATGTGGACAACACTGATTACATCACAATAACTGGTTTTCATTCACATACATGCAGGGGTAGTAAAATTCATATGGAACAAACCCAAAATGATTGGGAAATTCCTACAAAAGTCAATTTGGGTGCCAGTTACAAATGATTTCCAGAAGGACTGGAAAGTACAGAATATGGGGATAATTTTTTGTCTTTTTTTGGTATTTATTCAAGTGCAAAACATGTGGACTCTTGCCTGAATTCTTCTCCCTGTCCAAATTTCAACCAACCAATTAACATTTCTCAGATAGTTACAATAGTTGGACCTATGTTCATTGTGGCTTTTTGTTTTAAACAGTAATCAGTTTGGACAGGACTACATTTATTCAGGGTACTGATTGCTAAAATATTTTCCTTTTTACCCAGTAAAAACACAGTGAAGGCTCAGTTCTAGTTTCAAAATTATGTACATATATATGTATGTACGTATATTAGTCGGTGAGGAATGAATTTGTTGAGCAGTGAGGATCGGGGCTGCACTCACAGCTGAAATGTGTTACTTATCAGCAGATCATTGCAGTCAGCACTGCACAGCATGTGAACTTCCTCGCATTGCTCTGCCAAAGCCCCCCGTGGCTGACCTGCCTGCTGCCTTGAGCTCCAGGGAGCTTCCAGACTCCAGCTGGTGATTCCATTTCTGTGCTGCCTGTGCCTATGGTGGAGCCCACCTTTGCTTCACCCTCTGCCCCAGCACAGGATAAGAAAACACCAAAGGTCTCATTTGGCTCTCTCCCACTGGTTTGAGTGGGAGAAGCCCAGGGTATGGCTGCTGTGCGCTCTCATTTTATTTGCTAATAATATAAGTTGATCAGCAGAGAAGCATACAGACCTTCTGCAAGTTGTAATACTTGTCATTTGAATAATCAATTTGTCCAGCCAATGGCTGTCACATATAAATGTCCCAACAGAGAGGCTCTATGGGGAAAAAAAGTGAACTGATTTGCTTTGAACATAGAGGTTCAAAAACGAGCCTACATGAAAATGCTGTGCTTTTCCATCTTGTGTCCCCTTTTTAAAAATTATTCTGTCTTATCTTTAAGAACTTTTCAGGCAATGAGGACAGCTGGAATTTTTAAAATCAGAGGTGTACAGAAAATGGAAAGTCCTTGTCCATTTTCACATTATTAGGACTGCTTTCCTAAAATATCACCCAATGAGTATACAGGATATTTTAGCGGGTCCTAAGACCTTACTCATATTCAGAATTTTATTTTGGAGTTTGAGCTTTTATGAGGTATTAGAGTTGTCATTTGATCAGCACGAAATGACATATCCAGGCTGTAGGGTGAGAGTTGTGCCTCTCCCCAGGAGATGAAGAGACCATCCTGGCTCTGCAACCATGTAACTATGCCTAACAGTAGAGGGTAGAGTTCAAGTGAGCAAATGGAGGTACCAGGAAACTTTAAAATTCAACGTACAGACACACTGTGGTGGATATTCATTCAGTGGAGACAGCTCTCAGCCTGGATTTTGCTCTGAACTTTTTATGAGACATGTACGTTGCAGTCTCAAATGGTCAGACTACTTCAAAGAGATCTGCACATCAATATTTTACCTATGTACCAGTCTACAGATGTGAAATGCAAAGTAAAACGGTCTGCAGCCTTCACTGGAAGAATGTTAGGGAGAATTTCACAAACTGAAAAGATTAAAAACAATGACTTGAGCGTATAAACAACAGCAGAAGTAGTCAAGGAAAGACAAGGAGAGCTATTAAGAGAGACCGAAGCAAGACTACGCTCAGTTATGAGAGGCAGATGAAAAAGAGGTATCTAGGAGATCAAAATACCATTTTTGTCAATCAGGAATTGCTCAAGACAGTTTTCACCGCCAGCGTGAAAACGGCAGGAATCATGTTCTCACTGCTTCTGTCCTCACCTCAAAAGTTTCACATACCTGCTGGCTTGCCTACACCTTACACTTAATCTCAGAATAACACATGCAAAGAACACAGCTGTCACACTGCTCAGGCTTGTATTGCACCATCCATTTGTCCTTGTTCAGGAGATGGAAACGAAAAAAGTGTTCTGGAAACTTCAACAATATAGAACAGCGCTGGGCAGTAAGAGCTTCATGGACATTGACTCGATCTGAGAGCTTTCAGCTGCTAAGGTTAATAATATTAGCAAATAAGCATCATTAGTAAAAATAAAAACTTATGTTAGCAAGTACTTGTCATCTGAAAAATCCCAAAGAAACTGAAAATCCAAGCTGACTGAAATGCAGCCACCACTGGGAAGGACAGTAGTGAGTGATCTGCTTATAGCATGTCATGCACAAGGAAAAGGGAGAGGAAAAATAAATTGTAGCATTTTGAAGAAAAACTCTGCTCTATGCATTCTTGAGTGATTCTGCAGTGATTCTCATTTTAGAGAGACTCATCCAAATTCAAGGTTTCCCAATAGGAGGATTGATTATACAATGATGGAGCCTTTTCAGTTGTAGCATCCCTTAGAGATATTTAGTACATGCTTTGAAAAGCAGTGTCCTGCGCCTTTCTCTGTGCTACTGAGGACTGCATTTGCTTCAACAATGTGATTATCCTTGACATTTAAAAACAACATTAATTTGCAATTAAAATTAATATAAATTGATTGAAAAGATCATACTCTATAGAGTGCCCCTTCAGATGACGTCTGCATTTCTTTTGCTGTCCCTCCTGAGTTCAGAGAGACACAATAGTGAAACAACTGGCTCATACGTTAAGTGAAGAAGATTCAGAGACTGGAGCATTTGATGGATATACAGACCAGATAAACAAGAGTCCAAGAGCTCAATACCTTCTGCTGAGAATACCCTACTTCTGTGGCCTAGAATTTCAAATGTGCAGTGAGGACTTCTCACAAAACCACCTAAAGAGATGCCAAGTACTTCTGTGTTGAGAAAGAGAGACTGCCAAGACTTCAGCATGACATGGCTTTCTAAAATAAATCACTGAATTCAGTACCTGCAAATGCTTCCAGTGGCAAACAACAGATGAACAGCAGTAGTAAGACTGCTTTATTGTGCATTGCTGAAATTCAAAGGGATTGTTTTGTATGACAGCTTGTTATGGTATTGTTTTTCAGTCTTTTCTACGAATGTGAAAAACTACTGTGCTTTGCTTGTAGGGCACTTCCCTATCTACTACAGGTTCCCAAATGAGTATCTTCTAAGGAAAGAGGGGATGGGGATGTAGCTGCAGCAATGCTGCACACTTGTGAACTACAGCTTCCTAAAGCCATGTTACTCACCAGTGCTTCTGCCGTCCTACGTTCATTTGTATACTGTATTTCATTTAGAAACAGTCTACGTGCTTTTCAGGCTGATACGCCACATTACAAATGTCTAAGAAATATGAAGATGTAATGCAATCTCTGTGGAATAATTTCATGTTAAAAATTTTGCAAATAAGGTCTTATGTTGGTGAACAGGAATCTTGGCCACTGATTCAGTGTCAGGTATGAACTCAAATGGCATCCTTATGTGCTTAATGCAAAACAGCCATGGTGAGTTTTGCATGCTGTCATTTCAGAATGTTTTCTCTTGGTCTGTTTATATGTTTAACATAAACACGTTCTCAGATCTCATGCTGTGGGAACTAAGTGGCCATGTCCTTGGTACTCAGTTCCATTGCTAAAGATTTTACCAGTTGTAAATCCTGCCATGACTTCCTAGGAAAGGGAAACTGAAAATGTATTTTGGGATAACAATTAGGAGGATTTAAATTACAAATTTCCCACAGACTCACAAGAAGTGCAAACAGTGATCATAATGAATCAAACCCTAAAATCATTCTTCTTTAGGTGCTGTGACATGCAGATAAATATATTCATAAGCTTAGTAACAGAAATTTCAAAAAGTGCCTGATTCTTGCGCTAATGTCTACCAAATGTACCCATTATGACACAAAAAATCAGATTAACTTTCATCAAAACTGACACAGGCAGGTTATTCTTGGATGTCTTTATACCTGCTACATCCAACAATTAGTCAATTTGGTTTACGAGTCGCATGAAGTACATCTGCTGGCAACACGAGATTTACACCTGTGATGAATTCCTCATGTGGTTAATTGAAGAAAATATAATACATAAATAGTGCCTTTGTGATAGTCTGGGTAAAAGTAAGAAGGAAATGGACTATTCCCTACCTTCTCCGCATCTTGCTCAAAAAGCCGGAGTTGAAAGCACTGGTCCAGTTTCAACTTGCGGACATGCCACATTTGATGCAAGTGTTGCCGGGTAGAATGCAACTTGTCTAAAAGGCTGGTGATCTTTGGCACAAGACTTTGAAAATCTGCACTTCCAGGAATGCAGTTCCTACCAGAAAAACCATCACTGCATCGTATGCATTGTAATAATCTCTGACCCTCCCGGTCCAGTTCTTCCACAGGAGCTTTAATGACTTTTTTCTTAAGCTGTGTGTGCTCATCAATCAGTCTCCTGGAGCCCTCAACATCAACTGGAAACTCTTTCCTTGCCAACATTTCCTGGAGGTCCTCCAGCCTTGATAATAAATGGATGGCACTGTTGAAAAACTCTTCCAAGGAGACACGCAACTCTATCCATTCATCATGGTTGTAATCCAAGGATCCATCAAACTCATCTGTCAGTTGCGAAGGATCTACCAGTTTCGCCAGGCCTTCAACAGACACCATACTTGTCTAAGGAAGAGAAAATGCCAGCATTTGAATTAGTGACTCTCTGATCAGAAATAGTGGTGTAATCCATAAATAGCATGACAGGATTATTTTCCTCATCAATACGTAGTTGCAACAGCATTGTAAAAGATGCTGAGGACTACGTTTAACTTTGAAGAACTACTGGATTGAAAACATTTCTATTAATGACACTGATTTCTTTTATTTATTTAAAGGCATGGAGTTTACTGGAATAATGTTTGTATTTTAAACCAGCCTGTCTGTCAAAAACATATCACAAGAATACTTCTGTCATAGATTACTTTAACCCAGTTGGTCACTGAAGACTTCTTACCACATCTGTTGGATATCTGCCCATGATTGTTCATTAAACAGGTACATGGTATTACAGGGATTCTGTGACTTACATTACATTCTGGCTAGTGGCTGTACGGCAGCAAACGTTTTAGGCACTTGAACTAAAGCAGGTATTGTGTCCTGCCAAAACACACTATATGCTATTTTTTTTTCTTTCAGAACGTTCTAGTTTGCTTTTGCCACAGGCAGAGCTCTTTCACATTAGTAATTTCTAATTCAATTAAGCTAAAATCAATCTAAAAGTGAAATGTCACTGGAGTATTAACAATTAGAATTTATTGCTAATAGAAAGAACTGCTCATGAATCATACACAATCAATGAGGGATGGTTTTAATTCATTTAGACTCAGTAATCAGAGATAAAGAAATGCACTGGGTGACTGCAAAACAGCTTACAGTTTTAGGACCAAACAACTGATGGTTGTTCCTATTTATTTTAGGCAAATTATTATATTTTTTTTTCTGAAATATGAGCATAGGGTTTCAAATGTTACTAGAGATTTTCTGTGCTGTCATGTTAACATCCAAGTTGGCAGTCCTTAAAGTATTGCAATATTCACCAATGGCTGCACATCTACCCCCAAAAAAACAGGCTACTACGGAATGTCAGAGTTTGTGCTCTTCAGAGGTAGATGCATCCAATAATCTCAGAAATCTTGTAAAAGTCATTTACAAAGAAAAATAATTCTGCCCATTATCCTGAACTATGTCCAAAATAGCAGACTTACCACTGGTTTTGAGTTTACAGTAGGCCTTTCTACCAACTTTTATCCATCTGAATATATCAGGCATTCTGCAATTATTAAGGTGGGGATTCTATCAAATATATGCTCTGGAGAAAGGTTATTTTAAAATGCTTTTACAATGTTCTTTGGTTTGGGGAAGAGGGAAGAGCCAACAAACAATGGGAAACGCACTTCTGCAAGGAGCAGTGGTTCCAGTAAACATGCAGCTTCAGAGAGATCTCAAATTTCTAAACATCTGGACACTAACTCCTTGAAAATAATTAAACTGCCTGCCAAGAAAAGTGTTTTCTACATGGCCAATACCTGGGCATTCCCCCTGCAGTACTTTAAGGTAATGCAAGAAACGCTGAGAATTTGGCATGACAGTATAGCAGAAAGGTTTTTCATTAGATGACTTCTGTAGCAAATTTCTTTACTCAGATTTCTTTCTTCAAGGAAATTCTCATGAAAACAACCTTGGTAGGCAGACATGTAGTAAGACAAACTAGCGGTAACTCAGGCACTGCTCATCTCTCTTTTAAAATTCACTCTAAAAAGCACTGTCCACTATTTAAGCCCTTTTGGCAGGAGAAAGAAAAGGTTCTTGAAAATACCTCTGAACTAATGCTAACTAAGATGCTTCATCCATTCCTCAAAATGGCAGGAAGTTCTGGAGTCTGCATAGATGAATCAAACCTTTTCTTTTTTACTTATTCTTCTGGGTGTGATGAACTGCAGGGCATGTTTCTCTCTCCATACTGTAACACAGAATTATTCTGCCAGAGGCTCACAACACAATATAAAGATCATTAGCCTCCACCCAGGGCCATACGCTGTCCTGACACATGCATAATGCTTCCATTAAGCTGAGTAGCAGAATTTGGCCTTAAAACAGATACTGGCAACCATTTAGTTTGTAGATGGGGTAATTCAACAGACTTCCATTGCCTTCCACTGCAGTCTCTTCCTGCTGAGTACCTAGTGTTTGAACAGAGCTGTGGGAAATCACCAGGATGGTTCATAGAAAAGAGGGTGCATGTGTGCTGCCCCACATAAATCAAATTAATGTGTGTCATATTGATCTGTGATGTTTATCTGATATTCACAATTCTTATGTAGACAGCATGAGCTGCCCCAGAGCCTACCGATAAGCAATAGCAACCACAACATGATTAATTCATGGTTGAGCGCGACTGATGTATGAGCACTTCACATACCTGAGCATTGCTTCTCTTTGGGTAAGAAGCTGAAGTTCCCAGAAAGCTAAAAAGCACTAATTGAAAATAGCTGGTTTGTCTTCATCAGTGACAAAGTCAGTAAAATTCCCTTTAATTATGCAGTGTTGTATATTGGTTACCTATCAGAGAACCTGCCTGAGGCACCTTATCATTAACTGGAATTGTTACTGTTAGCCCTGAAATGTAAATCTCAGTTAAAGTGGTGACTACATATAGATAAATTTAATCTTAATGTCTTTTATTAAAAGAGCCATTATCTGGTGTTGCATAGAAGTCAACTAGCAAACCCATATATTAGCATCTAGAGACCTTTGTCTTTAGTATTTTGATTGATTTGGTGCTTGTTGTGAGGCTTTTTGATATTTTTTTTCCTAAAAGAAATAAAGGAAAAGCTGCATGCAACACTGCCAAAAATAAAACCCGCAGAAAAATCCTTACCAATGTGAATCACGCATGTGAACCTCTGAGATGAAATGCGCATCCCATTCCACAAGTGCGCTCAGAAGGCAACCTGGTGCCAGGGCATGCACCCCTCTGGGAAGCAGTCCTCAGGTATCATTTTTGCTCTCAAGGACAGGGCTTGAGAACTTTTTTTCCCCAATGAACATTTCTTATTGGGAATAATGCTTTACCATACACCTCTCACGTGGCTCTCACCTCAAAGATGAACTTGGAACTGCCGAAGTTCGTTTTCTGCTTCTGCCAGAAATTATCAGGTTTTATAATCAGGGCAACATGAATCTCGGCAGGAAAGGCTTCTTGAAGGGTCTTTAAGAGAGGCTTGATCAAATCCCATTTTGATCCCCGCATGTCGATAATAACAGTGAATCCTCGTTTACAGACATCTTCGCTGTAGGAATAAAAGCATGTCAAGATAATTAATATTGTGGATAGTCACAGTGAGGTTTAATTTTTGTTGCTAGCATTCAGTGCTGCAGAGCAAAGCAAGGGATGATATACTTCAAAATAAAAGGCAAAAGAGCAGAGCATAGAGGTTATACAATTTTGAGAGTTTTACGATAATCTACATGAAGTCAAGTGTACACATTGCAGTTTAATCTTGTATTTCCCAAGAATGTGTAAGTCAAAGTTTCACTGAAATCGTCTATACTTTCATACAATAAAAACCGGAATCAAATATATCTATATAGTATCTGTATATATGTATACAGCAGATTCTGCTTTCAAGCTGCTGCATTCGATCCACAATCAAAGCCAGCAAACAGGATCCTGTCCTTTAACATTGCTGGCCACTCATAAATTTGGATGCTTTCATTTATGGAGGTCCCTTTAAGGGCTTCTATAAAATGTGTAATTTCCAGAAAAGTGCCTGGCAATCATTCCCTGAAAAGAACGTCTTTGTGACTCAGCATGTGTACTGTTAAAATTGGGGCCCTTTTCCCTCCTGATTGATCTTCCAAATGTTGCAGGGTTTTTTAAGTCTGCAGTCATAATTTTCTGCCAGCCTGTGCTCCTCACTTCTCAAATGTTAGATGGCTGCCTAGCCTTGTCCTTAGTGATGCGTATGGAACAAGAGCACCTCAGCATTAGCTTGCAAACATGCCTTCCCTTTTTACTCACAAGACAGGAGAAAGGATGAAAGGACATGTCAATGTAAGTCAAATCTGCTTCTCAGAAAAAGGGATATGGCTCAAAAGTGTCATCCTCCATCTGCAGCATCCAAACATCTGATTAGAATTGGGAAGCATCTACTCCCCTGACAGACCAGCCAACAGAGCTGCCATGCATGGTAGTGAACTCAGAGAGCCAAGGTGTCTCCTGTGGACCTCAGGCAATCGCATAAGATGTAAATTCTCCACCCCCAGTAATATTATTGGTATGTTAATGACTACTGTCAAAGCACTGAAAATAACAGAATGGCCTAATTGCTGATGTTATATATATATACGTATTTTTAAGATGGAATAAAGATCATCACCAGAAGATGAAGATGCAGGAAGAAGGAAAGTATGGAAAGAAGGACAATATAGGCTGAAGAAAAGTGGCAGAAGATTAACATATTTTATATAATGAGTGTAACAGTGAGGTGTAGAACAAGAAATCCTCTTTAGTACATCAATGTTGCACTCTTGGCCTTTCTGCAAACTGGCCATCATTATAAGTAGCATCCATATCGTAGACATAAAGACATATGTAAGACACTTCAAAACAGCAAATGTTGATATCATTAGAGAGAACCCAAACTATGCTGAAGACATATATTATTACGCATGGTTATAGTGCAGATATTGTAATACTCTGTTCAGCCTCCACATAGGTACTCTCAGTGCACACACAGAGGATAATTTTCACTATATTCTACATCCCTCAATCCTTAAAACTCTCTTTCTGCTAGTAAGATCTAGGTCCTGGATATCTCACCAAAACAATTCTGTAAAGCTCTCTAAATCAAAGCTGGGGTATCTTTCATAGAAGGCACACGGGATTAACATCTATGAATGAAAATTGAAAGTCCTTGGTGACCTTACCAAGATGTAAAAATGTTTGGGCACAGACAGACCGCTCCATGGCAAAGGGTATATTGGCATGTTAAGAGAAGTCCCTGACTTGTGCAGCATCCATTCAGTGCCAGGAAGAGGCAGTCACAGCCAACAAGCTTGGTCCTCCACCTTATTGGCACACTCAGAGCATGCTGCATACAACAGTCTGTGCAAAAAAAGACAGGCAGACCAGGCACTTCCAAACACCGTAAGGAATATAGGTCTTTTTATTCTCCTTTTACCTAGTGCTGAAAGGTCAGACATCTGATCCTGCCATAACTAATGCCAAAAATGCTGTCAAAGAAGCTTTGTTGGTGTTGCTACAGCCTCTTGCCCCGTGGAACTAGAGCTGAGACAAAGAATCGAATCAGAAAGGGCCTGAATAGGGGTTTTGTGTTGTGTTTTTCTTGCAAAGCTCTATGGGATCTTCAGTAACTTCTGCCAATTCACCAATCCTTGTTATACTGAATAGACTTTCCAAGGATTGATTTTTATTCAAACACTCAATCCAGCAGCCAGACAAAGAAGAGAGAGATAAGTATCTATGTATTTAGATTGTGAGCTCTTCAGGGCAGAAACCATCTACCATGTTGTGTTTTTCTAAGGAGCTTGCCTTGGTGGCTGTCACCAGGTACCTATACATTCTTCAGTTGTTTAGAATTAATTCAAAAAAAAATTATTATTGGGAAACTATACATGCTAATCCAAATAATTTTATAAAATATTTAAAAATAGTTTCTAAAAGCACAACTGAATATGGATGTGAAAGTACAAAAGGCTTACATAAATGTGGGGACATCTCATAGGCAATTTAATGTTTAAAAAGAAACATTGAAAATGACAAAATTTAAGTTATTTAATCCAAATACTTATGGCCATTAATTCTAAAACAAGTGGCCTTATTTGTAGACAACAGAGCATCTGTAAATTCTGGAGACTGAGAGCAATCTGTGAACATTTGTCATCCTCGACAGTCAGTCATTTTTCATCAGTTACCTCAATATGTAGAGGAAATGACCCTAGGTTCCTTTTGAATAGTCTAGCCATGCTTATTAAATTTATTGTTTAAAAGCAACAACTCAAACCCTCCCCAGTTCAGCAATTGATCGGGAAAAGTATCAGCAGCAATCAAGCTTCCTTCACACTGTCCGAGCAAGGCATGCCTTATCCCTGACTCTCAGGAGGCTATAGCAATCCACATATCTATTATGCACAGGCAATCATCTTAGGATGGCAATTAATGTTGATTGTGGTGCTTAATTTTTTCCGGTATTGATATTTGACGAGAAACTGGAGAAGATGCTCGGATCAAGGTATTTGGACAATCCATCAGCCTTTTGGCTGTGCTCATCTGGACTAGATTTGCAACGGTGAGCACAAAATATCTGATAGTTGATGTGTCATTTCAGTTGCCACACAGCTTTTAAATAAAAGCAGACTATCCTCTTTAATATAAACACCATAAAATATTTGTGAAAACAATACTTATGTTTGTTGGTTTACTTTTTTTTTAATAAAAAGAAAGAATAAAACTGAAACTCAAAAGCAGATGTGATAATTTTGTCAAAATAAACCCCTCTATTTTCATTTCTAGGGTACGTTCACAAGGTTATTTTCTCAAATTTCCTCTTTAATTCAGGCACATTCTAAATTGCATTTTCTTTGGCAAGAGCTGGCTTGCTGGGTACCAAACAAGTTTGAGCACTTCATGTTTTCTGATTAATCTTTGAAATACCTATCATTGATTATATATATTTTTCGTCTTTACAATTTGGCCAAAGCTTCTGGCATTTAGAAGCTTCAGCAGTTGATTAGCTGAAATAACACAGTATCTCAGTTCCCATTTTGCAGTCACAAATTAATGACAAAGCAGCACATTTAGCACGCCTTTTGGACCACTAAAACCACAGACCAGACATATATGGCATCTCATTCAGAATATGATTTGTTAACAGAGAGAGCAAGATCTCCTTCAAAGAGGGTCAGTGTAACCTTGTCAGGAGACACACTCAGCATAACAAGTAGCTCAACAAGCATCAATTTGTAAGTACAAAATCTGCAGGAGCTTAATTATTTCTGAGATCGCCATTCCTTTGACAAATGCGGCTGTAATCAGTCAAGTGATTCACTAGCTGAGGGTGGAAAAGGGAGAGGAACAGGAGAAAAATGAGTACAGGAAAGCCTCCCAAAGGCCTCATTTCATGCTGAGACCAAACTAACTCTCCTGCCTAGTTTCCATATCAAAATGTGCTGAGGATCACTTCAGTAACTAAAGTGTTAATGCGTTTCATTCACTGCAATTTATTCATCTTGTCTGAGGTTTGTTTACTCAGCTTGAAAATGAAGCTAGATGGGGAGGTTTATAATCAGTGTGACTTACTGGCTTTAACGGTTTGGTTCTTCACCACCAAGTTGAGCCTGAAGATCATCTTGTCAACAGAAATAGTTATCTGTATTGATAATATGCTTTCCAGTACATTTGGAGGACAAGATAGTCCTTTCTAATAGATTTGTTTATCTAGCACACTTGAACTTGCATTATCTATTAAAATATTTGACATTTAATACTTCTCAGCAAATTGTACCTTGCTCATTACTCCAATTAGCAGGTACATTCCTGAACCCTCACACTGCCAGCTTTGTCACCCCTGTTCTGCAGTGGCTGCGGCTGTTGGGTGCGCTGGAGCAGCCTCTCTGCCCGCACATCCCTGGATCCCTGCTGATCCTCACATGCCCTCATATGCTGGTGCATCAGTGACCAGTGAGCAAGTTAAGTAATGCCCATCCTGAGAGCACCGTTGCTCTGGAATAACAATTCACAGAAAGCTCCCATCAGAGAACTTCAGGTACCTTAAGTCTGTAGGTAGATAGGCTTTAGCCTAAATTTTCCCTTTTATGTTTTCTTACTTGGTTTCACAAAGCTTTGTAGTAACTAGAAGAGAAACAGTCATCCAGCCTCCATTTTCAATTAATCCTTTGTTCCCTACTGTGACCTAAATTTGTTTCTTCTCTTACAGCACTGAAAAGGAAATATGCATTCTCACTTTCCTTTTCTTAAAAAGAGAAAGAAAGAAACCCAAGCCAGTTTCACACTGGCTAGAGCTGGACATAAAGAAGTGATGTAGAGAAATTTCAGTGACATCATGTAAAAAGACTTGGAGCCAGTGAGGTCCAGTCAGAGACAAAACCTCTGTCTGGTTTCCAGCCAGTGCTCTTAGAGGACATGAGGTGTGATTGCGAATGGCACAAGAATGCAGATGCGTGGGCTGCACAATGTCTGCACTCAACCCCTAGTTTTGGCCACTTGTCAACAGGAGTGAATACAAAGGCAGAAAAAAAAAATTTGGCAGAAGCTTACTGGTGCCAGAATGGGTGCTCCTGCTATTTTCAAGTAACTCATTTTGATATTGGATTTTTCCTTCTAAGAGAGCAGCTCTGAAGCCAGAGTGATCTGCTGTAAAATGCTGTAAGCTGGGACGCACTCAGACGCCACCTTCATGTAAGAAAACCTTTTCTCAATATGCAACCATGATCATGTGAGATCCTGAGAGTCTCTATGAGAGGTGCTCTGTCAGGAGAATGTCAGGACTCAGCAGGGTTGCATTATGTTGTCTTCCACCCAGGCAAAAATCCTGATCTATGTCATTGCAGACTGGACCAGCTCTCTGCGGGTATTCATACTCTGGTTTAATTGACCAAATAAACACTATTTGAGAAGCTTTCTGTCTTTATTCAAAAAAGAAAGATATAAAACACAGCTGTGTCCAAGAATGCATGATTGCAGCTGTTAAAGCCAAAGCTGGAGGATGAATATTACGATTTTTCACATCTCTATTAAGTTTCTGTTGGTAAATTATGCCTTCATACAAACCCATTTACCCTTTTCCCCTTTTGTTGTTGCATGTCTACTATATTTGGATCAATATCTGGCAGATCTTCCTTGAAACAGCTGCTGAGATAAATATGAAATTAATCAAGGCTTTGTTTTTGTTGAAGCTGGGCTACATTTAAAGATTTGTTACTACAACAAAGAAACATTTGAACAGTAAGTACCATTCAACTCTCTCTTGAGCATTTCTAGCCTTGTATTTGGGATGATTTAGCAGAAACAAAGCAAAAATTATTTACTAAATGAAAATGATATGTTATTGGCATTTGCTGGAAAAAATAAATATTACAGTTGTGTTGAAATACAAACACACCACTCTTGAAAAGGTTTGGATGAACAGACCCTATTCAAGAACATGTTTGGAGATCCAAATTCACTGAATTCCAGGTGAGAAATAAATATGTAATTGTGCTTAGCACAGCCAAACTAGTCATGCTTAATTAAAAAAAAAAAAAAGAAAAAAAAGAAAAAAAGAAAAAACAATGTTATGCCTATATTTTAAGTACTTTTCATAGCTAAGGGAAGGACACCGTTGAGTCCACTTAGTGGACTCAATGTCCACTAATAGTCCACTATAGTCACTTATAGTGACTTATAGCAGTCACTATAATATTTAGTCTACAGCCAATACTGCCAGATTTTGATACAAGGTAAAGTCTACTTTAACTGGGCAATGATTGCATGGGGTTCTTAGACCTAAAATCCTGATTTATCATTTCAAGACATCAGTTACTTAAAAAGTGAGTTAATGGAGAGTGGCAAAAAGCTCCAGGAATTCCAGTCATCATAGTAAGGCATCGTTACCCCAGAATAGAAAGCATTCAGATTGCCAATACATACATTTCATCGAAGTGCATTGTGGAAGGCAAAGTTACCTACACTGGAAAGATCTTTTATAATATAAATAAGCCTGCAAGTATGTTTGATTCATGTATTTTTTTTTTTTTAAGGAATGATTATCGTAGGTTTAGACAATAGACAGCAGCACTTGGTGAAATCCGAATTCTGTCCTGAAGTTAGCAGGTATAAGCACTCTGGGAATAATACACTTGATCCAGGGCTCAATTGGGCTCACAGATGAGGACAGGAAAAAATGCTCTTCAAAGATACCAAAATCACTGTTTCTAAGTAGTATTGACATTTCTTACAGTAAGCACTCATCAGTTATAATACTCTGCTCCTGGCACTACAGAAGAGCAATGTAAATCCATGTATGGAAGAGCTGCAACTGAAGTAAGGAGTGAAGATGAGGTGAGAAAATACACTTTGATCCAAAATAAGATGTTTCATTAAGGTTATATGTCCTCATGAAGTGAAAGTGAAAAAGAGTTTTATAACAGCAAAATATTCTGTTTGGGTCTTTTCAGATGAAATGTCTTTATTTTTCATTTTGTTCCATAGCTTCCAAACAGACACTAAACAAAAATAAACAAATTAATTTTTATCAAAACAAATAATCTTGATCAATCAAATATTTTGGAGATATTTTTTGTTGAGAATTTTTTGAAGTTTTTGGATTTTTTCTCATTTAGGATCTGCACTTCAAAAGAGCAGATTCTTCTACAAATAAGTAACCCAGCTTCTACCCATCTGCACTGCAGAGATCAGCCTGCGAGTTGCCTAGCAGAATTGATATAATCAATGTTTGAGGGTTACAGAACTTTGGCTGGAGTCCATACCCTTTTTTAATTTAAGGTTGAATGCTACAGCCCAGAAACACTCTGTGGTCCCTACAGTTAATCTGTTCTGCTAGTACACTAAATGAAAATGTGAGTTCTTTTTGTAAATGTATGGTTTAAAAGTTGATGTCTCCATTTTCTCCAGGTTGCACAATGGGGAGTTACCACCAATAAATCTAGTGGCACTCATTTTTTTGAGCTCCACCCGTATACAAACAAAGCAAATCTTTGTAGTCACAATGATTTATACCAAAATAGTTCACTTATCAGATAGATACTTCCTGCTGTGCCAGACTGGGTAACGACTGGGTGCCTGGGGTATTACATGCAGAAGGGCTTGCTCTGAAGCCGCAGAATAAACCTATGTGAAAAGCTACGCTTATAAAATCAAATTTTGTGCATTCCTCTACACAGCAGACTTTACTTATTCATTCCAATAACTACCACGATGACACCAAGAGAAGAAAAAGTCCATTTTACAGAGCTCTCAAGAGACAGTGGATACTGATGTGTTATTAACAATTCAGTTTCAAACCACCTAACTCAGATCTGCTGTTTTCTGAGTCTCTTAGCGAGAGGGACTAAGCTTTGCCAAAGAAGATACTTGGCATGGGGTATCACTTATTATTATAATGGTGACCTAAATAGATCAAAATGATGCTAACTGAGCACAAACAAGTTGATAGCTCAGTATTTCAAAAGGAGGAGAAGACCGAAAAGACACTGTTGGCCCCTAGAATGAGAAAGCTGCATCCAAAAATTTTCTGGAAAGTGCAGAAGAATCCAACAGCTGAATAATGGAGCCAAAAAATAACAATGTATCTTGGCAGCATGGCCTGACAGACCTCAACTGAATCTCAAAGCTAACACTCTACCTGTCTTCCCAAGAGCACATGAGGTATTCCTATCATTTCTCCAGTCTCACATACTCTTAATGCTGTAGGATGCTGCGTGTCACAGATGCCTGTGTGCTGTCCCCAAAATTTTACAGTCCATCATGACACGGCACTTTCTCACCTTGATGGGAACTCACATGTTGGCATCACAGCAACACAGTTTCAAGGTTGCTCTATGCAGTTCTCTAGGAAAATGCTCCTTATTATCCTGAATTTCCACCATTACCACTAATCATTTCTATTTTCCATCAATACCTCTTCCCATCAGTCACCACTAATTGGAAAAACGCAGAACGACTGTTTCATCAACTAAAGCATGTTCAGATAAATGCTCTGAAAAGTAATTGCTTGATTTCAGCTGCCTGCCCCTTTCTCACTATTAGCTATATTGCTTCTCTATCAAAAGCACAATAAAACTCCACAGGCAAATCCATCAACAAGTGCCACATATGAATGTGCATCATCGCATTCATGTCAAGAATTGCATGTCCCATGTAGTGACTTCCCTGCTGCCAGACCTAAAAATTATATTGACAAATTAATGTATGTCAGGTTAGGAATGATGGGAGTCTACTCGTCAGAAAACTCTTACAATTTATTGTAGGTATCAGCCAGCCCACAGCAATAAAAATCACAGAGTAGATTCATGGAGCACTGCACCTACAGAAATTTGTCCTAATGTTGACTGGCTCACTTGGTCTGGAGGAGATGTATCAAAGATATGTCACAAGCCACATTTCCCCCACCAGCCTAATGGGCTTCCTACCTGTGAGTTAAGCTAATGCGATATAACATTCTGTGTAGAAATGGGCCCAATATAGCAGGTTTCTGTACCAAGATGCACTACCATTGTCACAGCCACTGGGCAACAAGTGGTAAGAAACAACAGAAAGCATTCCACAGCTGCACCACGAATCTCCAGCTGATGCTTATGTGGGACACATCATCCACTACAAGAAAAACCTACCCAGTAAAACTCTAAGAAAAGACAAAGAACTGCAAATAGCTTCCTTTCAATGATCACTTCACAGTTTATTCCTTTTTAAAATCTAGCTAGAACACTGCAGTCCAGGACATGGCATCCTACTTTGGGGCTGATTGCCTTCTGCTTGTGTTCCTCTGTTGTAGCTCAACTATACCTCAGCTTTTTCACCTGTGAAATGGATGTTGAAGTATTTTTTCTTGATTGAGAATAATGAATTATTCCAATGAATAATATTTATTGTATTTTCAGGCATTGGTGGGATAAACAGTTGCAGGAGAATTTTAAGTTAAAAATAGCCATGGTTGTTACATGGTTAATTCACGGAAGCTTAAGAGAGAGCTCTTAACAATCTAAGCATGTGCTTATTTGTCCATGTTGGGCTATATTCTCCATTACACGTGTGCTGATTTTATATAGGGAGCATTTATTGCTCTATACATATGCTTATCTAATTGCACTGAATACACATGCTTTATTAAACTCATAAATGAGCACATTTATGAGTGCATGTGAAAGTAGAGCCCTTCATATTTTATTTATAAAGTGGGACAATAGAACTGCATTGACATAGAACATCCATTTAATTCAGAGGATTTAGGGTCGTCCCACAGATTTTGCTGTTTTTGCCAGAATCAAAGCTTTTGGTTTTTTTAATTAGATTTCCAGCCCATCTGCTTGCAAAGATAGCCTTGACAATATAAACTAATGCACATTTGTCTTGCTGAGTCTGCAACCACTGGAAAGAAACAATGAGCCTAGAGGAACAGTGAACTTGTACCCTCCATCTTTTTGGGGTGTTAACTAAAAAGCCAGTTTTGACAGTCTAAATATCAGGATTTTTTTTAACTATTTCCTTGCTCTTCATTTTGCCACCTAGCCTATGGATAAAATGTTGGTCAAAGCCCTGAATTAGTTACATAACCGCTTGCCCATTTTGATGAATGTGCTGTACAACTCAGGCTGTCAGTTAGGACTAGGCATGTAAATGGCCAAATATATAAGATTTCAAGCATAATAAAGTATTTTGCATTTTTTAAAATGTGTGGAGTAAAAGTATTGATCACAGCATAATCAGACAACTAGCACTAGAAGCCTAAATTAGAAAAGATTGCAAAACCACAATTATTTTGGCTTTGATATAGAACCCAAGGAGCACTAGCCTAATACACATCTTTAAATGCTTTATAATATAAAACTAAGGAAAACAGATTAAAAGATGTCTGTTGCTAGGGCACTTTTTACAAATAGCATAGAAAACAAAGCTCAAATAGACTCAAACTTTTTCCTACTATTTGAAAGTAATAAGAATATTACAGTGGTCACTTAAAAGAGTAACACTACCAATTCATAGCACTTCAATACATTCTTTAAAATCACTCACAAAGTTAATGACTCTTAAAAGAACTGACTATTCCTACATTTTTTGTAATTGCTGATTCTTAACTTGAATAACTGTTGAATCTTCCTTAAAATCTTAAAATCATTGACAATGTGTTTTTATATTGGCCAATAAAGTTTACACAGGCTATCAATATCATATATATCAAGATATATCGATATATATATCGATATCAATATAAAGAGGTGAGACTGACTCTCAGCTGATGACAGTGGCTGCCGCCTGCATTATTGTACTGTGAGGATGCTGCATGGATGCAGCCACATCCTCATACTATGTTTTTAAAGGACAGCAATGTTCAGTGACCATGCTTCTTTAATCCTAAGGACTGTCTGATAAAAATATCTTCCATCTGGTTCCTGTTTGTATAGTCTGTCTTCGCAATATAAGGAGCTTGATTAAGCAATTAAGATGGTGCATGAAGCACATGCTTGCACTTGCTGGGGACAGACTTACGCACACACTTGACTGCTTTGCTGGAGGAGGATCACAATTCTTAAACAAGGACTCGGAAAGAACACATGAAGTAGAAGCCTGCAGGCCAGGCAGGCCTTTTCCTGCTTTGGTTGACCTCCTGCATCCATTTCCAAGTTTATTTTAGTGAGTTAATATGTTGACATCTGCCTTTCATTTATGACTAACAGCAGACGGGGTGAACGCATGTTTCCACCTTGGTGATTTCCTTCTTCTGTCCCTGATGATTTACATAATGCATAAATGTCTTCGTTTGGTAATGAGATGTTCTTTGAAGTAAGAGAGTTATGGAAAAGTCTTTTAGAAAAGTGAATGGCTGCATAGACAGATCTGCTACATTCTTTTGTTTAGAGACAGATTTCTTGATTGAGTCTGTTTGCAGAGCAGGTGCATATTCTCAGTACACTCAGACTCTGCTGAAGTCATGTGTAGCCTGGAAGAACCCACAGATGAAACTTGTCTTTGAACAAGGCATCTATCAACATTAGGAAGAACTAATGGCTTGATAAGCCATTCTAGGTCACTGGTAAAATGACCAGATATATTATTTCATTTCAAACTACATTAAATCCACAAAAAATGTCCTACTACTTCATCGGATGATAACAAATTACTTGCTCTTCATTCTACCCCATCTAACGAACACAGCTTATCATCAGCTTTGTTAGAACTCGATCAACATTTGAATCTTATGCAAAACATAAGGTACCCCATACATTACTTTTAGGACTGGAAGAACAAACTTACATTATAACAGCAGTGTCATAACTGGTTGTATCATCTTTCATCCTGAAGGATCTTTAAGAGTTTTGTCATGGGTAATTAGATGTTAAATAAACCAGGTTCTAATGTTATGCTTTAAAATATTTAATGCAACAACAAAAGCAGAGGGAACTGCGTTTTAAATTGAACTTAGACAAAGAACAAAAGACATCCCTGATCTTTGACAATTTTGTTTGAAAAAGAAATTAATTCTTGGCCAAGAAAATGAGAAGCGGAAGAAGAAAAGAAAGGACTACTGTACCAAAAAATGTTCACAGGTGCAGGATTTAGACATTTAAGAGAATCCCTAATTACACATTTGATTTTTGGCATCTTTTCATGGCAGCATGAACACAGTTAAAGTTCTTTTGTGCATGTGTGTCCTCCCACAAAAAAGGCAAAGAAGTGTTTTCATTTGTAAAAACAATTTTAAGTCAATTACCCATAAGTGGGTAAAGTGAACACAGTGTGAGCAAGATGAACTCCAGCTTCTGGAAAACTTCTGAAAGCCTGATGTCAAAGCTTGGGCAGGTAGATCCTCAAGTGGCCTCTTTCTCAAAGGTACTGAGTTGATTTTACCTAATGAAAACGTGTGCCTTATTCTTATAACTGGTTTCCCCACACGTCATCGGAAAAGTGCCACCAACACTAATATAACACAGATGCAATTTAACAGTCCATAAAACTACAGAGATGAAGCTTTCTATAGAATTTGTTCCCAAATGAAAACCCCAGGAACCATTTTCAGCTGATCCTATTTTCCTGTCACCTACCATACGCCATCTGACGCTGCAAAATCACTGGGGACGCTGTTCTGTAACTTAAGAAGAAACTGAGATTTCCAGTAAGCCTGGTAAGTGTGAGATGGTAGAGCAGTTGGGCTCCGCCCTGAGAAGAAAGCAGCCCTAAAGAAAGAGCACGTGCTGCCAGTGCATTTGATTCCTAGTCTAACAGTTCATTAACAAAGCAGAACTTCCAAACATTCTTCCTATGGGTAAGATCGTCTGTTACTTTCCTATGTACCTGCTTTTTAATTAGATGTTGGAATGGACTTGCAGCTCCTTCCCACAAGTCTCCAGTGGGAAGCAAAATCTAAACTAATCTGTGATCCCAGAGATGTTTGCTTCTCCAGATGCAGTTTCTGAACTAAATTACAAATGTTGCAAAAACAGGAGAATGGAGAAATAAGGAGATAAAACCACAAAATTGGATGTGATTAATCACTATGGGAAGAGATCAATTCTGTCTTGATAACGAAGTTAAAAAGAGGTCTTTATGAAAAAATACGTATTGCCTATCTGATTAATACTTAGACTAATATTTTATTGACAAGGCAGCATTTACAGTCATTCTTCCTATGCTTAAGATCATCTATCAGCTTATCAGGTACTTGGTTTTCAGTTAGAATTTGTTTTGGAATTACAGTTCTTCCTCACTCCCTAGACTCGCTGAATGGCAGAACGGTACTTTCATAATGACGAGCTTTTATCAAGTGCTTTTTCTAAGGTCAGGAGATGACACAGTATATGGTCAATTTCTTAAGCACTGCTCCCAACGCAGTAATGGGAATTGCAGCTTTAAGGAGCCTTCTTCCCAGAAATGAGAGGTCTAATCAGCATGTTCTATTAAGTGGACCTGTATTTTTGCCTCATGCATCATAACTATGACAAAAATACTTACGGTTTTCTGTCTTCAAGATGTAAAAATATCAGCTAATTCAGTTTCCCAGAATTTTGTGAGGTGCCTACTTCATGGACTGGCAAATTCAGGTTATACAGCTAAGCTAAGGGAGAAGATAACTCAATATTGAAGCTGGAACTAAAACTCAGGTAACTCTGACTGTATCTTCTCCCTGATGTTCCAGGAAGGCACCTAACTTAGTGCAAATGTGACCTAAATGAGTGGCCTAAATTAAACCTGAGGCTCCCATTTGATTACCTTCTACCGAGATCACAAAAGACGTAAGCAGAGCTGCTAAAACACACCATCCTTAGCTGGCGGTCTAAGCAGAGCTGCTAACGCTACTGAAAAGGAAATACAATTTTAGTCTCAAATTAGGACTGACACACAGTAGAAAAACAGTGGAAGGGAAAATTGACATTGCAGAGGACTTCAGTCTCTAGGGCTGTCAAATGCTGAATCACATAAGATTGAGACAGAAGAGACCTATTTAATCATCCTAGGAGGGGATGTTGCTGGTGCTCTGCCAAGAAAGAATACTAATCGATGCTATGAGCCTACCTTTCTTGCAGCTAATCTTTCACTAGCATTGAATTCACATGCAAATAAAGAGGAATGGTAGGAAACCTATTTATATCCATAGTTCATGTTGATGTAGTTTTAGGAACATTTGAAAGTATGGACTAAAAAAGTCTCCATCCACTATTATTGACGGTAAGATACTGGACACCTTTTGCATGTGACATGCAAAGGGTAAGTAGGTGAATTATATACAGGAAGCCCACTTGGAGTTCTCTAAGGGAAAGGCCTTCTGTTCCTGGTGGGATGTGATGTTTGCCTGTGCAGCTGTTTAATCATAGACTGGTTTGGCTCGGAAAAGACCTTTAAAGACCATCTAGTTTCGACCCCCTGCTGTGAGCAGGGACATATTCCACTGGATTGGTTGCTCAAAGCTCCATCCAGCCTGGCCTTGAACACTTAATTGATTAATATCATGCAAAAGCCCTTTAGAACACAGTGTTCATTCTCGAGATGAAACAAAGTATTTCAAAGCATTTTGCTTATCATCCCTCAGGGCCACAAAAGCCATCTTGTTTAGCAGAACACTAATAATTTGAAATCACCAACTGGAGTTCCAAAGTATCACAGTCTCATGTATTTATTGTCCCAGATCAGGGTGGTTCATTACTGATCTTGCTCGAGTATAAACTGCTCATCTGGTCACAGAAATGCTTTACTATGTCACTGTAGGAATTACTACTGATCAGTTGAATTTGATGCACTGAAATCAGTGGCATTGCTCCAGCATTAGTTTGATTCGGTGTATATTTTAAAATGCCATAAAGTTCTTGCTAAGGATCCCAGGAATCTCCTTACTAATGCTATGTCAACATATTTTCTATTGGTATTCCTTAAATGGATGCCTTTAATACCTTCTTGGGTCCTTGACCCTGGTTCAGACTAGGGGAGGTAGAAAGGTTGATTTTTAGCAGCCAAAGATTTTTAATGAGTAGGTCTTTCAAACTGAATTTCAAAGTAATATTTATTTGATCCTCAATGGCAACATCAATAGCAGAAGCATCTGGCCAGCCAGATGCTCAAATAAATAAATTAAAAACAAAGCTTAACTAACCCTTTTATTAAAAAACTAAGCACTAGTATCACTGCATAGATATTAGAGATTGTCTTTGTATTTTTCCATGTGAAACAGAGTAATAGAGGAGAGCTGCATCATATCCACACCACAGATACACTTAAGTAGTGCACAGAAAATAAATATGAAAGCAGCCTAAATTTGGCTTCTGATGAACTGCTGCTGCTGTTACAACTTTCAGAAAGATGCACTTACACTACACAGCCAAGGCTTCACTTCAATCTCCATTCAATGATTTTAACAGAAAGGATCATTCAGCAAAGATATCCCTTGTTAATGCTACACTGAGCCTACAGTAGGAGCCTATATTCTCCTCCTTGCATTGCAGCAGAGATACTGCGGTATGTGGAAGAGCAAGCAAGTGCAGGAGACTTCTCTGAAAGCAGGTGCAGGAGAGGAGAAAGCTGTTCTGGTGGTTTGGCTTTTTGAAGAAAAGAATCATAAAGAAACATACTAAAATTACGTCACTGGAAAATTCTCCAGAGACTAAGGTTTTTCTTTAAAGTTAGACATAGAATAAAGCCCTGTGTACACAGGCAGGGAAATGGATGCTTCCTTCTTCATAGTAGAATAGTACACAGTGGCAAATATTGCTGACCAGACAATACCTGCTGAGACAAAAGCAGGTTTGAATTACACTTTTTCACCTTTTGGGGGGAAGGGGAGAGCACTTTCTAGAATTATTTTTCTTATTTATGGTTTTATTCTGGATTAAGGCATTTCTCTGTCTCTCTCTTCTTCTTCTTTTATTAAATTTAAATCAAAGAAGTCCAGCAGCCTCACAATGCATAGTTTCAATTACATTTGCTACATACAGTGTTACAGGATCCATAGGGAACTGCAGAGCCATGCCAGGACCCGCAAGGAAAACATTAAGCTGACTGGTAAGGAGTACCTTGTGCAAAATGAGAAGAAACAATTAATGAGATTTACAACTGCCTAGCAAACTCTTGGACACCGATTCCCTTTGGAAACAGCAGGGAACTGAGCATCCCAACCTCTGAGACAAATTTTGCCAGTGCCAGCCCATAGTTTCCATGCAGTAAGAGCATCAGCCTTCTCAATACCATATGTTACCATGAATTGGTCGTTGTTCTATTTCAGTATGATCTGATTTTCTAAAACCATACACTAGCACAGGAGCACTGGCACTGCCAAGCCCTTGGTGGTGGTTTGAGCATTGACTTTCTAATGCCTAATAATTTGCCTCTTCTAGAGATCTTGTCCTCAAGAGATATTCCCTCTACCTCCATTCTCTAAGAAGGGGTGAGGTCCTTTTCCTCCCTGTGGACACTAATTAGGTTTCTTTTCCTTGACACAGCTGTCCAATCTCATTTAGCTTGTAGGATTTTAATTTTCTTGAGACTCTGCTCTGACAGATTTGGTTTAAACAGTGACTGACAGACAGCATGTTTGCATAAGCTTTGTATCATTTAGAGACAAGACTAAAAATACATTCCTGAAAGCACATCATCAGTCCTCCTCAAGCTGTGCAATAGGGAATCCAGGCTTTGAGCAGCTTTCACAATACCTCTACCCATCCCGTGAGGATAGGAACCAGGCAGTCAAGACTGATCTGGCTTTACTTTTCTGTCTCCAATTTTTTGCCCCATGTTGGTACACAGTAAGAGTCACATCCATTCTCTGTGGGACCTTACAAGTGCTTTCTATTGCCATTAAAACATCTTTGACAATATTCCTGTTACAAAGCAGGCTGCAAAGCACAGCAGTGGCGGTTTGCCTGCTCCTAAAGACATCTGTGAAAAGGGTGGCATAAAAGGCTTCCGAATTATAATAATTTCTAAGAGTGAAAAGGATGTAGCACATACTGGAGTTACTGATGAGGAACACAAGCACCCATGCTGGAATGAGACAAAACTATTTTACAGTCTCTGTAAAAGCTGTAGGAAAGAGATCACCAAAAAGAAAAGTTAGGATTGGCTGAACTGCTGCTTATTCTGCTGACAGCTTCACCAGGGAACCACAGGAAGGGGAACTGGTGCAGCTCTGCTGCTGCCGCGTTGCTCCCACAAAAGGTCTCTGCTAATTTTAGCTCTTCTGAATTACTGCTCACATTAGCACAGAGTTGCCTTCTTCATGGAAGTCTCCAGGTCTCTCTGAGTACTGTGGAGCCACATATCTGATGTCTAAGAAGTCCTCAAGGACCACACAGCAACTTTAAATCAGCCCCAGCATGGCAAAGGGGCAGTGTGGCTCTGCCTAAAATTAACAGCAGGCTGTGGTGCCCACTGGCTTCCTCAGCAGTGAATGGCACGGGTTATATCCCAGCTTACAAGGGGTTTTCTTGCTTGTCTCCATCACCTCAGCTCCCTTCTCTAGGCAGTAAAAGCTGGTATGATCAACATGCAAAAGCCATTTAGCAAGGAGGAACAATGCTGATCTAATCCCCAGATCGAGGGCTTGGATGGAGCTCAAAAAGCACAGTGAGGCAGCGCAGCTCTACGTGAGGCAGCTCAGGGCTGGGATCAGGTCTCAGACCTCACCAGGTGTTGCTGGGTCACGGTAGCTCCAGCACCCTAGAGCTGCAAGCACCTCTGGGGTCAATCCTCAGCAGCACCTGCCACAGACAGAGCAGTAAAAGGTTTTGCCTGCACCTGGTCTGGGTTCAGACAATTCAAAGGAAATTCACTGCTTCAAATTTGTTCCCATTCATGCTTCCTGAATGGGGTTCTCATGGCAAGGGGGGCTTTTTCTGAGAGAATGAAGCCAGATGTGGTGATGCTACACAGCTGCAGCCTGAGGGCTTCCCATTCCTTGCACAGCAGACATGGAAAGATGGGGGCAGTGGAGAAGGGCTTGCTGCTGTCCTTCTGGCTGCTCTGAACCGACAGCTTGAATGGGCTGCCTGCAGGGAGAAGTAGCCTGCAGAGAGGGCCAAACCGACAGCACCAAAAGGCACTGGACCCAAACTGGGTAGAGACACTCGGTTTGCTGTTTGGGAAGAGCACAAAGTAAAACAGTGACCTTTCATTTTATGGATTTGTTCCCCTCGGAGCCTTATCCGCTGATTTGGCTGAGGAAGGCATGACTGAGCTCCCACTGGGCTGGAAAAGCAGCACAGCGCCAAGAAAAGGAGCTTCTCTTCCAGATCCATGAGTTAGTTTTGTATGTTAAGCTTGGCTGGGAGGGCTACCTCTGCAATCTGAAATCTTCAAATCAGCAACCCGCTAGAGAATCTTTATGTTGGAGACATCAGATGAACCAGAAAGAACCCAATGTGCATTTGAAATCTCAGCACGAGCCTGCCTGGTTGGCAGTAAGAGCAAACTGGACTCCCCTCTCCCCGCTGTAAAACAGAACGATTGCCTTGGAAATAATTCAGGGACAATAAATGAGGGATTCCTTGATATTAACTGCTTTCAATCGCAGATTTATAGTTGAAAGTTAAGCAGATGTTGAAAATGTTTTTAGCACAATGGCAAGTTGAAAACCTAATTCCTCTGTGTGTGGTAATCACCATTCAATTTCAATTATTTATTGAAAAACAATATCAAATAAAATGGTGCTAGCAACTATATAAAAAATATAGAAATATTAGAGAATGTAGTGTGAAAAAAAAGCAATAGGTTTTTAGATCTTCCAAAATTTGTAAAGCATTTTCTACGTCCTTTTAGGATTTTTTTTCAAATAAAGGATCCAGTCTTGAAATAACATTGACTTTTCTAAGAAAAAAATTTTTTTCAATTTCTAAACTTATGTTCTGAAACAAGACAATCGAATCTCCATGGGTTTGTCTCAACATTAGCCTTGTGTTACTCTCACTTGCCTTTGTTTCACGAAATATTTCCATCAGAAGGATAAGAGAGGCTTCTGCTAGACCAAATGGAATGTATTGGATGATCTCTGGTGCAAGTGATAAGCAGAGCTCAGCTTGCCCTGCTTTTTATTAGTCTTCAGAAGAAAAATGCTATGTGAGCTGTGCAATTCACAGTACATTACCTACAAAGCTCTGCATCGTGTTATTTGTGTTGTTCATCACAAAACCAGTCTGAAAACACTTGTACAGCTATCCAGCTGGAAGACAGAGCAGGTCTCAGCAGCAAACAGAGCTGGAGCCTGTCTGAGAGTGCTCCTGTCTCCCACAAAGGGCAGAGCAATAGAAGACACTTGCTTTATATCCAGAGCTTTGCAACATCAGTCCTTATGCTATCCAGAAAACCACAGCAGATAATGAAGGCAGGAAATAATTTGGAAATAGACATGGGAAGCCTCCATTTACATTGGGTTTGGACTCATTTTCAAAAAAAAATCTGGGGATTAAAAATAAGCATATGAAAATTTTCTATCTGTTTGAAAAAGCATCGCTTTTGTTTTTATCCCTCTGCTGAAAACAGGAGCAACAACATTGAGGTCATTCCCAATTCCCTTTCCAACATGGCCTCCAAAGCTGGAGATGTTACGGCAGCCTGCTGCATGCTTCATTTCTTCTATCTTTGATTTTAACACACTTATTTTTGCCCCATTAGCTCAGTTTTGCATACTGGATTGTTACCATATACCTCTCTACTTTCCCTCTTTTAAATAAGAACCCCAACACCTTCAGTCTTTTCTCACAGTTCCTGCTCCCCAGGCTTTCACTGCTGTTGTTGCTCTCTGTTCTTCTGGAAAGTCCACATTTTCTGGCAGGTTTTGGTTACGGGATGGGGTTGTAGAGACTTACTGCTGAATTTTGACATCAGTTACAGACATTGTCCAGCTGTCCAGGAGTAAAATGTCACAGTCCAGCTCTCATAAGGTCACTAACACAGCTGGCAGGAGAACAGAGATTCTCTTTAGAGAGCTGACTTCCAACACGAGGTGAGCATGTAACTAGGTGCTGGATGTGTAACTTGGTCCTTACATAGTCACTAAGTGGACACAGATACCAAACAGTGACGTGGCCAGAAGCCCTTTAAAAGGGCACAGGGTGAGACCGCTAGTCACTTTCATGGAGGCTTTCCAGTCACTGACGGATGGTGGTAAGTAACAGCACCACGAACCTATGCCACGTATAATGGAAGCTGGATTTGACCTGGCTATCAAGTGGTAAAAGGCTCTTACATCCACTAGCATTCATATCAGTTATATAATCCTAATGAGCTTCTTTCTCCAAAATACTTACCTTTTTAAAAAATTGAATAATGTCTGGAGTAAATACTAAACCTCCATTACCCTGTTTAGCTTCAGTTCATTTGTTAATGTGGTATTTTGATGCAGGTGTATGGTGGAACAATTATCTCAAACGTGGCACCAGATATTTAGTTACTGAAATTATTAGGAAGTCCCTGGTGTTATTTTTAAAATACATGTATATTTTTGCAGATCTACAACAGCCTCCAGCAAAAACGGTCCTCAAAAGCTTCTTCTGTGCTAGGATCATATCATAGAAAGTAGAGCTCTAGGGTTTAATTCCTATCAATCAACAAAATGAGTTTCACACTACTCCTGGCCAGAGGAGCTAATATACACAGTCTAGTCATCAGAGAAGAGCTTAAAATAAATCCAAGAGTGGTGAGTGTTGCTGCATTTTGCCAATCCTTGTTGTTCTTTCGATTTTAAAAAGCCCCGGTTGTTGAACTAATTTTTAGAGGCACTTGCATTGTTTTACTGATCCTAGCACCTTTAATCCAGCTCAGGCAGCTCTGAGAAGCTGTTCAAACACATGGGGCTGTCCCTTGGAAACACTTTGCTGCCGTTACGAGTCCTGGATGTCTCCCAGAACTGGGAAATGTTTGAGCAGGTTTTTAAACAGAGGACAAATAAAAGTAAATGTCTTTTAAAATACAGGCCTCTGAGGCATCTCGGGTTTCCCCCTCTGCGCAGAGCACAGAAGAGTGCTTATCTTGGCTCTGAAACAGATTGATGTGTTCAGCCGGAAGATTCACTATAGCTGACAAAGTACATTTCCTTCATCGTATTGCTTCGCCATGCAGGGAGATAACTCAAGCTAATAATATTCTGTCTCCTTGTTATCCTCCTATAGCCTATGCATAACTTAATTCTTAATTCCAAAGGGTTTGCAGCAGAGATTGGCCTGGTGTTAGTTTCATTTACACATATATAAATCAAAACTCACTCTACAGAAATAGACAGTTCTACACCAGTGTTAAAATACAAAATCCTCAGTGAGGCCGGAAAATTTCCCCTTGCTGAAGTAGCTCAGCTCCCCTGATCATAAACATGATGTTATCCTATATTCAGTCACGCCCTCCAAATTTCTAAACATTGCATCCCATTTAAATTTGCATGTAAATAGGAGCTATCCTGATTCACAAGAAATACAGCCTCCTTATCCTGAAGGCATTAGTGCAAACATGAAACAAGCAGAAAACGGCAGAGCAGTAGGGACCTGGCATCCATGGCAATTATCTTTACTTCTAATGAAGAGCATCTTAGTCTCTTAGTAACTAATTATACTGCAGCAGTTTGAAGAAAAGGACCTCCCCATACACCCACAAGAATCAGAGCACAGCCCCAAAGCAGCCAGCCAGCCACTTGCCTCCCCCTCCTCATACCCAGGAGTGCAGGATCAGTATCAGAACTTCCTAGACCTGAAGTCTTACCCCCACACAGCAGTCCTCAGCTGGGTAAGAAACCCCACTGACTTTGGGCACCCGCCCGACCGCCACTCCTGGCAGCATGAAAGCACTCACTATTCCGCTCTAGCTCAAACACACATTGCTGCTTTCAGAAAACCCACATTATTATTCTGCTTCTGAACAAGGAATTACAGAAAGCTGAATCAGAAACTTTGAAAACTGCTAGCAAGACCCTGGTTTCACTTACCCTAATCTATCATCATATTTCATCACCAATCTCATACCTGCTCCCAGCTCCCAGCAATGTGCCACCTCTGCCCCTCCATTAAGATATAAAACCAGGGTTAAGCAACAGATAGTATCAATGTGGATAGCAATCTGTCTCAGTCAAAAACCACTGCAGTGGGAATAAAGAAAGAATTATTATACTGGCGTCAATAAGATAAATTACAGCCCCTCTTTTTTTTTTTTTTTATGAAGAACTTTCAGTTTTTCAACTAGCAGAGAATCTCTCCCCCTTCAGCACTCCGAACATCAGAGCAGTTTCTCCCGACGTCCTACCCAGAGTCTCAGCTAATGGAACTGCTTGTTCTGGTAGCTGAGTGATGCAGCTACTCATTCCAGCAGTCATCTTGGAATAGATAGGAACTGGGAGCCAGCGATATGAATTCAGACTGTTTCTTGCATTTATTTGTTTCCAAGAAGTAACTAAGCTTGAAAGCTCTGCTGGTTGCCCTTGCTAAAATGAAGAAAACGTTTAGGGAAAAATGAGTTTTCACCGTTTTCTCACACTGCACAGGTGACACAATCCTGTGTGCCAAACCCTTGAAGTTCTTGATTGCTTTTTCCTCCCACCACGGCGAGTGCAGCTGCAGCACCATACAAATCCAGACCAGGAGGAACCAAAGAAGTCACCTGCTGGTTCATCCCCTCTTCCTAACATCTATGCCCATGCCAGAGGCTTGCTTATAGAGTTGTGAAAATTTTTAAGAAGTAGTGAGATGACTTATTCTAGTGCTGAACATTTCCATTAGAAACCTTTTCCTTGTGTCCACCCTAAACTTCCTTTGCTTCAGTATAATCCTCTTGCTTCTTGTCCCAAACCTATGGATTAGAAATTGCTCCATTTCTTTTCGCAGCATCACAACATGCTTTCAAACATCATTCTCACTCTCTTCTGTCCTCCAGGCTGAGTAACCCTTTCCTTTTAACCCTATCATGACAGGCCACTTTTGCCAGACCTCTGATCACTTTCTGCTCCACATCTCTCAGTGTGTGATATCCCAAAGAGGAAACAGGGTCCTAACCAGTCCTCTGGTTAGGACAGGGCAGAACAAGGCTCTGCAGAGGGAATCACAAGGGGGAATGGTTTTTTCAGTGTTCCTGGGTTTTGTGCTAGGTTCTTCAGTGTGCACCTCTGATCCCCAGAACCAGAGAGAAAAATCATTGCTGGACTGATTCACAGCGAGGCAACCAAAAGCATCACACTGAGCTATCTATTAGGTTGTGAGACAGCAGGGAACAGAATGGATGCATCTTGCCATTACTGCCACCTCCATGTGGGAAGAGCAATTGATAGAAAAGTTTGACATGTTAGAAGGTCATTTTAGCTGTGCAATTGCTTACAATCTCCATCTCTGAGGGAAAAGAGACAATGTCATATAATTGTACTCGCAGCCATGCAAAGCATGATAAGATGTGAGGGAGCAGTTTCATTACTGGAGCAGCTAGAGCAGCATTGCCAAGCCCTGGGACACGCAATCAGGGAGTGACCTACTGCTCTCCCAACCCTGCAGCATGTCCGTAATCTCCCTCACAACATGGCTGAAAATAGAGCTGCCCAGAGGAAAAGAGAGGGAGGAAGGAAAAACGAAGAAGGAAAGAAAAAACAAACCAATTCAGCTTATCAGTGCAAGCTTGATGAGCAAACGTCCAATGCAGCAAGAAATGCATTGCCTATGGCCTTGTGAAGTCCTGTCAGTAGGAAATGAACACTGGCAGAGCCACTACATGTGGCTTCTTTTGCTCCTAAGTCTCTGCTGCCTGCTGTAAGCCCTCATCTCACCTCTGTACCAGAAGCAGAATTTTATTCTCTGAACATCACATATTTAAAGAACTGGGTGCACTTTTGAGACACTTACCTCTTCATGTCCAGATACAATCAACCCCTCCAATTTCAGATGTTACCTTTTCACTCTTTGCAATAATATAAGCATTCTTGAATGGGTTATATCTCAGGTTTAAAAAAGAAGGAATTCCTGGGTGAAAAGGGTATGTCATTGCAACCCTGAAGAACTCTTCTCAGCCCCACACTCACCCTGGGGTACCCCCACCTCAGGACCCAGTGTGGTGGTTACTGGGTGAGGATAGCGGACAGGCTTCAAAATAGGGAAAGAATACTGGATGAGGCTGTGCATAGCCTTCTAATCTCTGAGGCATTAAAATTGGCTCAGAAACACCTACCTGGGCACTGAGCCCTACAAACTGTCTCCTAAAGCATGCTAAGATAAATATGCACTGGCAATAGAATTGTGTTCCAGCGCCCCTGGGAAAGGGATAGAGACCTGCTGAAGTGGAGTCACGGGTACTAATGCAGGGAAAGGCACTTTCCAGCAGGGCTGGCTTGAATGCAGAGGCCTTCTGAAGTGCCTCTCTTTGCAAACTGCCCCTTTAGTCCACCCACTTTCCTTCCTGAGCCTGACAAAAAGTCAGGGAAGTGCCAGAGCCTCCAAGCACTCTCCTCCCTTTCCCATCCTCTAGTAGAGCTGCACAGAAACGTCAGAAACCGAAGTGGCTGCTGTGAGCTGGGTTTCTGAGCCTGAGGGCCAGGTTTGTGAGCACTGCCTCTGCTCTCATGCACTTCTGCATTGCTGCTTGCACGATAACATCCACCAGAGCATAAGCAGGAGGAGGAAGGGAACACTTTTGTTTCTCTGTCCCGAGAACTGAAGGTACTAAAGGTTAATACTTGGAAATCAGCAATTGCCAAGAACAAGTTCCCCACCCATCCATCCACACTGAGCTTTGAAGTGTTTTCTTTCTTGCTTTACCTTGGCACGCTGGCCAAATAAGTCACAAGTTTCCGAAGGTCTTCCTGCCTTATTCTGTCATGATTGCTGCGGGCTGGGAAGGTCAAGACAGGACCACCTCGTTTATCACGGCCACCTGTGGAAAATAAAGGATTGTTAGAAAATCAAGCAGGAAGCACACGTCAAAAAAACTATGTGCACTGAATTGATAAACATAAATTAAGGCACATTCAGGAGCTTGTGTGCTCTTTGTATCTTTCGGGCTTGCCTAATTGAGGAAGACATGCTTGCATTTGCTGGAGCTCCGAAGGAAAGGGAAAAAAATAAAACAAGGAAAATCGTTACTAGCATTTCTTCTGCCTTTCACCTAATCCCGTCAAATCCAATCCAATGCCTCTCCAAGCCAGCAATGCTACAAAATGCTCCTGTGGGGATAGCCTGAAGCTGGTCAACAGCAAGAAAGTGAAAGTTTTTAAGTATTTCTCACTGTTACCCAATGGGCTGCATCTGTCATTGCCAGGCAGTGTATAGTGTCCCATCAGGGGGATGCAGCACATCTCAGTAATGTTTATGCAGTCAGACATTCTAATCTATCTGGCAACTCATTAGAAACTGAAGTTTTGATTAAAAGTTCATGCCTACTATGCTTTCTATTTAAAGAGTGTTGTTGGCAATTGGAATGATTCTTTTTTTCCCTGTAGATTTCCTGTCTTAAAATTCACTCCTTTTAAACTGCCAGTGTCTGGCACTTAGTGTTGTACAGCAATTGTTAAAAGAGCCATAAAGGAGTGGCTCTACCCTGAATTATGCAATCGCCACTATAGGGGTGAATACAACCTATTCTATAGCACTTCATTTTATTCTCTGCTGTGAATAAAGTTAAATAAGCTTGAAACTGAAATCTAGTTCCTCATTCAATGTTTAGTTATTCCTTCACATATTATCACAAGGTTATTCCAGGCATTGTGTGTTGTCAGATGTATATGTGCATTGTTTTCTAGGAAAAAAAGTCATAGCAAAACTACAGTTCAAAAAGCTGGCACAGTACTGCAGGGACCTTGCAAATAAACTGTAAAAATGCAGATTGATTTGCACTTTTCAATGGAAAGTATAATGCCTTCAAGACGAATAGCACTTCTAAGAAAGGGAAATCATGTGCTTCCTTTGAATTAAATTACCTGGCCAAAAAGAAGGAAAAGCTATGCATGGACTTGCGCACCCATACACACTGCATCCTTTCTTACAGGACACAGGATACAGGCACTCTGAGGGGTCCTAAACTCCACGGTTTGGTAGGAGGAGCCCTAGGAGGCGTTGCTGTGAGAGCAGGATTGGAATGAGAGCCTTGGAAAAACAGCATCCTAGCTCATCACAGAATGAAGAATTGCTCTGAAGAGAATTTAGGTTAGGAGTTAAGGAGGTGCCTCATGCAGCAGGAATCACGCAGGTGGACATCAAACTGATGAGATACATGAACATACTTTGGGGCACAGTTTTTCAACCTGATCCTGATTACAAGGCAAAGGTTACTTGTAGATGCAGTTCCCAGCTGACAGCATATCCCCATCCATTTTACTCTGAGACCGTCTATTCTGTTGGTGTCACGACGGGTACAAGCTCACCTCTGAGCACAATGTGTCTGTCTGCACGACCCAAGTCTCGCAGAAGCATGAATATATATATATACATACATCTACAAAAAAATCCCAAGTTTAAAAGTTTCCTACGGCACTGCAGACTGTACAGCTCTAAGCCTGTCACATTATAGATAAACTCCATCTATACAACACAGATGCCAAGTAATGCAATGTTACAGTCTGTCTGGGTTGAAGTTCCTGCAGTTTTCAGTGGATGCTATGCACCCGAAGGGTGCATCTTCCAAGTCTTCACTATAGCCAGATCATATCCAAGGGTACAAACAGAGAGGTGGGCAGAGTGCTGGTCCTCTGAACGATTTCTCAGCGGCACATTGCTCCCTCCAGTCCTGCCTAAACGGGGCTCTCTGCCCTTCAGACAGCAGCAGCTCTGCTGAAATGAGCACTCCAAGGCTAGGAGGATCCAGGGGAATTCAGTCTCCTCCTGGCTGTTCCATCCCTCTGACACAACATGAGAATGGGCATGTAATGTAACAAGGATTCAATTTACAAGGAAATAAGCTCATTTTTATTTTCAGGCCTACATATATGTCTAAAAAAATCCTTATTTTAAGCACATTCTCCCTTTGTTGGGATTATTTCACACACCATAACAATGCCAAAACCATTATATCATGCATGATGTGACCAACAGAAAAGCAAGCCAGCCCGTAGAATGGCAAACCAATATAGAAACTAAAGCTGGTGGGAAAGATTTTTTTTCAACACAGGAAGCTTTTCAAGGTTTTGAAAAGTTTCCCATCATATCAAGATGTAACCAGGGCTTTCAAAAGTTTCCAGATATTCACTGAAGCAGAAACTTGAACTTGAATCGCATCCCAGAAGAATGTGCTACCCAATGCCTAGTCAGGCTTCCCCTCCTCCCCCAGTCCCAATAATTTAAATGTTTCTACAACATGAAAAAGTGCTGACAGACAAGACGATGGCAACACCCTCTCCTAGGATACGAAGCACCCTAAAAGGGCTATTATCTTCCCACAGCTCAGCATCCTTGACCACCCTGTTCACCTCAACTTGGTCACAACCAAGAACTGGGTTTGGACTGAGGAACCACCTTCCCAACTACACTTCCATCAAAGCGAGCTCTGTAAAAAAAGTCTAAATTCCGGGAGGCTGAGAAAGTTCAATCAGAAAATTTGTAATCTTTCTGCTAACAGTAACACAAGGATTGTCAGCTGCAGAAAGAGAAACATAAGCCAAAACATTCCTGTCCTGTCTTTGTTTCAGGATAAAACTTCTCCTTTGCCTGTTCCTCTGAACTGTCCTCAGGGAGACAGGATAAAAAAGGCTCTAGTGCAGAGTCAGAAGTCACCAGGACAGCCTGGAGAAAACGAGTTAATTCTCTTCGGAGGAGGAAGGTTTCATGGTGACCCAGTTGGAGTTTTCTGGATGATGGAGGGATGAATAAGTGACTGAACCAACTCCTTCTACTTTGGTAGCACAACAAAACAAGCAGACGGGAGGCAAACCTCAAGAAATCTGAGGTTTAGAAACAAATGTTTCTCATTTGTGATAAAAATTACTGCTCTATGCTTTGAGTAATAGGGTGAAATTATTATCACAAGTGCATCGCACATATTAAAATCCTTCACTTGTTTCCAATTATTCATTAGCAACCCCTAATTGTTATGAATGCTTGCATTATTTACAATTTTATGAAGAGCCTGTATGAAGAAACATCAGGTTTCTTCCAGAGCCAACCACATTGCATTTAATTCACCACAGGACCTGCAGAGTCCAGCAACTGTGGTTGCTCTTTTAAGTACTAATAAAAGGTGACTTTTCTGTTGTGCTTTACAACTGCAAATCTCAGCTCTACCAGACAGACTAAATGGGATATTCACATCGTCTAACTTTAGACACATGACATGCCTATATTAGGACCCTCATGTCCTCTAACAGAGCCTCAGAACAAGTAATAAGAACCATTAAAAGAAGACATTCTTTTTCATTGGCTCTACAGGGGGTCTAACATCTCATATATGTCTTTCCTCTTCTATATAATTATCTCCTTTTCTACTGAGGAGAATAGAGAAGTGCAGAGAGGGGAAGAAATTCACCCCAGATCTCACAGCAAGTCACTTGAAGAACCAGGAGTAGAAATGAGTTTTTCTGAACCCCGGTGCACCATATTAGGGCTTTATAGTACTTAGGCTAAAAGTCAGCAACTAAAAACCTTACAGAAACAGTCTTTTCTTGCAAGCAATCCACCCGCAGAGGCTAATCTTGCCTCAAGTCAACCTTGATTTGCAGACTGATTTTGCATGCACAGCCTCTTTAGTACATTGTTGGAAAAAAAAAAAAAAAAAAGACAAGAAATGGAGAGGAGAGGAGTAAAGAGGCTCAATTGCTCTAATCAATGTGTCCCATCTTCTGCCTCCCACTGGGCTCACAGACATGGGATGCGATAATCAAACATGTCATTATGTTTGCTAATTACAGTTATTAAATGCTAAAACAAACAGCTGATAATTTCTAATTGTTTTTCAAGGTGGGCTTTCATGGAGTTTGTTCTGATTTAGAGAGGCAAACAGATGGCCTAGTTATTAGTGCTCTGGAAAAAGGAGTCAGAAAAATACATGTTCTTCAGGGCAAAAAGTACACTGCAGACAAATATTTAGCCGTATATATTTTGCATTCCTACTACAAAATCCTTTGTTGACTGCCTTGCCTGTCAGTGGCACATTTGCCTAGTCTTCCCATCTTCCTTTCTTCTAGCTCAAATAGAAACCATTGCTAAACTGAGCATCTGGTCTTCCCCTAGAAATACTCCAGGAGAAACTGCAGTGATGCCACGAGGCACCTCGATGGATACCACTTCTGCATATAAAAAGAAATCATTAAAGAAAACTCAGAAAACCTGAGAGCAGGGGTAATGGAAGCAGACAGCAGACAATTCGGGCAGTCCTCAGTGACATACTGAAGACCACTTTTCCGGTCAAGCCTTTGAGAGGAAAGGGGCTCCGGGCACAAGAGCCCTGCCCTGGCAGCTGCCTGAACAGAAGTTTTAATTATCTCAGTGGTGGGCCCAAAAGTTTCTGCCTGTGGTGGCTCCAACTGCCCTCAGGTAAAGGAAGGTATTGGCCAACACAGAGTTATTACTGTGCACCATGGGTATGGGTCCTTCCAAATCCTGAGAAACATCCATATGCAACAGTACACAGAAAAGTGAAATTCCAACTCTGTAGAATCCTATTGGGAAAGGAATATATGTTTCCCTTAATGCAGACTTCCTTTATGCAACACATAAGGACTTTATAGAGCACAGTTTTCAAACCTTGTCGCTCCAGTCCTATCAGCCATTCCACCCTGGTGTTTTTCTGCTTGCATTCATCTATATTCAAAGGAATTCAAACGCTTTGCTTCTTTTTGCATGCTTTTTATAAGCAGGAATTCACAAGGATTAACCGTAGAAACAAATGCCCACAAACGTAAAGGCTACTGAGGACCTTGTCTAAGTTCCTACAACACATCAGTAGTGGAGACAGAAGCAGAACACAGCACCTCTGGCCTCCGTTCAGGTGTCTACTGCAGTTCAAATGGATGTGCTGCTTCATCTGGCCCATGCAGATCATAAGCTGATCAATTTTGGTGCTGCAGACTCTGCTGGGACCATAAATGACTTTCCAGAGGAACTGAAATACTCCTCAGAAGTTATTTCAGTACAAAATATGGTGAAAAAATGAATGATAATGAAGAGAACTAGGAGACAGAACGAGCTCAGCTGATGCCAGGCGCCTCTATAAAATGGCAAACAATATGCTCTGGGTTTCTAAATCTAATTGACAGACTTCCTAGGAAGGAAAAGTAAGAAGGAATCAATATCCAGAGTCCTAAAATAATATTTCTTTTCCTTTCTCTGCCGTAGCTGAGCTCTGAGAGCATTCTTGCTACCAGACCTCCTGTGAATAGAGCTCTGCGCTAAAACTTTTCCAGCTTCAAGAGGCACTGATTCCTTGTAAGACATAAATAAGGTTATCTGTATGACCACACTCAAGTTCAGTTGATTCCAGAGCAAGTGATTGCAGTGCAATAGTGAAGGAAATTTAACCTCCCACAAAAAATCCTCCCTGCAAATTAACACAGCTGCAATGCAGTCACCAGGGTCTGATCCTCCAGTGTGTTGCTCTTTGCAGCATCCTATATCCCAGCACCAAGTGCCTGAACCAAATCCCAATGGCAAACGTTTGCAACATTATATTAATGACTGCAGAAACAAGGCTTTGTGTTCCCATGAGGAGATCTCTGGGTGGAACAGATCAGAAGTGACTGTAGATGAAAAGCTCAGCAAAGCCACTAGATGAGCCCCTTCCCCACCTGAAGGATTTGTTCCACAGTCATTGAGAACATGGGTGCATGGATTTGAAGAGACAACTTCTCGTGGCTTGTAATATACCTTTTCTGGTTTATATAAGTATTTTGAGGTCCTTCTTTGATTTTGAATGTTTACTTGCCAACAAGCTACTGGGAAAATTGTCTCATTTCCCAAAGAGAAAATCATTGTCCCAGTAAAGCAAAACTAAGGATAAGTGAGACTTGTTACAGTAAAGGAAGAGCTTCTTTGTGTGGAGGGCAAAACCTCCAGAGGAGCTTATTTCTTTCCCTGAAAGATGTGGATTTGCTGTGAAGTATCAGGGGAGCATAGAACCATTCTCTTGAACATCGTCCCTTACTCACACCTATGCAAATCTTGCTTCCTTTCAACACAAATGGAAGATAGTTTCAAGATTTTGCCTCCTCTGTCACAGATGGGATAGAGAATATCTGCACTGTTTTCAAAAAAGCAATGTAAAAACAAAAATAAACAAAACAAACCCCAAATATTCTAAACAAAAAACCCCACCGCAAACCCTCTCACTCCTGTGGAGAAAGGCAAGGATCAAAAGAGCCCACAGTCATGGTCACGCTGCTGATGGCAGCACCGATGGGCACTGCAGACTCATGGCACTGAGCATCACGTTAGTAGCTGTACGGAATAAAGAGAAGCAAAGACAGGCTACTTTCACTCTGATCACACACTGTTTGTCTTCCTGATTTGAGGTGAGCATAGAGAAATGGCAGTGGCAAAGCTTCTGATGTCACATCAGCAAAGTGAAACATTTAATGAATGGATTCAACACAACTGGCTGCTCAGGTTTGCTACATCCTGGCAGGGAAGTCCTCAGCAGCTACAGCCAAGTAGGGGCTCCTGAAGTTAATGGAAGTTCAGGGAATGGTTCAAGCTATCACACATACTTAATTGCTACTAGGAAGTCTTTTTTCCCTCTGGCTTTAAGAAGTAATTTAGCCTAGAGCTGGAAAACACCATCAGATGAAAATGTTTCTGAGATTGCACATTCCAGTACAGTATTTCCATTTCAATTAGCCTACAAAAAGATGTGTTCAAAAAGACCATAACCATTTGCTAATAGAGACGGTGCCCAATTGTGAATTTCAGTTCTTGAACGTTAAAATAGATTCCTAAGGGAAAAAACAAACAAACAAACAAACAAACAAAACCACAAGCTTATGAACCGAAGTGCTTTAACAGAAATAAGAAAGTTTTCAGAGATGATGAGTCTTATCAGTGGGATACAATCACACACCCTACTGCAAAATGACAAAAACATTTGGTTGTTATCATATTAATTATCTCAGATGCTACAGTTGCCTCCTTATATCGATTTATAAGCTCCCAGGCTGCAATTCCACGTAAGGACAACTCTTACCTGCCTGTGTAAACGAGGAAGAGACTTTTGCTGAGACATGCATGGAGCTCACTGTGTCTTTGAGGACTAGAAAGCCCTGCGAGCTGGAACAGGATGGAATGTATACAGGCCTTCTTGCTTCACAGGCTTAGTTCCTTCCTCTTATTGTTATTTCAAAAGTCCCTATCATTAATTTAAAAGCTAATCCCATGTGACTGGATGCAGGGACCCATGTGCTCTGTTCCAGGAGGCAGTCAGGAGCCCAGCATGTTTGGATAGCAACTGCAGTGTTACTTACATCCCACAAGTTCTTCCAAGTCCTTTCAGATAAAAATTATGATTGGGTTGATTTTTTGCCTAGCACTGTAAGGCACTTGAACTGCTCGGTGTCTCCATGAGGCAGCATCCCTAGTCTCACCCATGCTATGAGGGAGTACATAAAGGAGAAATGTTCCTGCTGTGAGGAGACGGTCATGGATCTTGGCAAGCTGCTGGTGTCCAAGAAGCGGGACAATAAGTGCTTGCAGTGACTAGACACTCTCCACAGAAATAATTTCATTTAGTCCATTGCTATGGTTAAAACGTATGGAAAGAAAAATGGCAACTGATTCTGCACACTAGCAAAGTTTTAGCTGTATATTGTCACAACCTGTAAGTGCAGATGGAAAGCCCAAGGAACATTTTGATTTCTGCTCTAATCTTAGGGTCCTGATGACAATATCTAAACAGCCCCTATGGGTAAAGGCACGTCTGTATCCTCACAAATGACCTAATATCTTAAAAAGCAAAAGAAACAAAACAAAACCAAACAAAAAAGCAGCCTCAGACCTCATCAAAAGACCTGGAACCTTTACAGTCTAAACTTCCTCATTGTTCAAAGAAATATATGCATCAATGCAGCAGCGAATTCTAGATGAAAGAATGATGAACTAAAACCGCTAGGAAAATTCAATAGTCAAGCAATGCTGTGTTTTTCTAATAGCATATTTCCTCTTTTTGGAATTTCCGTCAATTTCAAACTACATCAGAGAATGGCATAAACAAGAAGACATTTCTCTCGAAAAATATATAGAAGAATTGTTGATGTTTCATTTGAAATTTCCATTCCAGAGGAAGAGGAGAATGGAAACTTTTTAAGTTAGAATTAAAACTTTTTGTACAAACATAAAATGTTTGCATCATTCAAAAATTAAATATTTTGGTTAGTTCTATTCCCAATTCAAATTCCAGTATCCACAAATCATCACTGAGGACCTCCTGAAGCCTGGATCTGAACTCTTCCAGCACCAGGAGGACCCCAGGAAGTCATTTCAACTCAGTACAGCCGTTGCATAGAAAGAAAAAGACATCCCTGCACATGTGGTCCCATGTACCTCTGGCACTAAGTGACCTGTTGTGACTTCAGGCACATCGTTTTTGGGAAGGCCAGTGTCTTCCCCTGTAACAGTCCTCACCTTAGAGTAAATTTTTCCCAGACTCCAGCCTCAAAAACTAAGCGACCTCTGAGCCTTCCTCTTGGATTCATCCTGCCAGCCTACTTTTAGGGAAGCCTAATTGCAAAGTTGTCCTTTCATCTGATCTATTTACACTGAGCTTCTCCCTCTGAAAGACCTTTTGGGAAATCTCTGTTTTCCCTTCAGGCTCTCAGTAAGACTCAGATGCCACTGTGCCCCTGTTACCAAATCACCAAATTATTACACTCTTCTGGCTTTTGCTGCTGACTTCTCCATGCTCACCCACCCTCTCAGAAAGTGTTGTGAGAGACCCTGCAAAACTCTTATGGGTGGGATGCGGGGAAAGGACAAATGGTTTCAGCAAGTCCCACTGCATTAGTCAACTGAAAAGCTTTTCACAGCCTAAGTGTATGAGAAGCTCTATGTACAGAAAGGCAACATGATAGCATGTTCCCCTCCCTCTCCTGAGGGTCTCATCTGCATCCTTCTGTGTTGCACTGATAATAGAAAATCTCCTATGAATATAATCAAGCAGCTGAACAACATCCCAAGTTAAACCTTCCTTCCAAAGCAGCATCTGTTATCCCAGGAAAGGCTGTAGCTACAGCTTCCAAAATATCACTTTCACAACCTCTCACTGAAAAAAAAATCCACCAAAATAATCTACAACCTGTTTTATTTCCTTTCTTCTGTGCTCATCTCCTCCTCAGAATATAAAAATCAGCCTTTGGCATGTAGCTCACTCCCTAATGGTTCCTAAAGCCATCCCATTGCTGGAAGCAACACAGCGAACCACCAAGGCAAAGCCAAGATTTTTCAAGTTTAGGCAACAAGCAGGCGGCCAAAGCCTCTCTCCCACACCTGACTTAATCTACTGTAACAAGGTCAGAGATGAAAACGATCAGACTGCAATGGCCAGGATGCACTGTGACTCTTCAGGCTTTCTCTCTGCTTATGAGAGCTGGAATGGGAACTTCCGGTGCTGTTTAGATACACACATATATGAACTTTGCTCGGATTCCATCCAGCTTATAAACAAGGTCACTGGAAGAAATCAAAAAGCAGTTGAGGAATAAAATTGCACCATTATGAACCCCTAAATCCTCCTATGGTGTAGCAATGCCAATTGAAAGCCCTGTGCCTGCCACTGGCTGAGCCGGCCAGAAAGAAGCACTCAGCACCAAGCCACAGACATAACTCAGGCTGGTGAATTCGTGCCCAGTTAGTTACAGCTGTATTTCAATTCTGAAATTAAGTGCACTACTGAGAGCTTGAGTGTGCCCCTGAGATTGCACGGTGGTGTGGGCAGGCAGTAGCCAGTGTCCTGCCTGCTCTCCCCATGCTCTGCATGGTCAGGGTATGAGGCATGCACAACGCTGAAACAGAGTGGTGCAGCCCTGCCATACTGAACTCATTTGTTCTCTGTCACACCAGAGTTGAAAAGACAAGGTGGTGAGTTAGAGCAGATGACAAAAAGATGAGAAAAGGAAAAAAAAAGCATGCAACTTAGATGTTCAGCAGAATTTTTTTGCGTGCTGATAAACTCTGCTGGTGTAAGGACAAGATGAACCCCTTGACAACTTCACTGTACTGTTACCATTAAAATTAACTGCAGTGGAAAACTCTGAAGAAGACTCTGCTTTCCCTCCAGGAAGTCTGATTGCAAACGCAATGTGCTCACAGACTCTATGCTAACTACAGCTTGAATATATATATTTTTTTATCATGAAGTTCAGCAATTTGATTTTTCTTTCTTTTGGCAAACATTTTCTCTTCTGTGCTTAAAGCATACTCTAGGAAGTTGTTCCATTTTAATTAAAAAGAACGAAGCCATCAGTTGAAGCACTCAAATCCCTGTCTTCATCTGCTTTATTACACCAACCCAGGGAAAGTCGGAGCAGTTCTTAAACTCTGTGCTGCAGGGTGACGTTGGGGCTATTGTAATTAAACCAGAGCCTCAGAGCATTTTATCTACAAAGGCCCCAGGCCCTTGTTGCCCATAGCCATTGCATTTGGAGAGCATGGAGAGCAGGTGGAAATCCTGGGTCTGCTATCCAGTGAGTTGGGCCAGGAACATTTTGTGCATGGTGAGTCTGTGAGGACCAAGCAGTCTTGTGTCTGCAGCAGATAACGGTGATAAAACCCTGGGGTGTGTTGCTCGTTCAACCCCTCCACAAGGCAAGCTTGGCCCAGGACAGAATGTAATGAGCTGATGATTGATGTGAGACCCTCTGGCTCCAAGATGAACTCAGGCACAGCAAGGGAAGGGGCTATATAAACAATCCAGACTAGTTGTCATTATTAAATATTCCAGGCATTACCAAATGGTCCTGTGGTCATTTCTATGTGAAGCAACATCTGAAGCCAAGAACTAAATTCCAGTACAGTCCCAGCATAAATTCCTCCCTTTTGCTTCGCCAGAGCACCCAGTTCAGCTTAATGTCACAGCAAGTTTGCAGGTCCGCTGTGTTTTTATGACTACGTTCACCTCCAGAGCAGGGAAAGACAGCAAACAAAGGACAGAGCAGGCTGACTGTCTCTTGATGCTAATTTTCTTCTTGCATTAGGCAAGATCACCAAAAGCAGCTTGAGTGGCTTGCAGTTGGCAGAAATGCTAGCCCTGGAAATATTCACTTTTTATACTGCTGTTTGAATGACTTCATACAAGATTACGATTGCTTCAGATATTCTCTTCCCCTCTTCCTCACAAGTTATAATTCATTCTAGAAACAATATAAACTGAGCCATTCTGAAAGCATTTTCTGCATTGTCTAGCCTTCATCCACCCCCAGGGTCCTCAAGATTCATCTCCTGAATGAAGGCTGTAAATCTTTGTTGAGAATGGCAGGAGAACTTTGAGCATCTGAGTTATTGTGTGAATACAGCATCACTGGTGCCTTTAGTGTATGTTGATCGAGAAGGCAAACCAAACACTGGTGATTTACAGGACCAAGTGCTTCCCATAAACATGACTAGGTGATACGCACTGACCCTGAACCCCAGGCAGGGTCCCTCACTTGAACCATCCTAGATCCTGAAACTGCCCAGGTCTGGGCTGGAGCTGCAAAGCTGCATTTCATCCGCCCTGTGCTTTCCATTTACCTGTTTCTCAGAACGTCAAGAAAGCCACCATGGGCCAGTTTCCAGCTCTCTGAGTATTATGAGTATTATCTCTGAGCTCTATGAGTATGGGTAGCCCTGTTCCACATACAGCTCTTTTCTTGGCAGAAGAGCTAATTTAAGTACTACTATCCAAACACGAAACTAGTCCCTTCTGACTAGGCTAGAGAAAATGGGGAATGGCGTGCTTACCTGACACGAAGGCCACTTTCTCCTTTAGTATAGGAAGGACATCAGCAGCTTTTAAGCCATCATTTCGGAATGAACCTGCAGAAGAGGAAGACAGGAAAGCCACATTAGACGAGAGCATGTCCTTTCTCCAAGTTTCATGGACACTACACGTCTCTCAAAATCAGACTGCAGATAGTCTACAAATTGCATAAAAGCTCCCTTACAGCTGATAAACGAATATCATTAGCATCAATAGGAGATGTGTTTGCGAAAAGAACATACAGAGAATCAAATAATCCCACTTCATCAAGTTCAAGAAGTTCACTACTTCAGAAGTTCTGAAAGGTTAATAAATAGGAGGGAGATATAAAAGGAGGAGAAACCAATGTAACTGCATTTGAACAGGCATTGGAAGACAGTCCAGAAAGATCCCTGAAGAGCATTTTGTGTCAGAAAAGCACTTAGGAATTTAGTTCTGGTTGCTGGATTCTTTCTGTGTAAGGAAGACTCTGCATTCTGCATTAAAGACACGAGACTTTGCTGTTAATTTATCCTACTACACCAAGGGCTCAAGGTCAACTTAAAACACTTTCCTAACTCTGTGCATCTCACAGAGGCAATATGCATGGAGATCAGGAGAAAGCTGTATGATTTTAAAAGATGATCACATGCAGAGCTGTGGGCAGAGGGCTTGCTGCTAACAGCCCCAGTGTCCTGGCTGTGTGTGGGAGAGGCAAGGACAGGCACAAATGGGGATGGTGCTGCCAGCAGGTGTTTTCACCTCTCCCAATATTTCCCAGGACAGGTCACTCCCACTTGGGATGAGAGAGGAAATACCCCAAGGCAGAACGGCAACTGAAGCAATGCCCTGGCTCTGGGCAATGTACATGCTCACCCAAGCAGCAGCTCAGAACCTGCCGACCAGGCCACGGTCGCTGCCTCGGAGGTGAGCCCAGCTCCTAACAAAAGCCGCACATTGGCAGCTACATCTCAGAGCATGCTGTTAGGTTTTCCAGCAAGGGCTGGGGAAAGGGATACACAAATAGGAAAGCCAATGGCTGTAATAAGGGCTCAAAAAGCAAAGGCATACCTGCCTCCAGGAGGGTCCAGAGCAGCAACAATGCATTAGCCAGTTTATAAATTATTACAAACATACCCCTAATAATGCTCATTTTCACCCTAATAAACAGCTGTTTCTAATACTTTTGTTTTGTTTACTTGTGTGCTGGATCTGAAGCCATGTCTGCATAGCACCATCTAATTTTTGCCACAGAGCTCTGGGTATGCACCCATCCAGCCAGTTTGTTCCTAGACGACGATGTTCATTGATGAAGGCCATACTTTGCACCCTGTCCCACGCTGCTCTTCTGCCCCTGTAAGACTCCAGCCCCTCTGCAGCAGATGAACAGAGAAGGACAGATGGGTGAGGGAAGGGCAGGCTGAACACTGAGCCATCTGGCACATCACCCAGTCACTGGTTTGCTGGTTCACCACCATTGTGCGCAACAGCGTCCCTCCCACTCTTCCACCTGCAAGACTCACCGTGCTCTGCAATGAAGTTTGAGCACGGCAATCACCTTCTTACCAAAAGAGAAACAGAGGTGCAGAGAGCACAGTGCCATGTCCCAGTCACCCTGCAGCACTTCATACCTTTGCCACATCCTGGCTTAATGTGCTATCCCCGCACAAGAAGAAAGTGCACCATGCCTGCAGGGGTAGCTGTCAGAAGAGTATATTCTTGGAAACTTGGAAACAGTGAAAAATTTAAAAAGTGGATGCTCAGCACGGCTGAGTCATTTTTCAGGGCAGATCAATGTTGCAAATGCACAGCTCATCTCCTAGCAGGGATTCCCTGCGCAGCAGAAGCATCTCAGTTTTAGGTGAGATGCTGTAATGAGGAGCCAGCTGGGTGAGACAGGAAGCTTAAGGCACGTTTCCACATTAGATGCAGCAAACTGATAAAAGAAAATCTTTTTTTTTCCCCTGCACAAATGCCCCAGGTGGCCTGGGGAACTCACTGCTGCAGGACGCGGAGGTCAGCAGCTCAGGGGGCTTCCCCAGTGGGCTAGAGATCTGCAAACAGCAAACATCTCCAGGGAACTGTAAAGATTAAGAAAATAAACAAGAGTTTTGGAAAGAATATAAGCCCGCAGTCTTTGGAGTGAAAGCCAAACTCTAACTCTTGGAGTGAAAAATAAATTATCCCTGGAGGGAGCCCTGCAGGCTTTAGGCTTTCTCTCTCTAAGCAGAGGTCAGTGGTCTCTGTTGGAGACACCGTCCTGGGCTACATGGACCCATGGTCTGATCCAGAGTTGCTCTTCTTAGAAAAGCTTTAGCTCTAGTCTGAAAAATGCAGTGTGCTCTTGGCTTCAAATGAAGATCAGCTGCTGGAAATATGGAAATACTTTCTATACTGAAAAAAGTATGCGTAGGCTAGAAGGCCTCCTGTCAGAGCGCTGCATGGGGCTTAATCACTTGGCTCCCGATGCCTTCAGCGGGAGTTGTTCGTCCCAAGTCCCATGCAATGTTTCACGAAAGTCAGCCCACATTCTCATAGTTCTCAGAACAGATTTGACTATTTAAAAACTTTGGCGTGAAGTTTCTTTAACCAAACAAAACTGAACTCATTGGGCTAAACTCACCCCTTGAGGAACTCCACTGGAGTCCAGGAGGCAACAGTAGGATTAATCTGGTCCATATTGTTTCTTTCTTCTTCCCTTAGTAAAGGCTTCTCTTGTATGTTTCTCTCTCTTTTTTTTTCCTCTCAGATTTTCAATACACTTATCTCCCAGGTTTATCACAGCCTATTTGTGTTCTTACATCTCTTTTACCCCTTAAAGCCACAGTGGACTTTATTTTGGTTTGCAGCACAGTAGCATATTGCCTTTCTGCAATGTGCAAACAGAAGGGATGTCTGATGTGAGCAGAGTGAGGCAGAACAAAGGAGATTTTATTATTTCCATTGTAGTCTTTGCAAACGGAGGTAGGGAGAATTGACTTGTCCTGTGTCAGACAGAAAGTTTGTGCAGAGCTCAACCCTCATTTCCCCAGTGCTTCCCCAGTGCTTTGCTCACACAACCATCCCTTTGTTTCCTGGCAGAATATCATCCTCCATTTTCTTGCCTTAATACTTTTTGCTTCCTCCTCTGCCTTTCTCTCTCCATTATTCTTTCTTTCTGCTTTTCTGCCTCAAATATTTACTTTTTTGTGTGTGCTAAGCTCTCTTTAACCCCTTCCTTCTCTTCTTGCATGCTATTGTCTCTCCCCACAGGGTTGTGAGCCTTCTTAGCTGGATCTCTCTGAGCTCCTCAAGCCATGCAGAGGGGCTTAGCCATGGGCTGCCAGGGATTTTGCCCCTGGGATTTCGCTGGCTGAGGCTCATTGGCTCAGAGGCAGAGAGGCCACAGCATGGCACAAGCATTCTGTTGAATAGAGCAACATGTGCTCTGGACTTGTATTTTAGCACCATCTGGCAGAGATAAATGGGCCTGGACACTCTGCATCTGCTGATTGCTCCTCTGCGGATGACAGCCTGATCCTTGATGCAAAGAAAGAACACTTTAGTGCCCTGAGCTCCCCAGGAGCCTGCCAGGCTCCCCTGCCTTCCTTCCCCACTGTGGGTAGCAGAAAGGCAGGTTCTAACTTCCCAAAGAAAGGAAGGACTGCATTGGATTGAATTGAATCTAGAGATAGATAAACCAGATAGAAAGAATACAAGATTAATTTTTAAAAATCATTACTGACTATTATAGATTAATTCAGAGCTATAAACTTCACCAACAATGATTATTATTCTCCTTATTAATGAATAAACTGTAATACCTGACCTCACAGAAAGCATTTTCAGACCTGGGACTGCAGGTCAGACTGACAGAGACCCCTCATCTGGACAGGCCAGCAAAAGCCAACAGGGACATTGTAGATATTTTCAGTGGAAGCGTGGCTGGTGTTGGATGTGTTCCTCACCCCATGCAGAGCAAGGGCTAAAGCTCACTTTCAGCTCTGCAGTGGAAACACCAATAATCCCTGGGACCTTCACAGACTTGTAAAGGCTCTTTCACTGTATAACTGAAGACCCACACAGCAATTGAGTCTGCGCTTAAATAGGTCTACTTATTTCTGCATGTGTGAGTGTATATAAACACAGCATTACAGACAAAAAGATGCGGAAAGTGCCAAATGGGAACATAACTGAGGATCCAACCATAATTCCACTATGAATCTGATCTCCAGTACTCCTGTTAGGCTTGTACAGAGTAAATGTTTTTATGCCACCCCTGTGCAGACTGACACACAGACACATGCCATAACCTTGCTTTCCAGGTGACCCCCTGAAACACTGCAAGAACCATGGAAACCAAATAGATGGTCTGCACAGAAGACACATACTGCTGCGCCACATGCCAAACACTTTATCCCAGATGAGAAAAAAGGCATTCAATACACCGTTGCATTTATTCTAGAATGAAAAGATGAATGCTGTTTTTATATGTAATATGTGGGCTCAGTCCAAGACTAATATTATTTTCTCCACGTTTCTTTAGTCTGTCCTTCCGTCTATTAATTACACACCACCACTGCTCACTACAACATCCTTCTGGTCACAGCCATTGGGTAGCGATGCTTTGGGCTTTCTCTGCTTTCAGAGTTTGCCAGTGCTTATCAGAGTTACAGCAGCTTTTCTACCCCCTGTATATCAGCAGGTCGCTCCCTCTGATTTCCCACTGCTTGAAAGCTCGCAAAAGGAGAGCTGCTTTGAGCGCAGCCCCCTTCCCCCCCTCCCCTGCCTGCAACAGCATGAGAGGCAGGGCTGGGTTTCAAGGGAGATTGCTAATTGCTGAGATTGTTATTCCTTCCACGAGGTACTTGGCAGCGCCAAGCCTCCCAGCACAGCCTTTGAATGTCCACACATTTGAACAGTAGCCTCAGCTCAAAAGCACACCAAAGAATAGGCAAGGCTTCAATAAAGGTACAGCCTCTTTGCAGCAAACATGCAAATTCATTAGCCTCTGTGCACATGTGGTCTCTAATAAGCTGAATTTAGTATCTGAAGGCTAAAACACTACACCCTGTGCACCCCACATAAGCCGACAGTCAGGCTCTGCCTCCTCATACATGGCACAGAATTCCTCAAAGCATTAAAAGGATTCCAAATTAATGAATAATCTGTGGCAGAGGCTGAGCTTCATCTCCATCCATAGGAGATTTAATTCATTTCATTTTAAACAAACACTAATAGAGATGCTAAGGGAACTCAATGACTGTGAGTCAATCTTTTACACATTTCCCTTTTATTTCCAACAAGACTTTGGGATCAGGCTGAGATCTTTCAGTTCCTAGCCTTAGAAAAATAATTAGACATTATAGGTAGTTCTGCGGATGGCACATCTGACTGCTAGTCAAAAGACTTGGCTCTATTGGTACTTCTGCTCTTGAATTGCTTTGTGATCCTGAACAAGCTGCTTTAACTGTGCTAAATCTTGGTTTTCCTGTCTATACAAGGGAGATAATGACTACCCACATTAGTAAAGCAAGGTCATGTCCACAGACCTTAAAAATACCTTAAGGTCATGAATTAATTTTGTCTCAAAAAACCTTTTTGAGGCAGGGAACTATTGCATTCTGCTTTTATAGATAGGCAAAATCAGGCACCACTGGTAGGAAATACTTGCTCTGATGAACGCAGAAAGGATTTTTGGGGGAGGAAATGAAGATGTTAAGAGAATTGGAAAAGATTAGGTCACGCGATACACAGGTTTGTGTTTTATTTCTTAAGTTTGCAAGGGACAGATCTGCTCTCTCGGAGGGAAATGATCAGATTCAGCACCTTGAACTTTTAGTCATTAAATATCTTCCTCTAAGTTGTTGTATGCTTCAGTAACCACCAAGATGCAACAGTCTTTACAGCCTCAATAAAGAGCTATGGGCCATTTGTAATCTGAAGCAGCATTTTCAGAATGGCCGTGGTTTCTACCCAAGACTAGTGAGCATGAATATTTTCTTTTCATTTCACTCCCCTCTCAATTACAATTGGATTCCTTATGGAAACATTCCTCAGAATTTTATAATGCTATAAAAAGTTTAAGCCAGTACATGGACTCCTGCAGGAAAGATGCAAGTCCTCCGTGAAATTGTAGAGGCTGGGTACACAGGGTCTCATCCTCTATTAAATTTTGGAGGTTAGAATAATTTCCTTGAGCTAGCACTGGTTTAGTCAACAGGCTTTATCCAAAAAGCTGCAGCAGGGCATCAGCCAGCACCTGTAACCTTGTCATCTGTCCCTTCCAAAGCCCTGCTTTTGGGTCCCAGAGGTCCCTAGCCTCACAGTAACTTCTCTGGGACAAAATAAAATAAAATATCTAATTATGTACAACATTCAGGAGGCACTTTGCTGAAACGCCAGCCATACAAAGGGACCATATGCCAGTGCCTCAAGTGTGCTTTGCAAACATCTGCCTCTCAGGGGGATTTCATGCCAGACAGTAAGAAAGCAACTTTAATTAGAGGCCAATTGAGATCCTTGTCCCAAGGCCTGTGACTTCCCCAAAAACTGAAAAAAAAAAATCCCACCAAACAAACAAGGCAATTGCATTTCCCCTATGCTTAAAAACAATCTGTATGTTTTCTCGTTGAATACAGAGCACAGTCTAATTTTTCTGGCAGGGTTCAATGTGCCCCATCCCAACACATGCACAGGCTGACAAGGTTCCCATTGCCTTCAGCAGGATCCCTGCCCGGGAGGAGCAGTTGTGTCTTGTGTGAGTGTCAAGGGGGATTTTAAACTGGTCATATACGATTGTGGCTCATCCAGCATTCACAAGCTAACATCTCACTATTAATTAGGTTCGCTTTTCCCTCTGTTTCACCTCACCTCACCTCACTTCAAATCCCATCTGATCTGATACGTCTTCCTTTGCTCATCACTTTGGTCCTTCTCTCTTTCTGCTAGAGCTAATGATTTCAGAATGCAGCTATAGCATCATTCTGTAAAGTTGATTTTAAAAAAGAAAAAAAGAACAAAATAAAAGCCAAAACCTGCAACTCAAAGGGGAGCTTTCCTTTCTCACGCAGTTAGGGATAAATCAAGATTCGCGCCCTGAGCTCACGAAAAGGGGCACCCTGCTCTTTGGTCTCCATTTCAGTTTCCCAGAACCTTCTCCACCACAAACCAAACTCAAAGTAGGCCCAGGCCACCAGCAGGGCCTGTGGGGAACCCACTCGTAGCTTGCCGGAGCCTCTCTAACGAAGCACCGAGCCACAAAGCTCCTCTGAGGGACTTACAAGAAATGCTCGCGGTGTGAAAGCCATTGGCTTACCTTCCCTGACAGCACCCGAAATCTGAACAAAACTGTGGCAAATGTTTCACAGACACCAGCAGGAAGGAGAGGGCAAGGCGCTCACAGAGCTAAATAATTCATCAGCCTCTCTTACGTACACTGACATTTTTGACACACATTAAACATTAATAGAAATTGTTTTACGGACGGCTGAGTCCTGTCAGCCAACGCACAGTCTTCTGCTTCTCCACCTGCCCCTGTCCCCTCGTGTGGCTCCAAAGGCGGAGCACAGACTACTTGTCACACCACCTCCTGCGCGGGCCAGGTGCCTGCAGATGGTGGGCAGCTGAGGGGCTGGGCTGCCCTGGGGACACACGGACGGAGCTGGGCCTACCCAGCCCTAACCCTGCTGCTGAATTCACCAACCCGCTGTTTTGTTAATTAGCGAAGGCGAGATGCCGTGAATCACTTTGGAAAGCAAATTACCTCCCTGATTTCTAAAGGCTTCCTAGCCATGTTTTTTTTTAACTTGCTATTTTTAATTTCTCTCAATATATAAATAACAGTTAGATTACTGCCGGCCTCTGTTTAATCTAATGTTAGCCTACCCGTGTTTCCAGTTGCTGTCCAATTCCAGTATGGCCTCTTCTGCCCACATCTCTAGCATGCTACCATAAATGTTTATAGCCCTAGGATTTACTGCTGTAAGAAGCTTGACATTTTTGCAGTAAGAACCTGCAATGTTATTGTAATGATGAATAGAAAAGGATCACCAATGGGTTGAAAATGCAGCATTCCTTTAGTTTTATTCCAGCTGAAGACACACATAAAGTGATGACTGGGATGAAAGCTTCACTAACTGTCTGGATCTTTTCCTGGACAAGCAGTCCGTAAATTGACTGAAAATGGTACTCAACAGAAAGCAGAGTTACACAAAACCACAGGGCAGCCTTCAAAGACAGAGGCCACGCAGTTAAACTCATCTCACATATCCTATTAGACTGTGAGACTGGATGTTTCCAAAAATATGTTCTTCATCCCAAACATACTTTTCTTTATGAAAGGGGCTAAAATATTTTTAACACAATTATTGCCTAAACTAAATTGGCGTCTTTTCACAAAGGGGGAGCTTGGAGCTGCCCAAATAAGTGGCTACAGGTTAATGAGACGTGACTGTTCTCCAGAGGGTGCAAGCTGCTGCTCCATAGATGGCCAACGGCTGGAGTCAAATGTCCATCCAACATGTCCTTAAAACACAGGGAAATTTTTTGAGGCTCCTCTTTCCAGCCCACTGCCAGGTTGCAAATGCAAAAGCCACAGACCTGACATTGCCTCATTTCTTTTTAACAGAGCTGAGCAAAGGGCTATAATTAAGGAATGATTTTTTTTTTTTTAACTTTGCAGATGGCATTATAAAATCCTTTTCCCACACACATATGCCCTTCTTATAAAGGGACTTTACTGGTTGGTGTCTCCCCTAATTCCAGTTTCACTGAAAAGCACGCTCTGCAAAAACTAGCAATTCCAGACAGGAGGATACTGACACATGCAAAGTATTGATAATAGTGCACAAAGCTCATTATAGAAGAGTGTCCTAAAGGTAGTGAAATTATATGTTGATCACAGACTTGATCTATTGCAGCTTGATGTTCCCTGCCAGGATCTTGAGTACAATATGAGTAGTAGATCCCAGTTCTAGCCCAGCTACATCAACAAAAGTGTATTGATTACCTTCAGTAAGTCAGAGATAAGATGGAAAGACAGGTACTACTTTACCCACATAGAGTCACTGAACTATTTGAGTTGGAAGGGACCTTTAAAGGTCATCTATTCCAACTCCCCTGCAACAAGGACATCTCCTACTGCAGTTGAGATTTCACTCTTTTGGCTGCAGCAGTTTTAATAAACCATTTTTAATTCATTTTTGTATTTTTCCCCATTGAATAATCCACCATGCATATACATCTCATGCTCAATGTTCCTACTCTCCAGCAAAAACATGCACCCGCAAGCACCTTCTCATACTTTAGTTCTAGCTTTGCTGATAAAAGAACACGTTTCCAGGCTACAACTCCGTCTAGTCTTTTCCATGAACTTTTACTGCAAACACCAACTCTGCTGCTGGAGTAACTTGTCCACTATGCTCTTTGTTCAATAACTTTTAGGCTCCACCATGATAATACGGTTTTGAATAAATGACAAGCCACAGTGAGAAATCAGTGACACTTTAGGAATGATTACAAAACAGAAATGACAAATTAACTACAAAAATGAAAACAAAAACACACTGTCTACCCACTTCCAAAGCAAAGGCAGAATGAAAGATGGGCTGGAGAGAACAGATTCATCATGCTTAGGCTTCATTATTATAATAATTAATTTATATTAGCAAGTACGCATTAAGAAGATGTATTTCCACTCCTCTGCCACAACCAGCTGGTGCAACATGCACACGTCACTCATGGGAAGCATTAGTTGTGCTGATGTCCCTCTCCATCTATCTGACGTCTGCATCTTACCCTGACTGCAGCTTTAATTTGGAGTCCAGTCAGCGTTAACTGGTACCAGGCTGCACCGACACGTTTTAGAGAACAGTTTCTGCCCGAAAGTACATCAAAGGGCCAAAGACAACTACAGTTGAAGACAACTGAACAGGCAATGGCATCACTCCTATTTCATGGCAGCTGACTGATGGCAGAGTAAGTGTCTTCGACAGAGATTTTAGATTTAACATAACCATTAAACATAGTCACAGAATAACCATTTATAAACCGGTGCTGGAAAAGGAGCTAGGTATGGCCTTCCATCCAAAACTCTTACTCTTTGAATATGCTGAGAAAATGCTTATGAGTCCACAAATCTGTTTTACATCTCATCCAGTTGATCCCACTACAGGATTTGGCCCAGCCCTCACCAAAAGAGTTTGGGGATCTTGCCTGAGACTGAGAGGGCTAGGAAAATATCCTCTTGGCAATCTGCTTAAATTTTGAGATCTAGTGGAAATGCAGCCTGTGGAAATACATCTATTCTCTGCCACTTTCTTGGAAAGTCTCATCAAATGTAGCAATATCCATTTATAACAAGGAGTACGTTAACTCCAGAAAGTCAAGATACACAAGACTCATTACTAATGAAAGCTGCAGGATAAAGCATCAATGAGATGTTGGTGAATAAAAAAATGCAGATTGAAATATTACAGAAAGAAATTTACCATGCAGGAGAAAAGGTACGAAATACAATTTTCCAAGTGGTATACTGGCTTTAGTTATATAGACAAACAACCTTCTCACAGCCATGAACCACTTGTTTGGAAATGTTTTGTGAACTCATACACAGAGAACAAAACAAAGAGATAAATACTCCTTTCTTCCCCTTCACTGAAGAGCTATAGTATTGAGCACACTGCTCCTACAAGACTACTGATAATTAAGGATGTGTCACCCAGAGCAGTATCTCTGTCTGCACATATCTAATCCACCCATTACCATCATCCTCAGTCACCACAACACGACCATGCACAGAAATCCTACATCATGGGAATAAATTTCCATTGAAGTCAGTGGCGAGTCAGCTGAGCACATAATTTTCCCAGATTCTACCCGAGGACAAGAATAATTATGTTCCTAAATCCACTTTAAAACCCTCACTAAAGAATACTTGCTGAAGAGGTCAAGCCCTGATGATAGCTAATACTTTCAAATGAATCTTTGTTACTGCCCAAATACAAAGAGCTGTTTTAATGCATCAAGTCAGAAGAATGTCTTCTCCAGGAGCAAGACCGCCCACATTTGTATAGATCATCACTAAGTGTTTGGTAAGTCATATGACTTTGTGGCTTTGAAATATTGCACTTTGATGTCCAACAGACGGATGTTGGCATAAAAAAGAAAAAAAGAAAAA
>WBMW01000343.1:100615-129981 GCA_013396635.1 Penelope pileata | reverse complement strand
TTCTCCTTCTTTCCCCCTTTCCTGTTTCTTTTGGTTTCTTTTCCTTTCTTTCATTTTCTTTTACTTCCTCTTTTTTTTCCCCATTTCTTTTCCTTACCTCCCCTTTCTTTTTCTCCTTCCTTTTCTTTTCCTTTCTTTCTTTTTTCCCCCCTCCTTTCCTTCCCTTTCTTACTCTTTTTTTATTATTTTATTTTCCCTCCAACTTTTCCTTCTTTTTCCCCTTCCCCCCTTTTATCCCCCTCTTTGCAGGGCGAGGCCGGCAGCCCTCAGGCAGCCCCGACACCACGGGGACGGGGGCGGGCGGGGACCCCAGCGCAGCTCCCTGCAGCCAGGGCCGGGCGTTCAGCTCGTACCCAAACGGCCCCTGCTCCTTACAAACCAGCAGGCAGGAAAGCCCTCGACGTGCTGTTTCCCGCACAGATTTCTGCAGCCAGAGCCTTGCTGTTGCCAGCTCTCTGTCAACGCTGTCCCCACAAGTCTGGCTGGGGAAGGACTGATTTTCTGCAGGTTTTTGACCCACCCAGTTGCATAAATAATTCAAAGTTTGAGCCTCTCCACAGCCCAGCTGGAAAGCAGCTACCCGTGCGCCCAGCGGTGATTTCCCTTCCCACCCCACCAGCAGCAGCATCAGTGCTGAAGGAGTTTGGGACCTTGGGATGGGAATTTGGGGACCTCGAGATGGGAATTGGAGGATCTCGAGATGGGAGCTTAGGGACCTTGAGATGGGAGTTTGAGGGCCTTGGAATGGGAATTTGGGGATCTTGGAGTGGGAGTCTGGGAACCTTGAAATGGAAATTTGGGCACCTTGAGATGGGAGTTTGGGGTTCTCGGGATGTTCTGCCTCCTGCACACAGGTGAAGCAGCCGGCGGTGTGTACTAGCACTCGCCTTCACTGCTCTTTCTTTATTTTTATGATGGCACAGGGGGGTTGGTGTCAGGGGTGGATGGGACGCGCCTGTGGGCTGTGCAGAACGTGCTGCTGCTGTGTGTGCATCCCCTATCAAACCCCCAGATCCTCATGTCCGATTGCCTCTCGGTGCCTGTACTCGTGTGCAATACCTGCGTTCCGCTCCAGCGCCTGCGGGGATGGGCAGAAGCGCTATCGCTGCCTCGAGGATATTGGAGAAGACACTTTTCCAGGACTGATCCTTTTAGGATTGAAGGAACTGAAAAAAAATATTGTAGCAGCACCTTGAGAAAGCTGAAGAATGAATGAATTTGTGGAGTTTTTTGAGGAATGCACATCGGTGCCATCCTAAGGGCGAACACCTACCCCACCCTGCCCTGCACACGGCTCTCCCTAGCATCTCCTCTCCAGCACCAAACCCCGTGACGATGCTCTGCATCCCTCCCTTTGCTGTTGCTCTGCATCACTGGAAAATTACAGCCCGGGGATGAGAGCAGCGCAGGGCAGCAGCGGGATGGGGGCAGGAGGTGAGGCTGACACTGAAAGAGGTTGCCAGGACTTTCTGCTCCCCCTGGGTCCAATCTGGGGCATTGTTAGCAAACCAATAAACAGGCTGCAGATGTTGAGCCAGCAGCAGGGCATGCTCCTCTGGAGCATCCTGAGAAACTCTCGGGTTTGGGAAGTCATCAGCTCAACCTGGTGTTTCTCTTGGCTTTGTGTCCTTTGCCACCCTCCCCACCACCGCTTTCCTCCCATCCGGATTTTTAGGGGAAAAGGGAGAAAAAAACAGAAACAAGAAATAAAGCCGGTGCTTCTTCAAATTGCATTTTTTCAAGTTTATTATTATTATTTTTTTTTCAATTGCAACGAACAGAGCTCCGTGACCCACGTGGGGCTGGAGCTGGGTGCCCTGTGCAGCGGGGTGCTGGCAGCGGGTATCACAGGCAGGTGCCAGTGCTGCGGGGCCGGGGCTTCGTCAGGAGGAGGAATCTGCCGTGCCCAGGAGGGGGTTGTGTCTGCTGAAGTGCCTCTTAACCTTTCCTATATCCTGTTAGCGGAGGAGAAAGCACACGGGGGTTCCTGCCTCTTTGCCTAGCCTGAAGGGAAAAAGAGAGGGGCTCTCAGCACTGGGATCCACGGGGCTGCACCGACTCCCACCCAAACTCCTTGGGAGGGGACAGCAGGGCAGCGTGCTTGCTCTTGCCTACAGCACTGCGTTCCATGCTGCTGTTATCGCACGCGTTCCCTAAGAGTTACGGGGTGTTGGAGCAAAATAATTATTTCTGCATCTATTTTTTTTTACATTTTTATTTTTAAATGAGGGAGCGTTCCCCTCGTGCCGTGCTCAGGGAGCAGCCCCAGCGCATCCCCTGCTCTGCACGGGTGCCCGCGCGCGCGTTTTCCCCGAGTTGCTCATTAACCACTGCTCCCCCGACAGGATCGATATTGCAAGCGAGGGAGTAAACACTTAAGACCCAGCGCTCCGCTCTCCTTTTCCTCTGTGAAATGATTTATTTTACAAAATGCAGCTGGCCGGGAGGGAGCCCCGCGGCTTCTATCCGCGGGATATGCAAAGCACATTTATTTCGCCTTTTATCTCTCATATTGCATGTTGATCCCATACATATAGATTGATTTTGCTCAGGTAGATAATGAAAAGTCAAGTGGAAAATTTACACAAAGGCACTCAGGATCTCGACTTTCTATTGGTATATAAATTGGTTTATTACTTCATTCCCTTAAACAGCCGCCGTCACGCTGGGGAACACTTTAAAATATATCATGTTGAAACACACAACCATTCACCTTCCGACTTGGGTTGGGTTTTTTTTTTTTTTTTTCTCCCCCATCAGTAATTTCCTTGCTGCTTTCACTAATTACCAAAGATATTTGTGTTGAAACAAGGGCTCGCTCCTCCTCGCTCTGTCTCCCATCACCAAAACGCTGTGACGGGAGCTCCCGGCGCCGGGCGCGGGGATGGGGCTGGTGACAAAGCCCCATCGTCGGGCACTAATTCCCTGTAAGCAGCTTTGGCTTGGCCACCCCAACCCGGTGAATGGAGGGCACTGTACGGGAGAGCGCAGCTTGGAACAAAACCGGGAGGAAACATTATTAATAAACATCTTCTGGACATTTGGTGGCTCGTCTAGGCTGCTCCAGCTTAAAGCAATTAATTCAGGATACTGACATAAACTCTCCAGCTCTTTGACAGCTTGGAGCTGAAATAAAAATGCTAGTTCTCCAGGGAAAAGGAGAGGATAGTTGGCTCTTTTCTGGACTGTTTGCTTATAGGCCCAGAGAGCAATCTTCCTCGCAGAATGAAATGCAAGGACACAAACAATGTACCGGAGAGAGAATAGAAGATGGGAATGAACAGTTTGAACTATTTGCTCAGCAGAAGGGCAGCCACAATGCTCAACCAATGGCTTTCCCATGCATCAACCGGCCTTCTTAGGCCCTTTTGTTGTTCATCCTCTTCCTCCGGCCAGATAAGAGCACAGCTGCAGAGCCGTCGACTTAGCCACGCAAATCTGGTGCCGCACGGAGCTGCATCCCTGCGGAGCCGAGCTCAGTGACAAGGTGACACCGGGCAGGGGCAGGTCCCGTGGCCCCTGCCACCTCCACGGCCACCTCCATGCCATGGGGCTGCTCCTGACCCCTACCCCTAACCTGCAGCCCCCTTCCAGCTGCCCCTTGCCAAGCGATCCGCGGAGCCACGCTGACCCCAGTGCGGGCACCAACCGTGACGCTCTGCTGCTTTCCCTCTTTGTGCCACCCGGGCTGGGGTTCGGGGCAGTTGGGATGGGGTTTGTTTGGCTTGAAAGAGTTTTACGAGCTGAAAAGACAAAACGCTGAGATCACGCGGAGCACTCGCCGTCAAAGAGCACACCTGCAGGAAACACTGCCTTTAAACACTGCTTCTGTCACAAAAACCTGAGAAACCTCCGGGTGTTTCGTTGTGTTTTTTTTCTCTTTTCTCACTTCTTCCCTACTGGGTGGTCAGGAGGAAGCTGGGAGCAGGAGGAGTCCCATTGTCTGTGCCGTGTGGCACTGACCCCACGTGTCCCCGCAGTGCCAGCACCTGGCTGAGCCCTCCTGCTCCCACCCCCTGCACCCAGAGCCAGCGCAGAGCTCCAGCCCAGCACCCAGCACCCAGCGCAGAGCTCCAGCCCAGCACCCAGCACCCAGCGCAGAGCTCCAGCCCATAGCCCTCAGCACCCAGCCCAGAGCTCCAGCCCAGCACCCAGCACCCAGCACTCAGCCCAGAGCTCCATCCCAGCACCCAGACCCAGAACTCCATCCCATAGCCCCCAGCACCCAGACCCAGCCCAGAGCTCCATCCCAGAGCCCTCAGCACCCATCACCAGCCCAGAGCTCCACCCCAGCGCCGGGCACCTTAATGACACCTAACGAGGCACTGGCACCACTCATTCACAGCCCTAATTTCCAAAATGCTTCGACTGAGACGTAGACAAAGGGAAAGTGCAGTTCGTGCAAAGTAATTTGTGCTGTGCTTCCGGCGAATGAATTTAGGGGAGCAAATATAGTTATGCGGGATTTAAATTAAAGTTGACACTAATGTAAATACAGCAATGCAACCGCCTGTTTAAGAAATATGATGAGGCGACGCTTTTAATCAGGTCCTTTTAACTCAGGTGGCATTTTAAATCCTCGCTGTTTCCATGGGCTCGCAGCCGGGAACCATCCCAGAGGATGTTCCGGTGTAGGGTGCCAAGGGGTGGTGGGGTGAGCACCTGGTGGGAGCTCACCTGGCAGGCAGAGACCCCAGCGCAGGGCATCTCCTGCCCTGCAGATGGACGGGCACCGCCGCCGCGGGCTGGGAACAAAGACGGCGGCGGCTGCTGCAAGGGTGTGTAATAAATTCTGGTGGGGTCGGGCAGCGCCTGCCAGATTTCCCCCGACGCTCTTGAACAATCTGCTTCCAGCCTAAATCATAGAGCTGGGGCTTGGGGGAAAGAAGAAAAGAAGGGAAAGCAAAAAGGAAAAAAGAGGAAAGAACGGAGACCGCCTCACCTACTTCAAAGCCTGGAGGAAAGCAGAGGTGCTTCACAATAACAATAGCATTGCCTGCAGCCCGGAGGAGCTCCATGGCAGGAGCTCTGTAACCTGGCAAGACCCAGAGTCATTTCTGTTACGGTTACCGGAACAGTATTTGGCAGCCGACTCCTCCCGTGTTTTTTCAAAGGGAACAGAATGCCGCTGGCAGGGACACGCTGCCGCGGCTTCGCTGCTGCGAGAAGGGCAGCGCGCGGCCCCGCTGCCTCTCCTGTTCGGGGGTCCCGCTCCAAACGATGATCATGATTACTAAACCAACAACAACCACTTTGGGGAGGAAAGAATCCCTCCCTCGGGGTTTTCGGACAGCCTGCATTTCGTCGCCGGCTGCCTCCGGGCGCACGGAGCGCCCACGTCAGACGCACGGTTGAGCTCAGGCGAAGTTTAGGGCTGGGGCTGGGGACAGGGAGCAGCGGCAGGGCCCGGGCTGCCCCCCCCGCAGTCCCCGCTGCAGCCCCCGCTGCGGAGCGCTGCCCGNGAATAATAAAACCGGCTGTCGTGCCGTTAGGTGTTCCCCTTTCTACCCGGGATGGGGAAAAAAAAAGGGGGATGTGATGGACGTGGGTGAGGAGGGTCCTGCTGCTGGCCACCGAGTGGGAGCCTAGGAGATTTTGGGGAATAAAGTGGCTTTTTCCACAGGTTTTGTGCTGCTGAGGATCCCGGGTGGGGCGGTCTCACCCGCAGCCGCCCCCAGCCCCTGGCCTTTGCACAGAGCCTATGTCCACAAACCCCCCTAAGCACTTAATGAGCTCCGAGACGGCTATTGTCTTGGGCAGGCTGATTGAAATGGGCGAGGAGTTCAAGGGTTAGGAGAGGAGGCAGACGGGGGGACCCCGGCCGGTGTCACTATTTGCTGCCGCAGCCACCGGGACGCCCCGCGACCGACGCCGGGTGGCATCCCGGGCGCTGAGCCCGTGGTTATCTGCCCGCAGCACAAAGCCCGGGCCGAAGTCTGCATTGCTCAACGAGCAGCCCGTGGGGCTGCCCGGCCGGGCCTTGGACCCAGCCCTGTGTCAGCAGAGCCCTCCGCTGCGCTCCGAGCGCTGACAGCCGGTGTTTTTTTACTTCTTGAGACTGTCAGGAATGTTTTTCATGCGAGAGTGTAGTGCCTTCAAAATACTGAAACCGCCTTAATCTCAGCAAGACCAACAAAGATAAGAAATAGCGTTTAAGTTGGCTGAAATTAGCAAATGCATCTGCCACACAATGCCCCTGTTACCATTAGCTGTGACCGGTGAATGGCACTAGCAAAGTATGCTGGCAATGTTTAACAAACCATCCGTCTTTTACCTGTTCCTACTCAACAGAAACCTTTGTTTGAACCACGGGCCTATTCAGTCCTGCTGCTGTCTGCTTATCGGGAAGATTAATCTCCTAGGTATCACTATATTAATTTTAAAACCAGCCTTTATTACTGCGAGCTCTCTTCTGGGGCGGTGAGGAGGCATGTCTGCCCCTGACGGGTGAGCTGGGCTCGGTGTTTGCCAAGCTGCACGCCGCCATGACTCATCCCTGTTACGTGCACCCATGTCACAGCACAAACACTGCGTGGCGAATCCCTCACGCTGCTTGGGAGATTGTATTTTCCATATCCAGCACGCCTCGCATCACCAAGCGCAGTGGCTTGGTGCAGCATCCCTGCATGCTTCTGTTGCTGCATCCCTGCTGCTGCGCATCCCTGCGCATCCCTGCTGCAGCCAGCATCCCTGTGTATCCTTCCTGCAGCATCCCTGTGCATCCCTGCTGCAACATCCCAGCTGCAACATCCCAGCACATCCCTGTTGCAGTATTCCTACACATCCCTGCTGCAGTGCATCCCTGTGTATCCCTGCTGCAGCATCCCCATGCAGCTCTGTGTAATCCTGCTGCAGCATCCCTGTGCATCTCTACTGCAGTGCATCCCTGCTGCAACATCCTTACACATCTCTCCACATCCCTGCTGCTGCATCCCCGTGCATCCCTCCTGCAGCATCTCTGTGTATCTCTACTGCAGTGCATCCCTGTGCATCCCTCCTGCAGCATCCCTGTGCACCCCTGCTGCAGCATCCCAGTGGTACCCAAGCAGAGCAGGCTGAGAAGATGCGCCCATGGCACGGAGGGGTGCAGGGAGGGAATCTGGTGTGATTTGCCGTCAGGATGGCGGCTGGGGCCGGGACAGGCCCTGAATTCCTGGCTGAGTGCTGTGCACACAGCGCTTATCTCGCTGGGCTGTGTTTGTGCAGCATGGAGCCAGCCCGTGCTGTGGGGAGGGGGACATGGCTGAGCACTCATAGAAGAGCATAGGGCAGCCCTGGGGATCAAATCCCTCCTGTCCTTGTGCACCAGGGGATTCTCTGGGCTTTTTCTGGGTGCTGCTGTAGTTTTTCTACCAGGTCCCACTCTGCTGGGCTTCCAGCCTCACTCTCACCCAGAACCCTGGGGCTGGCCACGGATCAGAGCTCTGGGCTAAGACACATTCCTCATGTGTTGAGGGGACAAAATTGTCCCTGGGGTCAGGCTGCAGTGCCACCAGCCCTGACCTGGAAGGTATCTGTGCATCCTGGTGCTCAGCTGCCCTTGCTGGAGCTGCATCCCGGAGACCGTAGAGCCTTGTAGAGGTTCTTCCACACCCCAGGAAGCACCGATATGCCATGGCACTGATTCCCACCTAAGCATCGAGCATAAAAAAGAATCTTGTGTTTATTTCAAGGGTATTTTAGGGGTAAGGAGGGACATGGGAATTGGCATGGGGTGGCACGGGACGTGGGACTGCTCTGTCACCCACCCAGCACGTCCCTTCTCCTCGCACTCTGGTTTTGTCCTGCTCCATGCCCTGGAAAAGCCACTCCAAAGCACAGCTGGGTGTGTGCATCCCAAGCCTGCTCCCCTCACACCAGCACAGGGCACAACACAGCGCAGCTACAGGTGCTTCGCCTCCTGTAGTTTACGTCTGATATTTCACCCCTAGGAACGATGTATAACGCAGAATTTAAACTTCTTCAAGGAACCTCCTGGGGCCAGAGCTGGCCAGCCCCATGGTTTGAGATTAAGGGCAGAGGAGATGGCTTCCCCTGCCCTGGGCACCTCACCTGCAGGCAGTGTGGAGCTGTGGTGTGCAGCCTGCAGGCAGCGGGAGGCCCAGCAGTGCAGCACATCCCTCCTGGCCCTGCACTCTCCCCGAGCTGAGGCTCTGACACAGCTTTTCCATGCCACATGTTCCAGGCAGTTAGCGCATGGCGTGCCCTGGCTCTACCTGGCAGCCAGCTGCCTCTGCACAGAAACCAAGGAGTGGGCCATGGGCACTGGGACGTGCGGCGCTCCAGGTCCATAGGGCACCCAGAAAGAAGAGGATTTCCACCCCAGCGCGGGAGAAGCGGCCCCTTCCCCTTCCTCTGCCTAAGCTAACTCTTCTGCTATGTCAAATAACAGGCAGTCGGAAACCCTGCCTGCACTGGCAGCAGACAGAGGCTTCCCTGTTTGGATTTGAGATGGGGATTTCTGTGGCTGAAAGTACCTTTGTTATTTTTCCAGGAAAGCTTCCTTTTTGGCCGGCTTCACCTCTGCATAGGATGCATGCAGCGAATGGACGGCAGCGATGAAGAAGGAAAAATATTTAAACAAGCAATTATGAATGAGCTTTGGTTGCTCACTCAGAGAGCAGCTTCCTGCGTCTGCGTAGAAATGGAAGTGATCGACCCTCCGAGCCCAATTGCAGCCCCAGGAGTTCATTACGAACGCCTCTCTGATTAGAGCTCTGTGGCCACAGAGGGCCACAATTAGTCTGCTGCGCTCGTTAATCACTTGGGGTGGTGGAAAGCTGCGGGAGAAGGGGCTTGGGCAGCACTGAGTGCTGCCTCCTGGCCCCGACCCTTGCAGCATGGCACTCATCCTGCCCGCACGCTGCTGCTGCTCGGCCTGGGTGCTCCATGCTACGGCCCCTGGGGTTGTTTGGCAACTCCAAAGAGGAACTTCTAAAGCAAAATGGGGAGCAAGCAGGAGCTGAGGTGGCTAAAGGGACTAACCCTGAGCTACTGTTGTGTGCAGAGCGGGCTGCTCAAACCTGCAGAAACTGCATCCTGAGTGTGCTAACTCCTTTTTTTTTTTTTTTCTTTCTTTCCCAAATGTCTTTGGCTGTCACGCGAGCCAGCATGGATTTCTCTAGGGCAGGAGAAGCCAGAGCTGGCCTTGGAGGTGTGCAGGGGCTTTTATCCTCTGGAAGGGGTGAGCATCAGTCTTAGCCACACAGGGGTATTTTGTGCTGGGTTCTCCATTTTAGCTGCTGATTTTGTTGCAAAGTATTTGTACCTGTCTGAGTATTTTGGGAGGTGACATAGAGATCAAGGCTTTTGGTGGCCTCACGGCCAAGGCATTTGGGGTTCAGGAAATCTGGGTGCTGCCTTAGACCAGAATGCAGGATATGTTCCTGTGGGTTTGAACCAAGCTGGGGTGTGTGGGCTAACCTAGGACCCACCTGGGATGTGCATGCGCAGAAAGGGGTGCTGATGTTACAGGGGCCATTGTCCACAGAAGTCTGCCCGCTCCATGGCTCGGATCTCCAGATGTGACAAAAAGCGCTCAGAGAAATGTCACCACGTGTACCCTGCCCTTTGACTTTCCTAGATACCTATTTTTTATTTTTATTTTTTTCCCACAGAAAGGTTGACACTGGGTTGCTTGTACCTCCGACCTGAGCTCACGGGGTGAAGCCCCTCTCATCCTAGCCCGACAGGCTCTGAGCTCAGGGCACCCAGCCCCAAAACAGCCTGCAGGAGTCATGCTGGAAGTGCCTCCTCTCTTCTGCTTCCACCTGTGCCTCTCTTCTCAGTGTAAGTTTTATGGAGCAGGAGTTCCCTCGCCTGGCACATTAGGGACCTGAGCTAGCAGTGGGGTGACCTTGGTGGGTTCTCCAGATGTGGCTCAGTCCCATGGGACCATGGCTCCAGGCTCCTTCAATGCCCTTGAGAACGTTATCTGGGTGAGTCACCACGAGCCGGCCTCTGAATTCCATGACATTTAAGGGAGTTCTCTCTTTGATCTAAGAGGAAGGTGGAGCCAGTGGCTTGGCCGCCCTGTCTCAGCAACAAGGGGCTGGAAAGAGTAGGGTTGAATTGCTTGTTAACTACACTCTGCACCCACTTCCCACCCACAGGGATGCTGAAGGAAGCCCAGCTGTGTGCAGTCCTCAGCAATACTCGAGCACCTGGGGCATCTTCCTCCCGTGCTGGCAGCACGGGCAGCTCCAGTCCCGTTTTCCTCCCTGGGCTGCATGAATCATAGAATCATCGGATCACAAAATAACAGATTCATAGAAATGGTTGGAAAACACCTCTAAAATCATCTAGTCCAACTGCACGAACACAGCCGTGAAGTCCCCTTGGTGAGCTCGCCCATACTATTCTGGCAGCATCCACCCCCAGGGAAGATGAGCGAGGTGTGCTGTCAGGCTCTGCCCGAGTCAAGGGAAAGGTTCAAGCACCTTGAAGTTTGACTGTGATTCTCATTGAAGCCAGCACAAATCATCTTTGCGCAGCAGCTTTACGGGGCCCCGCCGACCTGCCTGGCCTTTGCGCTGCGGGATGGGTTTTCTGCTCAATGCTGGCACAAGCAACTGTGTTTATTGGCCAAGGCAGACAGCAGAGCTGCTCCTTGCTGCTCTTGGGAAGGAGGAGCACGCCCAGTCTCCTTCCTGACCATGCCTTCAGGCAGCTGGTCCCCAAGCGGTGCACCTAGAATCACCGAATCACAGGATCATGTGAGTTGGAAGGGACCTTCAAAGGTCAACTGCTTCAACTCCCCTACAACGAATGGGGAAATCTGGGAGCATCAGGGCAAACAAAGTGGGAGAAGAAGCGCGATGCAGAAAACACGCTGGCAGCCCGGGCTGGGGGTGAGGAGAGCAGCCTGCATTCCTCCCCGCACATACATTATTTGCCGGGGATTATTTGCTCAACCCCGAAGCGCGCGCACATGCATTGACAGCTGCTCGCAGCTACAAAGCGCTGCATTCAGATGCCCAATATGGAGTGCAGGGCTGGTGGCTGGAGCTGGGAGCCCCAGGTTTTGCCTGCAAGAGGGGATGAAAGTGCTCAAGTTGGGAGCTGGGCACCCCTTGGGCTCTCCAGGGCATGCGCTGCGCCCATGGGTGCTGCCTGGGTACACAGGCGGGGATGCATGTGCACATATATGCGGGGATGCACGCACACCTATAGGCAGGGACATATATGCACGGAATACATGCACACATGTGCGTGTAGATGGGGTTGAGGGCAAGTGGGACCAAATCCTCGGGCGGGCAATGAAATGGAGAGGCGTGAGCCAGGACGCTCATTAGTACCTGGGTATGGCTGCCGCTGACCTGATGGCAAATATGAAATATCAAAGCGCTTGTCAGCACTCCTGAATGGGACAAAGAAAAGGCGCATTAATGATTAACTCTGCTAAAAGCTCAGGCTTTTTTATTCCCATGGCGCTTGGACTATCTCGCTGCCATGTGACATGCTTGGGCCATTTTCTAGCAGATTGGGGAAAGCTAGTGAGCAAACACAGGTGCTTTAGAGTCAGCAGCGCTGTCAGGGACAACCACAAACAACACCAGCTATGCCTGCCTAAATTAGCTCCTGTGTTTGCCTCCATTTTTCCTTCCTGGAGATTTTACTTTCTAAGTCCAGCGTCTTTCGCTCCCGTCTTCAACTATTCACACGCCGTGTTAAAGGAGAGCGAGGAAGAAAGAAAAGAGAAGAAAAGCGGCAGCGCACAGAGGGGCTCCTCTCCGAGGAGGGCGCGGGGACGGCGGGCAAAAAGAGCCGAGTAAACTCATTAAAACGACTCAGGTCTTTAACTGCAAAAACAAAACACGTTTCTTGCGCTCGAGTGGCGTGGTTTTAGTGATCCTCGGCAAACACGGAGCCTGCAAATGTGCGCTGCAGCCGCTGCTGCCTCGGTCCCTCCCGGTGTCGCTGGCCGGGGCCGCACAGCTGGGCTGCGTGTGACCTCCCCGCTGCCGCTGTGCAGAGCGAAGGTCCCTCTAGTGGTATTATTTGTTTTAATTTATTCCTTCCACCGCGCGAATCAGACAGACTTTCTTTTCCTGTTCAAATATTTATATATGTGTGTTATTGCGCGGCGCTTCAGCTCCTTGCAATCACACTGGGGCAATAAAGAACAGACTATCAGCGTGCCATGATAAAGGTAGTTTTGAGTAAACAGCAGAAAATGAAATAAAGTTATAAAAAAGAAGGCCTGGGACGGTATAAATGTCTACAAATAATCACTATATCAGCCTGCTCGATATTCGAGCAATTATGGACAGCGGGAGCGAAGCTGTGCCTGAGCTGTGCTGGGTTTGGGTGCTGCCCGCTCCCCGGCCCCACAGAGTGGGCTCTGCCAGCGACGGGAGATGCTGGGGTTTGAAGGCGGCATCTGGATCTTGAACCAAGGGCACCGACTGCAGATGCAGCACGGTTCGCTTCAGGGGGGGATTAAAACCTGTGTGCTTAGCGAGATGACGCTTGAACTGGTACCAATTTATTTTGCCAAATTGAGCTGCAGCCAATTTCTCTCCCATGCGATGATGGATAAATATCATTAAGTAGGAGAAGATGAAGGCGATTGATGCCCTTGTATTAGCAGGAGCTAACATCGTGTGCTCGAGAATGAAAGGACAAAATTGGAGAGATTTGGATGCAAATCATCCAAATGAGGCGGATTAAGCATGAGGGTAGCAGGGAGGATGGGGTCCCGAGAACAAAATGCTGAGGAGCACAGGGTGCCTGCTGGAGGGGCTGGGGGCAGCGGCTGAGCTCCGGGCATCCCAACTCAGCGCCATCCAGGTCCCACATTCGCCTTCCGGTGCTGCAACAAGCTGCAAAGTCCCAACACGAGTATCTGTGATGTCATTTAGCTTCTGACTCCGAGCAGATCTTTGAAGAGCTCAGTATCCCTTATAGATAATATTTTGGAAATCTTGCTGTTTCTAGCGAGACTTTCTTACTGAGACCGTTGTCTGACATCTTATGAATCACAGTAAATTTGGGGTTTGATAACAGAATGCATAGGAGTGAATTCTCTTATCATGGGAAAACACATTTTGGGTGCAGGCAGCACACCAAGCGTGTTTCCTGCAGAGCCCATCTCACCATCGCCCCTTCCAGCTCAGCAGCAATGCATTTTTCATCTCCCATCACACTGAAACGTGCGCAGCCATTCCTTTCCTGCCAGCCTCTCTTTAATCCATGCCCGTTCTGCTGCTGTTACAACAAACTTGTGTGTGCTGCTGGCAGGTAGGAACTCATTTTCGAAGGTCCTTCCTTTGGGAATCCTTTGCTCTATCAGATGGATTCTGAAAGTTTCTTGGATCCATTTCTCTTTGACCCACTGCTTTTGGCTTATGGGGAGGAAAACCTCTCCCTGCGCAGAAAAGTTTGATTTGGGGCTGTCCTGGCATAGGGTTATCACTTGGATCTTTTACCAAACTGTTTTAATGATCACTTATTAGGAAGCAGGTTAATATTTCCCAGTGTGATGCAAAGATGAAGCAGATCCAAATTTTCCTTCTTGCAACACGGCGGCTGCTATCATTCTAAATAGCACATTTGGGAAATGAAGATGAGCAATTAAAGCGGAGCAAAGAAGGACCTGGTGAGCTTTTCATCACTGTGCAAAGCCATTTGGATTTTGCACTGTGCTCAGGGTTTTGCTGGCCAAGGTCGTGCGCAACGGGGCTGTGTGACTGCAGAGCCAGCCAGGCACTGCTGCGCGTGCCCCGTGTGCTGACTTTCCCAATTTTCTCCCTTTTCTTGCAGTTGCAAAGCGCTGTGCATGGGGGTTTGGTGCACATGCAGGACAGGGTCTGCACCCAGGAAAATCCTCGCTGGGTGTTGCAAGGCAACGGAGTGCCCGCCCCAGCAGCCCTTTGTTTGCTGCCCCATCCCCAGCGCTTGTGCTTGCAGATGGGCCCCGTTGGCTTTTTGCTGTCCTATAAAAGAGGAGGGAGAAGAAAAAAAAAGGAAGTGATACTGTTGCAATCAGCCCAGTGTGTGATAAAGATTTATTACAGGGAGAAAGCAAATAAAGGTATGGTAGGAACTTCTTTATTACCCGTATCGTGATCGCTTATGTGATCAGTGACCTGGAATACATTCAAATTCATGTTAAATAAAAGCCTAATAGAATTTTTTTGCCCGGCATTCTGGTGACATGTGGTCAGTAGGAAGAGCAGCCAATCGCCGTGTTTACCCGCTTCCTGCTCTGCTGGAAAGTCAACAGTTTTTAAAGGCTTAGGCTGGCTCGGAATTAAGAAACTTACGTCGGTTTAGCTAAGGTCGTTGGCGGACAAACGGGATGCAGGAGCCGCTTTGCAGAAGGTCTTTCCATGCCAGGTTTGGCCTGTCCTGCGGTGTGCTGCTGGGGGGGAGGAGGAGGAGGACGAGGAGGAGGAGGAAGAGGAGGAGGCTGGAGCCAGGGACACAATGCTGAGCACAGGTTGGGGCTGCTCATGGCACCTTGGAGGTACCCAGGCGTTCCACTAAGGCTCTTAGGGTTGGGTCTTATCTACCCAACCTTTCTTCTCCTAGTGGCTCATCCATCACCGGTGAGCAGGGTCCCCCTGCAAGGCCGCCTTTCTTTGTGCTGTATCTGTAACCTCCCGGGAGTCAATACCCTTTGTACACATGTATCTCATTCCCTGATAATGCATTGTATTCCGTCCACCACCCAAAGCACTAGTGGTGGAGGGAGAAACAGTTTGCTTAGATAAAAAGCAATTAGCACCTCCTGGGCCAGCCCGGGATACATTGTTGAAGAAAATGGGCCTGGTGGGAGGCTGGCAGAATTCCTCCTGGCTGGAGAGAAGGAAAAAGGCTCAAGGTAATTCCAAGCGAGCCTCTCCCGTGGATGTGACCACGCACCTCCACCACCCGCAAACATTTCCGCAGGTCTCTGGGAAGAGCCATGCGTCTTCATTTATATGTTAATTTGCATTAAATGAATGTCACCATAAACAAATTGTATCTCAGGAGAAGGCGGAAAACATATGGGCGTTTGCCAGCCAGGGGTTATTAATTTTACGCTTTCCATCTGGAGTCTATAAAGGGTCCATTCTGAGGAACAATAAAGAGCCAAGGTCGCGGCCGCGCAGGCGGGCGCAGCACCTCGGAAACCTCCCAGCTGCAGCACCTGCACCCATCTCTGCTTGCCGTGGGGATGGCAGAGGGGCCACAAAGCTTTGGAAACGCTCCCTGGGTACCGGCTATCCCAGCGTGCGCATCTCTCTGAAAGTTGCTTCCTGGGAGGCTCCCGCGGCTGCGCTCTGAAGTCGTTCGGGCAAGAGGGAAAAGTCAGCACTCAGCTCAAAGCAGAGCTCCAATAGTTTGAATTTTTTTTGTTTATTTAGACTTTTTTTTTCTCTCTCTCTTCTTTTTTTTTTTTTTTGGTTGAAAAATTCTTTAGTTGTGGTTTGGATAAGGCAAAACTGATTTAGCTTTTGAAGAATGTTTTCACACAGGCNAGGAGGAGGAAGAGGAGGAGGCTGGAGCCAGGGACACAATGCTGAGCACAGGTTGGGGCTGCTCATGGCACCTTGGAGGTACCCAGGCGTTCCACTAAGGCTCTTAGGGTTGGGTCTTATCTACCCAACCTTTCTTCTCCTAGTGGCTCATCCATCACCGGTGAGCAGGGTCCCCCTGCAAGGCCGCCTTTCTTTGTGCTGTATCTGTAACCTCCCGGGAGTCAATACCCTTTGTACACATGTATCTCATTCCCTGATAATGCATTGTATTCCGTCCACCACCCAAAGCACTAGTGGTGGAGGGAGAAACAGTTTGCTTAGATAAAAAGCAATTAGCACCTCCTGGGCCAGCCCGGGATACATTGTTGAAGAAAATGGGCCTGGTGGGAGGCTGGCAGAATTCCTCCTGGCTGGAGAGAAGGAAAAAGGCTCAAGGTAATTCCAAGCGAGCCTCTCCCGTGGATGTGACCACGCACCTCCACCACCCGCAAACATTTCCGCAGGTCTCTGGGAAGAGCCATGCGTCTTCATTTATATGTTAATTTGCATTAAATGAATGTCACCATAAACAAATTGTATCTCAGGAGAAGGCGGAAAACATATGGGCGTTTGCCAGCCAGGGGTTATTAATTTTACGCTTTCCATCTGGAGTCTATAAAGGGTCCATTCTGAGGAACAATAAAGAGCCAAGGTCGCGGCCGCGCAGGCGGGCGCAGCACCTCGGAAACCTCCCAGCTGCAGCACCTGCACCCATCTCTGCTTGCCGTGGGGATGGCAGAGGGGCCACAAAGCTTTGGAAACGCTCCCTGGGTACCGGCTATCCCAGCGTGCGCATCTCTCTGAAAGTTGCTTCCTGGGAGGCTCCCGGGGCTGCGCTCTGAAGTCGTTCGGGCAAGAGGGAAAAGTCAGCACTCAGCTCAAAGCAGAGCTCCAATAGTTTGAATTTTTTTTGTTTATTTAGACTNACTTCCTGTGCTCCAGTTGGTGGCCATTGCCCCTTGTCCTGTCCCCACTGACCACTGGAAAGAGGTTCCCCACCTCCATTTGCCTCCTGCACCTAAGGCAAATGGGGGGAAGAGTTGCTCGGCAATTATTTCTCAGCCATTGTACTTTGCAAGTTGCCCCTGCAGTTCTTGCCTGGCCTTCCCAAAGCCCGTAAAATGGGAAAAGGATGTAAATGCCAGGTTTTCTTCCGCAACCACAACAAACTGAGTCTGAAAACGAATGGCAGAACAGGGCACGAAGTCGCCATTCCCCAGTGCTTGGATTTTGGGTGGAAGCCTGGCTGCCCTCGCTCTCCCCAGGTGTCGTGTCCCGTGCCCAGCTGCCTGGATAAAACCCTTCCCAGGGCAGCACGTGCCACACAGTGATATGCACATTGGCACCACGTCCACGGAGTGACCGTCACCCCTGATCCCCTGTTTCCATCCACACATGCCGGCCCCTGGCAGGGCATTTCCATATCACACCGCTCGCCGTTCCCAGTCCGAGCTGTCCCGCAACAAATCTATTCAGGGAGGCCTCTGAAAAGGGAGAAAGAAATGCCATCCATTCAGCAGCTCCTGCTCCTTCTGACACCCTCTGTCTCCCCATCCAGTTCATAAAGGATGTTCTGTTGGTTCGCCGCAACCAGGGAGCAGGAATGCCGCCGGCCGAGCATGGTTTATGCTGTCTACAAAACGCGAACAGTATGGGGATCAGATGACCCTGGACGTGTTTATTGTAGTAGGGGAAATTAGCAATAAATAAAGGCAAGTGGGCAGAAGAGAACGGGGACCCTCTGGGACTCTTGTGTCTATAGGGTCAGAATCAAAAGAAGGCTTGATTTGCTCCTATAATTTAACCCAGCCCCTGGAAGCCTTTATCAGAGCAAGGACAAGGACATGCTAATCTGAGTGCCCATAATTTAACGGAGATATACTGTACTTACACTGTGCATTTACAGTCTGCTGGGGCCCCATCCCTGCAGGTGCTGAGCTCTGCAGCTCCCAGCAGCCCTGCTGTCAGCACCCGCCTGGGCTGGGGCTCTGCTGTGCCAGGACCAGGCTGCTGGGTGCCCACCAGAGCACCCAGAGGGGTTCTGGCCAGCTTTTCCCTGTGCACCCCATGGTGTTTTAGGGCATTTTTCCCACCAGGGTGCTGCTGTTCCCTGTCAGTGCAGAGCAGTGGTGGTGGGAGCCAGACATTGCCCATCGTACAGCGTTGGGATCCCTCGTGCCATGTGAGCATCTCACACCCCTCCAGCCCTTTTTTGGGCCATGCGAGGTGGAGGTGAATGGGATTAGCCATTAACCTGGGTGATGAGGTCCCAAAGGTCCTGTGCCAGCAGGAAGATGTCCCCATGCCACATGCCACTGGCGGCTCCGTGCCTGCCCTAGTTACCCAGCTCTTGGCTCACATCACCCTGGGAGAGGTGTTTTCCCTCTCTGCAAAGCCGTCCGCTTGGCTTGTTCCTAAGATACTTGCCCCTTCAGCAAGGATTGTTCTTCCCACGGAAAAAAAACCCACCAAGGTTTTCAATAATCAAGGAGGCAGCACAAGCCAATAAATTATCTGCTGGAAAGATGAAAGCCTACAGTTAAAGGAGAAAAAAAAATAAAAGCCCTGAACACCCCCCTCCTCCCACCCCCTTCCCCTGTGTTGCAGCAGTCGGTGACATGGATGCTAACAGTTTCTTTTCTCTGCAAAACTTCCCTTCAATCACCCCAAAAACTTCAGCCGGTGTGGGTGTGTGCACAGATGCTTTTATCTGCTCCTGCCCCATTGGTGGGACCAGGGCTCTGCTGTTCCTGTGGGTGCATGGCTGCTAGGGGCCACGGGAAGCCCATGGGATGGCAATGCCCATGACCATGACACTGGGAATGAGCCTTCCCCTTGGACCAGGGGCCCCAATGTGGGGTTAAAGCCTCTTTATGTACAATAAAACGTTAAACCAGGCTATAATGGAGGAAATTAATAATTCTCAGAAGACATTAAAGGTAAATATAATTGTAAGGTAAACACAATGGCTTTAAATATTGGCTTTTATGTGACAGCTGCTCTCTAAGCACCTGCTTTAGGCTCTTGTTCACAGCACTCATTTACAGGCAGCAGCTTTTGTTGCGCTGCACAAAAGAAATCATATCCCCATATAGTTGTTGTCCTGATGTTTTCCCCTTCCTTTCCCTGGCTTGGGGAGTGTTATTGCTGGTATCTCTTCCCCAGCCCAGCGGGTTGCACAAACACCACCAGGATCCTGATGCACACAGGGCAGCGGGAGCACGCGGGGCATGGGAACAAAGCCCATGGTGACATCAGGAGGTGCCAGGTGCAGGACAGAATCATAGAGTCACAGAACCGTAGAATCAGTCAGGTTAGAAAGGACCTCTAAGATCACCAAGTCCTAAGGCCAACTCATCACTACCATGCCCACTAACCCATGTCCCAAAGGGCCACATCTCCGTGTTTCTCAGACAAACTCAACACAAAGGAAATTCCATTTCAGAGTTAAGCCAGTCCTCCCTGCCCTGCTGCCTCCAGTGGGGTGCCCCATTTTCCAAGGTGTGTTTTATTCCCTTGACATGAAATAAGGACCAAACCTGGCTGTGTTTTTTGTTTTGCCCCCCACCGATGCCCGCTGTGCATGTGGGTAGCGCAAAACTTTACAGAGCTTCCATGACTGCGGAAATAAAGGTACTGCTCTCCTAATTCTTCACTTACCTTCAAATGATTGTTTCTGGAGTTGTGTGATTCTGTGACAGGGCTCCACCCGAGGAAAGTAAACTTTTAGTCCTTTTTTATTAAGTCTCTGAAACCCAGGGAGGTGGTGGAGTCACCATCCCTGGAGGTGTTCAAGACGTGGCACTGAAGGACGTGGCTCAGTGGGCAACACTGGTGGTAGGTGGCTGGAAGGACTGGATGATCTCAGAGGTCTTTTGCAACCTTAATGATTCTATGATCCCATGATTCTCTGAGCCAGGGGGGAAGTAAAAATTACACCTATATGGGACATTTTTTTCGTTATGTCCTTTAAAACATCGTTCCATTACTGGGTATTTAATGGAGTGCTTTCTGGGTGTTGCTTGTGAGCAGGCAAGCATTCCCAAAGGAAATTTAACTCCTGTAAATGGGATGGGGTGCTGGGTGTCCAGGTTAGAGGTACCCCAGGCATCTTTCCCTTGCTGATTAAAAGCTTTGCCCGCTTATAGGGCTGTGTTTTCCAGCCCTGCCAAAGCACTGAAGAGCCAGGAGCAGGGTTTGGGGATCTGGACTTTTCCCACAGGTGGAAAGATCCAGCTTGAAACAGTAAGCTTACCTTAAAAGAGCTGTGGAAACGGATAAGAGATGTGTCCGAGCTGCGTATTTACCTTGAGATTAGGAAGGAATTGGCTGGAACAGAACGTGTTCAGTTGGCTGGGGGAGCGAGGGCGGTGCTGGTGCTGAATGCCCTGGGGTGATCCTGCATCTCCTGGCCCCACGTATGGGGCTGCTGGCCTTGCTTTGGGGCAGTGGGGAGCTGCTCCTGAAAGCCATCGTGCAGGGTGGGAGCACAGCAGGGCTGGTGCCAGGCTGAGCTCTCGCTGCTGCTGCCATCCTCGAGTCTGTGTCGTGGCTGGGTGTACGGATGCCATGCTTCACCAACCCAAATGCAAGGTGTTTCAGCACTGCTTGTGTCCCTATAGGAGTTTCACTGCCACCTGCTCTGGGACGTTTTACAAGGTAATGGCCCTACAAACACGGAGGGAAGGAGTGCGCTGGTAGCGTGGCTTAGGCTCATGATAGAAAATTCAAACAATATTAGACTCAAAAAGTCAACATTAGACACACTTCTACTAAGGACCTACAAACAAACAGAGTTCCTCTGTACACACATTAACAAACACAACTCGGATGATGATGGCTTCTTTCACCTTTTCACTGCCTCACTTTTCCACGCCGGCTTTGTAGTGCTCGTTGTCTGTCTCCAGGCACTGGCGAGGCTCATGAGCAAAATGCTCATGGGCTTCGTGTACCTCCACCAGCAGCCCCTCACCCACCTTGAGGGGCTCCTGGAGCAGCACAGCCTCAAAGGCATCCCAGGAGTCCTGGGGAGCTTGGGCTGGGATGTTGCAGAGCTAGCTGGCCGGCTGGATACTGCATCCAGTTTGGGTTGGGATGCTGCAGAGTTGGCGATGCTGGTGAGGATGCTGCTGCCAGGCATGGAGAGGCACATCTGGGCTGGATGAGTGGTGGCACATGGGGACAGAGCCATGGACAGACTGCTGCCTGGGTACTCTGGCTATACCTGCATCCGTCATCACTGTGTTTTGGAAAAAACTGCACATGCTGCTAAAAGACGTGAGACTCCTTGGGTGCAGCGACCGTCAAAACTCCATCTCCTCTTCCTGCAAATGCAACGAAACATGCCACATTTCACCCCAAAGATCCAGGGAAGTGTAGGGAAAGCCTCCTCATAAAGAGCATCCTAATTGTTATTGGCCCCACGCGCATCGGGAGCCGCTCGATAGCAGCGAGCAGTCAGAGCCAGGACGGCTGCTGCTCCTCATAGTCCCTGGTAATGCAATGCTCTTCCCCGGGATCAAGGTATTAAGGTTTAGGTTATTTGTATTGATTTTATGTGCTGCCATGCTGTGTCAGTCATGCTCATATTTGTGGTTCACAAATTCCTCCTCTAAATGTCACAGCCGCTTCATCTCCCTCTGCCATCGACGTTGTCTTGCTGCGCGCCGGGTTTTACACCCTTTTTATTAACCAGGGGGAAAAACAGCCTGGCAGCAGGTTGCTCTTCCCCAGCTGTGCATCCTGTACAATTTTTGGGCCCTCTAGTGGCTAATTAGGATTTTGGACAAAATTTCTGACTTTTGTGGCATCCCTCTCTCAGGGCTTCAGTGCCGCTCCAAAGTTTGATTTTGGGCAGAGGGAGAACTGCAGGGAGCAGCGTCAGGGCTGGGGCTGGTGCCCTGATTCCCTTGCAGAGTTAGGAGTTTCCCAGCAGTTTTGGGTAAATTCAGTGCCTTCTCCATGGAGGCAGAGGGAAGCCCCGCGGATATCTACAAACATATCAGAACAACGGTATTTATTAGCTGGCTTCCTGATTTATTTGTGATCCCTTCACAAACAGGCAGCAGAAATAAAAATAGCAAACATGTTTTCCCCTATTTCTCCACGAGCGCTTACTTAAGCTTTTATTATATTTGGCCATGGGACATTTGGTAAACTTACTGATGATATCAGAGAATGATTTTACAAACAGTAAAAGTTACACTATTGACACCTCCAAATTCTGGAGTATTTACATTGTGTTAGGTGCACACTTGCTCAGCGAGATTAACAAACATTACTAGAAAGGCTATAGCCAAATCCACCGTGGTTGTTTATAAAACCTTTACAACTCATCAGCTTCCACTAACACACTGGCACTCTTCAATTACCATCACTTTTAGAGAGCCTTAGCAAAACACCCAGTGCCCATGTAAATAGACAAATCTGAAAACTAGCTGGTCTGTTGGCTTACATACTGTAGGTAATGTTTTCTTTTGCTCAAATTTGTTCTAGAAACTAATCACGCTCTGATAAAGCCATCTGCAAATATGAGAAAGATTGACATCCACATGTCAAAGTTTACACAGCCTGACCAAGTGTACATATAGTGCGGGTGCCGCGCGGCCCTGCTGCGCCGAGCTGCCCGGCCTGTGCTGGTGTGGGAGCGCAGCTGTGGCAGAGCCCGGCACTGAAACTGTCCCCACCCAGGGGCTCCGAGGCCGGCAGAAGGCCCTGCTGGCAGTCAGGTGGCCCCACGTGGCATGGGAAGGGGCTACCACTGCTGCGCCAGGTGGCACTGCCCGGAGCATCCTTCTGCTGTCGGGATGCAGGACTGATTGTCTTCGTGCCTCCGTCGCCTTCTTTGTCAAGTGCTTTGATTTTGGATCATCCCATGAGAAAACCCGATCCTCCCCTCAGCCCTGGAGTGTCAGGGTCTGTTGTCCCCTGCAGGCACAACCATAAGGACAGGGGTACCACAGGGATGGGCTGGGTGCTACAGGAGTGGGATGGGTACCAAGGGATGGGCTGGGTACAGCAGGGATGAGCTGGGTACCAGGGGACGGGTTGGGTACAGCAAGGATGTGTAGGGTACCGCAGGGATGAGTTGGGTACCACAGGGATGGGTTGGGTACTGCAGGGATGAGATGGGTACTGCAAGGATGAGCTGGGTACCAAGGGATGGTCTGGGTACTGCAGTGATGAGTTGGGTACCACAGGGATGGGCTGGGTGCAGCAGGGATGAGATGGGTACTGCAGGGGTCAGCTGGGTGCCCAGGGATGTGCTGAGTACTGCAGCCAGGTGCTTGGGCGAGCACTGGGATGCTGCATGCCCTTGTACCTGCAGGGTGACACAAGGCAAAGTCCCATCCCCAGGGGTGACACAGGACAAAGTCCCATCCCCAGGGGCCCTCCCAGCCAGGAATGCTGCCGTAGGGTGAGGGGATGCTTTTGTGCCATGGGTTGCAGTTTTTTGCACTTTTCCTACGCAGCGAGAGCAAAAAGAAATTGGAGAAAACTTCAAGGTGAAGATTGGCAATATGTTGGGACACAGGAGTCTTTTTCTCCTGCTAAAGAGTGATCAGTGCTCAGTGCAAAGTGCAGAGTTTTATTTGGCTCTGGGTCTACAAACAAGGCTTTTGTTGACTCCCAAACAAGGCCAGTGCCTGAGATTTGGAGCCGGCTGCAGTGGCTGGCACCCAGGCCTGGAAATTCCAAACAGAGAAGGAGGAAATAAATCACCAATGTTTCACTTAATGGTATCTCTAAAGAAAGGATTTACACGGAATTTAATGAACTTCTCTTAATCAAATCTAACACGCTTGCCGCACTGGATGTTTGCCTCGTGAGCGCGGCGAAGCTCCAGCTTGGACAGGGAGCAGGGTGTGATGGAAATGTGGAAGAGCTGGCAGCAACGGGGCTCTGCTGGGTCCTCACCCTGCCTGGGTCCCCATGAGCTCTGTCCTGGGTCTTGGTGTTGGGTCTCCATGGGCTCCGTGACACTGTTTTGTGTTGCTAGCTCTCCTTCTTGCTCTTTGTGATGATCTTCAACCAAAGCCCTGGTGGATGGGAGAGCAGGGTGCCCATTGAGAATCTCCAACAGGCAGCTTGTGACCTCGCTGGGTCACTGTGATGTGCCTCAGTTTCCCCAGCTATACCATTAGGAAACACCAAACCAGGCGGGCTGGGGTCCCTCCACCTCTCTCCCCCATCGGGAGTTGGCTTCTGCTCTTGCTTCACCTCCATACCGACAGCACAGCTGCTTTCTCAGCCTCTTGGTACGTCTGATAGGTGTGAAACTCACAGCCCCTGTGCCTGTCCCCAGCATCGGCATGGATCCTGCTCCAAAGGGGCTGTGTCTGGGCGGAAGAGGAGGCTCCGGAGCAGGATTTAGTGAAATGGAGAAGGATAGGCATAAACCCAGGCTCGGGTTTGGTAGGGGCAGCAGCGCAGGTCTGTCCGTGCTGGCATTAGGTGTTTAAGGAGACTTGTTTGAAAGCACATCAGCATCAATCATTGTCTGCTGCTACTTGAAAAACAAGGCTGATAGACTAGCAGCTAGCAAAGCTTTCTGCCTGCCTCCGCAGCATGCTGCAATTCAATTAGTCATGGTCAGAGGGTGGCATTATTATTCATACATTACTGATTGTTCCCAAAGTAAACAGTGCTAGGATGGGGTCTGTGATCCTCTCCGTGCCCTCAGCCAGGACACAAAGGGAAATACGATGCAGACCCTGGGGTGGGACATTGTTTGCAAACTTCACAGTCAGATCTGGCTGTTTTTCGTAGCCCTCACAGATAAGTGTCGGCTTATGCATACAAAAAAGCCCAGAGATATTTTACCCCAGTCAATTCCACGATCGTTTCTTTTAGCACTGATAACTTTTTTTTTTTTAAAGCCACATTCTAATTTTAGATAGGATGGATAGCTTAAACTATGCAAATACAAACCCTGCCACCGCAGAATATAATAATGATCGACAGCTTAGCAATTAGCAGTAAATAACCACGCTATGCAACCCAGCAATATCATTTGCATGCTCGCAAAATAGTAACTCACAGCTGTAATGGACTACGAAGCCATCTGTTTATCAGCGTTATGGCAGCAAAAGCCAAAACACACGGCACAAAAAGTGACCAAAGCGCTCGGGACCGGCTCCTGCCCCTGGTGGCTCTTGGAGCCCTGCTCCAGGGCTGAGACCGTGCTTGAGGTGTGATGGAGGGGGAGTGCCCTCTGAGTGAAACCACATCGCAAGGAAGAGAAGGGGAACAAGTTACATCTCAGATCTACGCGTGGAGATAATAAAAACACCCAGGAGATCGGTCATCTCCCTGGAAATAGCTGCATGAAACCCTGTGGCTGTGATGCTGGTGCTGCTCGCCCTGCACCATGCACGGTGCGGGCACAGCCCTGCCTCCCTCCCGCTGCCCGCTAATGTATTTGCACAAAACTTGAAGGAGTGCAATTGACGTGAGAGCCCTACTGCCTCCAAAGTTATTACAGTGACTGATGGACAGGCATGGCGCGAATCAGCATATTTGCTCCATTTCCTTGGGGAAACAGGCTAGCTACAATAAAAATGTGCTCTTTCATAACTGCTGCCCTGCTCACTTGGCTAAATTTGAGCACGAGGGAGGAGGATTGCTCTGGGCAGGAGGAGGGCGAAGATGAGCTCGCTGCTGTGGCAAATTGAGTTAGGAAGCGGTGGCTGTAGGTAAATACCTTCAGTACAGCGTTATCGATGCGGCTGCATCATTTCTGAGAGCAGGTAGCTCATACACAGCAAACCCCACCCCACTGAGAAACACCACCTGATATTCTACCCAACCACAATTTTTCCTGATTCTTTTTTTCCACCATCTCATCGATATTCTCCCTCTACCCCGTTCTTCTTCCAAAAGACCAACCCCAACGTAGCGAGGGAGCAACTGAAAACATTGTGAAATGACAAACGTCGTGTTTGGTGTCAGTCATCGGAGGCAGCCTGCACGGCGTTCCTGCTCTGGCCCGCTGACGGCTTGATTTAGTGCCGCAGTCGCTGGCTGGGTTGACATGACAACTGGGGCACATGCTGTAAATATCCCAGGAGTGGACGGCAGCTTTGTGCCGCATGTGCTGAGCCCACCGCCCAGGTGGCAGCCCAGTGGGCTTCACCCTGGTTTGTTTGGAAAAGAAAGGAATAAGAAAGGAAAGCAGCAACAATAAGAAAATAAATAAATAACTATAAAAGAAACTTCATTTTCCTTTTTGTTGACTTTGTAAGTCTTTGTGGGATCACTTGCAGCCACTGGGACCCAGCTGGCTCCCATCCATCTACCCGCCGCTGGCTTTCTCAGGGAGGTATTTGTTGCCCACGAGGCTGAGCTGCCGTGGAAGGGAAGCCAAGGTTTTTGCCAAGGAGGAGACCTGGCATGGATGATGGGCTTTCAATCCATCGGGGAGAAGCTGGACAAGTGTCAGGAAGAGTTTTGCTGTGCCTCTGCCCCACTGCACAGCACCTGGACAGCCCGGCAGCACCTGGGAGCACAGGCTGTAAAGGAGCTGGGAGCATCCCTCTTTCCACGGGATACAGCTTTCCCAAGAGAGAAGACAGGAGCTGCCACAGCAGCAGGGTTTCATTTCTTCCTGCAGCTCTGACGCTGTTTCAAGGTAGAATAGAGCAGTCCATGCTTGGAGAAATACCTCCATCAGTGTTCTCAAAACCATACACTCAGTTTAGCTGTCTAAAGCCAGTTCAGCCTTTTTAAGCCTTTTTTTTTTAATGCCCAGCATCCAGGCAGGGTGACATTTTCATCCTGTTATTTCTCGCTAGAGTTTATAAAGAAGCACACACACATGTTTAGTTTTGTTTCAGATTGAAATGAGACATTACTGAAACAAAGGAAAAGTTTCCTCTCGTCTCCCCCCATTGTCCGCTCGTCATTGTTTTCTGCTATTATATGCAGTAAGACAAATGATGGGGGAAAGCTCCTTCCCACTTTCTCCTTTTCTTTTTTTTTCTTTTGTAATTTTGAAAAAGCTTCCAACTTGAAAGGAAGATGAGCCAGAGCAGCAAGAGAACAAAACCCATCAGCAACTCCATCACTGGGATTTGAAAATGTTTAAATGCACCAGGGTTACAAGAGAACAATCTCTGTCACTTCCAAAGGCTTCCTTAGCTGGAGCAACTGGGCAAAGGAAGGGTTGCAAAGGAAAAGAAGAAGAAAGGAAAATAATGAAAATGCCCAAAAACAAAGCATCAAATGCAAAAAGAAGAGAAAAAGGGAAAGAAAAAGGGAAAGAAAAAGAAAAAAAGAAAAAGAAAGAGAAAAGGGAAAAGAAAAAGAAAAACAAAAGGAAAATAAAAAAAGAAAATGAATAAGAAAAAGGAAAAGAAAAAGGAAAAGGAAAAGGAAAAGGAAAAGGAAAAGGAAAAGGAAAAGGAAAAGGAAAAGGAAAAGGAAAAGGAAAAGGAAAAGGAAAAAAAAGGAAAAAGAAAACCAGCAACCAAATTTAGATGCTAGATCCATGTTTAGCAAAATCAACTCAGGAAAGCTGTGTGTTGCCTTCTCCTCTGCCCCCTGGAGCTGTGATGATGCTCAGCCCCTTTCCCAGGCCACAGGGGCCCCACGCCCTCAGCCCTTCACTGTCGGGGCTGCTGTTATCCATGGTCTTGACCTGACCCAGAGCCTGGCAGTTGGGCAACCTTGATGGAATCTGAGAGCCACACAAATTCACCAGGAGCTGTACGAGGATCTCGTTGCCACCCCTACCTTCCCTATCACTAGCCCCAAAGAGCAAGATGCCTCCGAAACACCCTGCTATGAAAAGCCCTCCTCCGCCAAGCCCCTTCCATCAGCAGAGCGGCTCATCCTGCCACCAGCCAGGGCAGAAAGCATCACCTCTGTGCATGGGGATGCTTTCTGGGTGAGAAATCCCAGAGAGGACCCAAAGTTTGGTGGGGCTGCCGTCCCCATCCCACCACCTGCCGGCTGAGCAGCTCGGTGCTCCTTCCAAGCAAAAATCATAAATCAAACAACAGTGGTTCTTCCTTGCCTTCCCGGACGCTGGGAGAAATGTCTTGATTAGCTTTTGTTTGCTTGTTTGCTTGGGCTTGTTTGTTTGTCATGTGTGTTGTGTATCCGTGGGTGTGCGTCGGCTTTATTGACCGAATGCAAAGCTGGAGCGCGAGCGGGGTTACGTGGTGGGGAGGGGGAGGCTGCCTGGATTGATGGAGATGGCATTTACATTCCCCACTCCATCTGCATCGGGGAGGAGGGTTACCACCATACGAGTTTTGGCTGAGATGGACTTTGTGGAAGCAGATGAGTAGCAGAGGGAAACCTTCAGCCAAGCTTTCCAAATCCCTTCAACCCTACAAAAAGCCCCAAAGATTTTCCCATCTCTAGCCAGGACCTCCTCATCACTCATGTTGGTGGTGGGAAGGGGTGGTTTGGGCGCGTACCGCTGTCCCCGCATCCCACAGCATCACTCGGGTCCATTGGACAAGGAGGAGGAGATAAATCAGGACGAGGCAGAGCTCCTCCGTGTAAATTCATCCCACCTACACCTCTTGATCTGCTGAGTGCTCCATCAGCATGAAATACCCTTTGTGGACAAATATCTGCCGTGGGGGTGCCCACGGAGCTCGGACCCGTCGCAGCCTGCACGCAAACGGGCAACATCTGCAGCTGCCTCCAGACAGACAGACAGACAGACAGACAGACAGACAGCCCGGCGTGAATTATTTAACACAAAGTGCCGTGACCTCTATTAACAAAGGGAGATGCTTCCAGACCTGCGGGCAGCACCATGGGAAGCAGCTGGATCCAAATCAATCTAATTGAAGAAGGGACTGAATTTATTATATGAGCCCGTGGAAAGCTCCTGTTGGGGATGCTGGGGGGGGAGTACATGCCAATGCAGTGCTCTCCTTTCAGCTCAGCTGGAAAGATCACAGCTGCAAATTGTGCTTAAGCAAAAAAAAACAGGGTCTGAGCTGCCCCCCGAGCAGCAGCACACACACATGGGTGCTAGAAGAGGGGGGGCTTCTTAGCGCCGGGCATTTTCAGAAAATAAAATTATCTTGAAATTTCCCGAGTTTTTCTTTTTTTTCCCCTTCCCCTTCCTCTACAATCAAAAGAAAGAACTGAAAGAAACGTACACTTCAAGGCTTTAAATCTGAAACTTCCTAATCCCCTGAAGTCCACACTAGACTTCTTGCCTCCATGGAAACCCCAAAGCATTCATCCAAGTGATTGGCCTCCAATGAATTTTAGATAAGACAGAATGGAACGGAATTGATGTGATTTTAATGCAGAAGAAAGCGGTGGAAGGGAGGTCCACTTGGTTCATATTTGAATAAAGCAAACATGACAGACAAAAGGCTGACAGCTGTAAATGACATTGTCAGTACAAAAATTATCAGCCAGTTTACAATCTGTTTGCTTATGTTGAACAAACAGAATGTGTGTGGCATCCCTTGGCTTCATGAATGGCAGAAATACTTGCAGGCTCCGGAGAGAGGCAGATATCTGTTCCCTCCCAGCCCTCCCACTATAAGATATCCATTTGACAGCCACACTGAAAGGAAAATTCTCTCCTCTCTTTTTTTTTTTTTCTCTCTCTCCTCCTGCTTTTTCTCTTTATTTTTTTCAACCCCCCTCTTTTTCTCTCTTTTTCCCCAGTTTCTGGTTGCGGTGCTGTTCCAGCAGGGTGAGGGCTGGGCTCAGTGCGGCAGTGCTGGGATGGAGCCGCTCAGCTGCGCCCGGCATTCCCGGCCCCAAACCTGCCGTTACCTAGCCACAGCCCCAGCCAGGCACGCTTTTTCTTTTCCTTTTTCTTTTTCTTTTTCTTTTTCTTTTTCTTTTTCTTTTTCTTTTTCTTTTTCTTTTTCTTTT
>WBMW01000343.1:78103-88848 GCA_013396635.1 Penelope pileata | reverse complement strand
GGAGCGCATCCCGGCAGCATCCCGGAGCGCATCCCGGCAGCATCCCGGAGTGCATCCCGGCAGCATCCCGGAGCGCATCCCGGCAGCATCCCGGAGCGCATCCTGGCTGCATCCCGGAGCGCATCCCGGCAGCATCCCGGGGCGCATCCTGGCAGCATCCCGGCACCATCCCGGCAGCATCCCGGCAGCATCCCAGGGCTGCCCGCTCACCACAACACTCCTTATCTCACAAATTAGGATCACTTTCGGTCCTGGAGGAAGGCCATCGCTTAGCATTAGGGACCTTACCCTGACCTCTCACCCTAAGGAGGGCTGCTTGCTGTGTGGGGGCCTTGCAGCTCTACCCATGGGGTGCTGGAGTGACTCCCTCCCCGAGCACAAACCCTGGTGTTACAACACCCACACGCGGCATTCTGGAAGGGGTCTTAGACTGTCATTTCTTCTCTATTTTCCCTGCTGGATTTCAGGGTGCCTTCAAGCCACCCACCCATCCCCAGAATAACCTTCAAAGGCCTTAGGCAGGACCTACACTATCTGAAAAACCAACGCAAGCTGTTTTCTTTTTGGAGAGCCAATATTTCACGTTTTATTAAAAAATAAAAAATTCCTGGCGTTCAACCTTCATACAGCTCCAGAATCACCTTAATGTCATGTTCCTTCTGCCTGGGCTATAACTAACATTTCAACACCCACAAAATTGAAACCTGTGGTTAATGAACAATGGACAAACCATTGTTTGGCAGTTTTAGAGACTAGTCAGAAAGAATGCACGCTGTCACCGTGCCTCTCGCCGTCGGGGGAACAAACTGAGAGCACAGTGACCCACGAGCTGCCATCCAAAGCCAGCTTTCCTGTGAAAACAACTCTTACACCTCCAGGTCGGTCATTAACAATGTGCTCAGGGCTTGAATTTTGGCTCCTGAGAGGTCATGGCATGGTCGGTATCCCCTGGCTGCAGCTTTCCTAATTTCTCACCAATATCACAGATATACCCAGTGCCTCCCCAAGGCTCGGTGTGGTGGGAAAATGCTTTTTTCCTCAGGCTGCTCTGCCCATGAGGCTGGATGTCAGCACCCAGGAAGGCTGAATCGCAGGATACAGCCCTTGCCTTTACTCCTGGCATCTCGTCTTTGCAGGAACAATAGAGCTCCCTCTGCTAAAACAAGCACCTACAGCATTAGTTAAATCAAAGCCCTTTCAAACTGACCAATTCCCCCTAAGAAAATGCAGTTTTCTTATTAAGCCTGAAAGCAATTATCTCGGATTAGCATCAGATCAAAAGGGATTACTTCCAGTATTGTTTCCCAGCCCCTCGGGGCTGCCAGAATTATGATACCCATGGTGGCTGTGTGGGGTTCCGGGGCTTCGCGTGCCTTTGGGGTACAGCTCTGGTTTGTGCCCGGCCCCCAGGTGCCGGAGCATGAAGCCCTATGGGAGGTGCTTCTGTGCTGCTGTCTTTTGGGGTCTGTGATGGAGGGCACGGGGGCTGCTGGGGTACCCACTGGGTGTTGGAGCTGCATGGTGTGAACCCCACCATCCCTGCCTCAGTTTCCCCATCTCCTAGTGGCTTTGAGGCTATAGCAACCACCTCTGCAAAGCCCTTTGAGAACCAGTGATGGGAGGTGCAGCAAAAAGCCGTGGGTTTTACCTGCCTGATTCCATTGCTGACGTGCGAAGGAAGAGCTCAGGGTGCGGAGCAAGCCCAGCTTGTGCCGCTCTCCTGAATGCCACCTGCGACTCCTGCTGACCGCCATGGCAAAATACCACGAAACACCCCCAGGATGCCAAAGTGCTGGGGACGAGTCACACTTCCAGGGGGATTTTTTTTTCCTTCTCAGAATTATTTTCTCAGTATTTGGCTAAATTTTAACCGGAGGGAGTTTGTCCCTGCATCCCAATGTGAAGAAGCTCCCGGTGACATCACGAATGAAGTCTGCGTTTTAAAGGCTTCAGTGATGCCACGTTTGAAAACAGTTATTTTAGGTTTTCTTTTATGAAAACAGTTATCTGGGGAGCTTCCTACGGATGCTGTGCGATGATGGCAGGACAGGAGGGTGGGAGCCACCTGCGTCTTTGTCACCTGCTGCCATCACAGCAGCCACGGTCCAGGGAAGGAAAAACAGGTGAAGACCACGGCTAATTCAGTCTCTGTCCCAATGATCCTTCCTGAGAGGCTGGCAAAGGAGATGCTGTGTTTTCTGCTCCGATCCCACCCCCAGCACTCAGCATTCCCCTGCTATCCGTGCTGCAGATGCGCGCATGGTGCAGTCAGTGAGCTCTAACTCTTGTCTCCCTAGGAAGGAACGATTCTTCTCCACTGAGGTAATGAAAGCCGGTCTAATTTTTATTTTAGAAAAAGCAATTTTCATAAATGGTGTTCCACTAATGGCTCATGATCACATATAAGCCCCACAGCAAATTACTCTTAATCCAGTTTGTCTGTGTTCTGTTACCTGAGGGAAATAATATCAATCCTTCCTCTCTGCTCGCAAACTGTTCGCCGGGACTTCTCCAATATATATTAATCCCATCATTTATCTTTGTCAACTGAGAACAAAAATAATTTGTGGGAGAGTAAACAGAGGAGCATACAAGACAGGAGCTCAGCGTTATTAAACAGAAGAAAGCAGGTGTTCACCAAACTGAGCGTATTTTTATTGCAAAAACTTGAGCAGTTCTCCTTCTGCATCTGTGCGTGGTAAACAAGAGTTGAGGGGGATTCTCATATTTTAGGGGAAACTCAGATTGTTATCGCTCCACGTAGAAGTAACTGAGCACTTCATGAAGCTTTTTTTGTTCTGTGTGAAATCCATCCTGCTTCCTCACGTGCTGGATGCTCCCCTGGGGCAGGCACAGCGTCCCTGGGCGACCAGCTTTGGGATGGCTCCCGTGCCTTGGTGCTTTTGGGTTTTGTCACCGAGGCAGCCCCGCTGTCAGCAGCGTGCCTCTAATTGGGGCTGCTGACCCGCCCACCGCAGAAGGAGCTATTTTCCCTCTGGCTTCAATGGGGCTTTAAATCGAGCTCCGTAATGAGCCTCATTACAGCAGGTACTGCCACGGAGAGGGATTCAATTACCCGCGGCCACCACTGACCCACGGGCTGGCTCTTCCCCAGCCAGCGGGCAGCAGAGCAGGGCAGAATGTCACCGGTGCTGGAGTTATGGGGTGCTGCCTCATTGTCCCTCATTGGCAGCCACGAGGGCCCACCCCAAATAAATAGCTTAAAAAAAATTCCCCGCCGGCAGCCCTCCTGGGAGCTTTGAGGTAAGCAAATGAGCGATTAGAGCAGCAGGAGGGGTGTACCCGCTTTTTTAATTTTTTTATTTTTTTTTCCTGGGGCATAAAGAGTGCTTTATGAACTGGTGGAGTCCTTCAGAGTTGTTGATGGATGGCACTGGGGAGGGGATGGAGCCTGCGCACTGGGTACATCATCACCACGCTGCTGGCCTGGGCCACCCAGAGCACCTGGTGCAAGAGGAAAAATGGTGGGAAAATGCCATGGCACGGGGATGCTGCGGTGCTTTGTGCACTCACTTCCCATTCTTACTGGCACTGCTGCCCACCCTCTTCCAAAATCCTTCATGCAGCACTCCTAAATATCAAGCAGCCCTGTTCTGCTTTACCATAGAATTATCGAGGTTGGAATAGATCTCCAAGATCATCCAGTCCAATTGTCCACCTCCCATGAGTGTTGCCCACTGAACCATGTCCCCAGGTGCCACATCTACACATTTCTAGAACATCTCCATGGACGGGGACTCCACCACATCCCCAGGCAGCTTTGTCAGTGCCTGACCTCTCTTTTTGGAGGATAAGTTTTTCCTAATATCCAGAAAACATGGAACGCTTCGCAAATTCGTGTATCATTTATACACGGCCTTCCTCATGCTCTCAGGTCCTTCTCTTCCTCCTTTTCCAGTTGCTTTTCAGAAAAGATGGAGCTCTGAGAAACAATGAGGACAGAAAACCCAGCAGCCCTGGAGCTGTGTGAATAGCTGACTCCAAAGACGCTTGTTTAGGATCTCCCCCCGCAGATGCTTTTTTATTACTTTTATTTTATCCTTCCCCAGGTTAAGTTCACCCAAAACCTTATAAAAGAAGTTGTACCACAAAATGGATGTGATCGCTTTCATACGTAGCGAGCCGTTCCGTGCACCTGGAGGCGTAGTGCTTGACATCGCGTATTTCCAGCCTCTTAAAAAGCAAAGTGAAGAGAGGCTTCTAAATGAAAACTCTCTGCCAGACCTTTATTGCCGTTTTTTTTTGCCAAAAGACTCTTTCTCCAGCTGCCCTTTCCCATGCCTCGTGAGCATGGCTCTCACACCAGTGCGATGGATGGGAGCAGGGCACCGAGGTGTCCTGGTACAGCGTGGGGTGGCCCTGGGAGCCCCCACCGCAGGGATCCCCTGCAGGGCAGCCCCATTCGAACCGAGCATCACTGCTGGGAACAACGTTGCCAGCTGGGTAGATCTTCACTCGTCACGATGACGCGTTCATGATGCTCTGGGGGGTTTTCCACCAGTTCCATGATTTTTCTGCTGTGCTCCAGCTGTGCCCCCACCAGCCACGTTTCTGTGGGTGGCTTCAGAGATGGCAACGGGTGGCACTTGGCCGGCATCCTGGCCGGGGTCTTTCGTCTTTGGAGTCACTAGGTGGCAACCTAAGGCATCCTATGTGTTCGGAGAGGTTTTGCAGGAGATGAAAATGCCTCTGATTGCTCCCCTCTTCTCTTCTCTTCTCTTCTCTTCTCTTCTCTTCTCTTCTCTTCTCTTCTCTTCTCTTCTCTTCTCTTCGCTTCGCTTCGCTTCGCTTCGCTTCGCTTCGCTTCGCTTCTTTCCTCTTTCTTTTCCTCTTTCTTTTCCTCTTTCTTTTCCTCTTTCCTTTCCTCTTTCCTTTCCCCTTTCCTTTCCCCTTTCCTTTCCTTTCCTTTCCTTTCCTTTCCTTTCCTTTCCTTTCCTTTCCTTTCCTTTCCTTTCCTTTCCTTTCCTTTCCTTTCCTNTTGCATGGGAACTGTCTATTACATTAGGAGCACTGAGGTGTGGTAAAAACAAAGGTGTCTGTCTGTTAGAAATTTTTTGACAGTATTTGTCTCCAACTGTTTCCTGAAAGGTCTTTCAAAGTGAATAAATCCAACATACAGAGCTCTGAGGAAACTGATACCAAGAACATTATAAAAGGCAGGCTGTCAGAGATAATAAATGTCCACTTGTTTTTGTGAAAGTCATTAATATTTTCATTCTTAATTGGTTTTCTAAAAGAGAAGTTATATTCATTTCTCTCTCCTCTCCTCTCCTCTCCTCTCCTCTCCTCTCCTCTCCTCTCTTCTCCTTCCCTTCCCAAACCTTCCCAAACCTTCCCTTCCCTTCCCTCTTCCCTTTTTCCTTTTTCCTTTTTCCTTTTTCCTTTTTCCTTTTTCCTTTTTTGCATTTTAATTCTGAATTACTGACAGACACTATGAACACCTCTTTCCCCATGCTCTTCAGCCTCGGAGGGTGGAGGACACTTCTGGATCTGCTTTATCCTGGATAACAAGGTGAGCGCAAGCAGGTGACCACATGATGTGCAGAAAAATAGGATGAAATGTGAAGAAGTGTCCAAGTGGAAAAAGTGGTTGAAGGGGAGAAGAATCTTCTGTTGGTCTTACTGGCTAACGAGCTGTCGAGGTATCAGTGGAAATCCCAAATTTGGGTCATGCTGGGGTTGTCTGTGGCTAGCTTAATAGGAATTGGTTGGGTCCATGATTTGCGTGTGGTTTTGCCTTCATTCCCTGGCCACATTTTGAGAGTTGTCTTTCTGGATCTTTTAACAGAAAAGCGAGCATTGAGATTTTATTTTTTTCTAAAGGATTCGTATGTTCTGCCTAGGCACATGAAACCATCACGCAGTCGCAGCCTGTAGAACGCAGACAGCATTAGAAGGGGGGATGGCTTTTCCCCCCAGTTTCCTGTGAGCGCTGGTATGACCAGGGGCTGCTCCCCCCATATCCCATAAAGTGACACCTTGCAGTGGAGCGTGGCTGGGGACCCAGCCAGGCAAGTCCCTTCTGTCTCACACAGACATCGGCTCTCTCCATCCACCCGTGCCATCAGCAGCATCCTCAGAATGGGACGGTTGCAGCTCCATCGCTCTATATCCATTTGTTTATCCCACAACCTGTCACCTCTTAATCCATCTGCTCCCACGACTTTCTTTGCCCACCCCACCTTGCTTTATTTCAAGCTTCACATTTCTCTTGCTATTGCCTCGTGCAAGGAAAATACACAGAGCTAATCCTCCATGCTGCGAAAGGCACGGGCACCTGCAATGCCAGGTGAATGCTCCTGGTTCAAGGCACTCCTGGTGCCCTTCTCCTGACTTCTCTGACCACAGAGCCTCTTTCTCCAGAACACAGCATCTCGCTGCAGCCACAGCCCTGCTCCCAGACCCGCTGTGCTCACCCCAAGAAGCTCTGGGATGCAGCAATGCAGCAGGGCTGCAGCGAACATGATAGGGTGTCCAGTAGTCAAAAGGAGCTGCTTGAATATTTTTGGATATTTTTATACCCAAACATTCCCCTTGGCCTCCTTCTTTTGGCTGTGCTGGAGGGGATGCAGGAGGTGCTGGGCTGTGCATCCTCACTGGGCGTGCCACGGGAGCTGAGCTGTTCCTTCACTGCGACCCGGGCTGGGAAATCATCCCTTGGCTCCACCACTTCTCCGTGGAGAAAGGAACCCATTTACACCTTCCTCCTATTTAATTTGGCTCCCAGCAGATCTGTTTTATAGGACTGTCTACTCTGGGAACAGGGATTTGTGGAGGTTTTATTCCCTCCAGATGTTCTGACTGTCTATGGTAATGCCTTTGGTGCAAGCATTGGACAGCATCTTCTGTCTTTGCAGGGCATGATTAGCTAGGACGGTTTGCTCCTGGGTACGAACGCTAATTGCGAATGAAATGGAGTCGTGATTCAGAGCAAAAGCTGGGCACAACGTTTTATGAGACCTCAAACACTTCCCCCGTCCTCTGAACTGGGTTGAAAAGTAAAAAACAAAAAGGGAATAAAATTGGAGGACACCAGGTTCCCCCTGCAGTAGCTGCTTAACATTGCTCAACTACTTGGTGAAATAAGGAATGAGGGGAAAAAAAAGCAAAAACAAAAAACAAAAAAACAACAAACTCAGTAATTTGATCCTGGCATCATGGTCTGCTTCTTTTTTTATTCTTTTTTGAGTTCTTCTACAATAAGTAGAGGTAAACTGGAGCACGGAGGAAGAGAGGTTGTGTATGGTTCTTCTGCTGGGGTCGTAACGTGGAAACAGCCTAAGAAGTCTGGATCTCTGCCTTGGAAAGATGGCTGGGCATTGCCTTCCCCTCTGCCCAGATTCCCCATTCCCAGACACCTGCAGGCATGCAGAAATGCCTCTGCTCCTCCTCTGCCCTTCCCTGGTTCTGGCGACGAGGGCTTGGCGATGGGCTCCATCCCTCTGTCCTGGATCGTCCGCTCTGCGAGAGGAACGCTGGCAGAAAACAGGATTCCTTTGTGGGTAGTGACCTGAATTTGACTGGTTTCGGATCAGTTTGCTCATTAAAAAGTTGGAGCTTGTTTCTGGTGATACCATATGCTCACTCGTTCAGTATCACCCAATCTTTCTCCCTTTGCTACAGCGTGACCGTTTTTTGTTTGCCTTCCCTGCCCAGAGCTGGCTCCATCCCTCAAAGAACTATTTATTTAGTAAGGTTTTTCCAGGCAGATCACCGAGAAATATTGCACTGTGCTCGTGGCAGGTTGGGATCCCCAGCCCCAGGCAGGGGCTTGGACTGCCGGAACGCAGATGGAAAGAGGTGCCATGTGCTGAAGGCACTGTTGTTAGAGGCACAGCACGGGGCAGGCTTTCTGAGCAAAGACTTCTCATGGTTATCTTTTGCTTTGGAAAGAGTTAAAAAAAAAAATTCATATTTTGGTTAATAAAGAGCTGGCCAGGATCCAAAAATGATTCCGTTTTGCTTTATGTCCTTGTGTTCATCTGACTTCAAAACACCAGCGCGTACGCGTATCGCATCGATAGCTGTCACATGGATGCTTACAGCACTGCCTAACCCTGGGGCCCTTCCTCCCGATGAAGGCAACGCGGACATTATCAAGTCTGCAGCACGAAGCACTGGGTGCTGGGAACTTCATGCCCGTGTTGTTTTTATTTTGGCAATTTTTTTCAGCCTATTTAACGAGTGGGAAGAACGAGGAAGAGTCCAGGGGAAATTGGAAACAGTGCTTCAGCGAAGCACCGAACAGGTTGCCCAGAGAGGTGGTGATGTCCCATCCCTGGGGACATTCAAGGTCGGGCTGGACGGGGCTCTGAGCACCCTGATGGAGCTGTGGGTGTCCCTGCTCATTGCGGGGCAGTTGGACCAGACGGCCTTTAAAGGTCCCTTCCAATTCGGACAATTCTGTGATTCCATGATTCTATGAAACCAGAGTGCACCTTGGTGCTCGGGGCTTCCTATGAGCTTTATTAGCTTCATCCAACTTTTATTTCCGTTCAAATTTAGCAGGCGGAATAAAACGTGATAAGCAGAACACAGGAAACCCTTGCAGCAGGAGGAAAAGCTCTGGGAAAAGGCTGAGTTCAGGGTAATGAAACAGCTAGCGGGTGTTAGCACCATCCCAAACCCAAACCATCCCTCCTGCGGGGCCGGGAGCACAGCGTTCAGTGTGGCTGCTCTCCAGCCCATCCCACCTGCAGCAGGGGATGCTCGGTGGGGTGTTCTCTGCGTTTTCAGCAGCTCTTGGTCTACCTTTTCCCCATCGATTTCCCTGTGCCCGTGTGAAGATTTGGTGAAGATTTGTGTGGAGCCATCTGAGTTGGGGGCTCCCATCCCAAACACTTGCTCAGTCCACTCTGCTCTTGCCGAGAGAAAGTGCCTGCGGGAGAGCTGCCTCCAGCGGCACATGCCCATCTCCTGGGGAAGAAATGCTGCTCTGCAGCCCCTGGGGATGTAGCACACCCCGGACACCAGCGATGCACCAGGAGGTGCAGAAGTCATCGAGAGCAGGGGGTGAGGGGCAGGCACGAGCCCTGCTGCCTCTGCAGACCCAGCCAGCATGCGGCAGGGTGATGAACTCGGGCTTTCTCCATCCTTCCAAGCGTGTGGATATGTGCACTCCAGACTGCAATCATATCCCTGGATGCAAAAGCAAAAAAAGATGTGTCCTATCTCTGGCCAAGGAGAGAATGGAAATGAAAAAAGAGAAATAGTGGGTGACGTGCCAGAACTTTTACTTTTTATTAAAAACTTAAGTGCGGATGACGATAAACCCACCTGTTTTTGATTTTTTTAATAAAAAGTCAAATAATCCCCACAAATAATTCCTCTGCAATGGTTTCAATATCGGAACTGTAAAGATGAACTTTAAAGGCACTTGTAAAAGAAAGAATATTACAATGATTTTAGTGCAAAACTCCAATATCATATTTTCTTTCATTTGAAAGAAAAAGAGAACACGGAGAGGATTTTTTTTTTTTTTCCTTGGGATGCAGCAGTTTTAGATAATCCCTTCCCTTGCTGAAGGGCAGCAGGAGGCAGAGGGGGACGGGGAGCATCCCCTGCCCCGTGCCAGAAGGAGCCGAAAGGCTCTGGGCTTCTCCAGCTCCCAGCACAGCTGCAGGGCTCGTTAGTGCAAGGCTTCATTTTCTCCCTCGTGATGATGGCCCGTGGTGTGGTTTCTCTGATGTCTGATAAGGGCTGGGCTCTATGTGGGTGTTGCTGGCCATGCCACCCCTCAGCACCACTGATAGTTTTCTGTGCCAAAGGACGGCTGTGCATGCTTTTGATGCTCTCTGAAAACGCTGCTTTCAGTCTCCTGTTCATTTGCTGCTGCTCCAGCATCAGAATTTTAAAACGCACGAGAAGTGATAAACTTTAATCTCCTCTAAAATCTCCCTCGAGCTGGGGAATTAAAGCCGGCGAGGATTAGAGAGAGCCTTCCAAAACTGCTGGAAATCTGCAGCTTTGCCAGGTGCTGGCAAACAGAAGCAGCACTTTGCAGAGCCCCGAGGTGCTGCCTCCCTGCACTGTGCAGGGGAATATGGCCCAGCTGGGGCCGGGAGGGCTGCGGGGAGGGTTTGGGACCAGGAAATAAGCCTGGAAGGTGCCATGGGTTGCAGACGCATGAGCCATGTGCGTGGTTTCCCTGTTAAATTCTTGCTTACCCACTTGCATCTCCACCAAATGTCAGAGCTTGTCTCCTCACAGGTAGCACGGTGTGGTTTTGCGTATATATTCTTTTTTCTTGCTAAGAAGCTTTAGAAAAGGTCTTACCAGGTATTGGAAGGGGAGGGGAAAAGAAAGAAAACATAAAGGGCACCAGTGAGATTGCAAGCTGCTGGCCTGGAGCTCAGGAGCAATCCCTGCTCTGCTCACCCCGCGACTCACGCGCGATGGCAAAGCCAGAGCGAGGGGAATCAGCCTCGGTGGGAGGGCTCTGGCCCCAGGAAAAAAATCTTTGCATTTACTGATGTATTTACATTTGTTTCATCCAGTCAAGTGGAGAACTGCCCAGTGGCACCAAGCTGCTGTTGGCTGCTTTTTCACACTTGGTTTTCCTTTTTCTTTTTTTCTTTTTTTCTTTTTTTCTTTTTCTCTTTTTCTCTTTTTCTTCTTCTCTTTTTCTCTTTTTCTTTTTTTCTCTTTCTCTTCCTCTTTCTCTTTCTCTTTCTCTTTCTCTTTCTCTTTCTCTTTCTCTTTCTCTTTCTCTTTCTTTTTCTCAT
>WBMW01000343.1:7398-77599 GCA_013396635.1 Penelope pileata | reverse complement strand
AGGCATTTTATCACTGCAGAGAAAGCACAGGTTATAGCAGGAGTTCTAAATGCCAGGGGGCTATGTGGTGTCTTCAGCTGGGATTCTCATTTCCTCCAAGTGTGACCCGAGCATCAGATGTTTGCCTTCCCAGGAACTGAGGTGAAGAAGAGCAAACAGCTTTGCAGACCGGGACAGCATCGCTACCAGGGCTGAGCTGTGCGGGTGTGGACGCAGCTCCCTCTGGCTGCCAGCGAGCTGATGGGGTGTGGAAAACTCATCAGCGGGCAGCCTGCCAGAGCCCAGCCGTGCCTATGGGTGGTCACCAACAGAAAGCAGGAAAAGAGAAAGCAAAAAGAAAAAAAAAGGCCTGCAAGCAGCTTTTCCATGGGATGATCGGTCCATTTGTTCACCCACACGTGTATCTTGTCCCAGGTATTTGTACCCCGCTGGGATGCCCCTTCCTCCTGACCATGCACGTGCTTCAGGTGTGCTCCAGAAGGTGCGAGCCTGGCAGCACGCTGCCGGGTCGGCTGTGGGGATTTTTGGGGAAGCAATTGTTGGTGCTGCTTGAGGGATGTCCCTGTCCTCCGAGCAGAAATGCTAATATAGTCTCTTTTCTCTGGACAATTGCTGGTTTTCATTTTATTCCCCTCTAATTTGTTGAGCTCTAACTCTCTTTGCTTGGCCAGCAGACTGAAACACTGTGGGGAGAGAGTTTGGCTTTGGTGGAGAGATTACACCGGCCACACTGCTTTGGGAAGCCAGGCTGGAAACCCACAATGCTTTTTTTCTAAGAAAATAATCCTCTCCAATACATCAACTGTCTGTACACAGGCAGGACAATCACCACTTAGCAAAATTACTGTAATTTTCCCCTTTTCTGTCCTTCCAAAATGATTCCTCTAGGCTTGGACCTCAAGCATCCTGTAAAGTGTGGCAACCAAAAAAAGTTCGGCATGCGGATGCTGATTGCATTACTGCTGAGTGCTGTTGTGTCTGAGCTGGGGGGAGCTGGGCACTCAGCATTTCAATTCCAGATGTGCTTTGTCCTTGTTTCGAAAGATTTGGTAAGCGGTGAGAGGTGCCTGGCACCGTGGGATGGTTCAGGTGAGGATAGGGTGCATCTCTCCAGGGCAAAGGAGAGGGCTGGGGTGGAAGAAATGGATGCTTTGGACTTGCCTGGGCCCAGGGCTCGCTGTGCACAGAGGTTTCTCTCCTTTCTGGGCTGTGCAGCTCTCCCATTCTGTCCTGCATGACTATGGCCAAGACAGGGTATGTGTTGTTGCCCTGTAGCTTGCTGTGTCAATAAGTAAAGCTGTCTCTGGCCTCACTGTGGGAACTGTTAGCTGGAAAACAGTCCGTGGTCCTCTGTAAGAGCTGACACAGCACTGGGCATGGCCATACCTGCACCAGCTTCTGTTTTCCCATCATGTTGGGATAAACATTGAGAAGATCTGCAAGGTTATTGTTGGTCTGAATGCAGCTTCAGGCTCTTCACTTGAGGTTTGTCTTCCTAATGGCTATCTAGTTTGCTCCACCTCCGCCTTGTGAGGCTCTTTGCCATAGCAGAACACCCTGTGGCACCCTGAGGCTGCTGGTGGTGGCCGCTGTTCCTGGCATTTCTCACCTTGGGGTGTGGTGAGAGCAGAGCCCACCTCAACTCAACGAGGTGCCAACGGCAGCGAGGAGTGTGGAGAGGGTGCTGCTCAGCTCCCAAAGCAGCAGGAAAATTCATCTCGGGGAAAATTCTATTCTAGGAATTGAGCCCCCAGAGTTTAGGTGCTTGAACTCCTGTGTGCCCAAGAAATCTGTTGGCCCTAGTCCCAGATCAATACGATTAAATGGGCTCCCACACACGTGCTCCTCTGGCTTTATGTGCTCGTAATATTCTAGGCTGCTTTCTGGTCCCTGATGACTTAATTCATTGTATTTTGTATTTGTTTTATAACTGGCAGGCAGTTAACGTTATTGGAAAAGGAGTAAATAAAAGATAAACGGTGCCTGCGTTCTACAAAATAAAAACACGAAGGCACCCCAAATTCCCTGAATTTGTCTGGACACCGGAGTTCTGCGCAGCCTCCCGTTCCTGGGCTGCACTCTGGATCTCTTGCTGCTTGCCCAGCTGAGGGGCAGCTGGTGCTGGCGGGGGGAGGTGGGACCTTCCTGCTGCGGGGGGACATGGGGAGGGCACGCTGTCAACTGGGGGAAGCTGGGGTTTCACCCAGGACAATACCCTATGCTCTTTTGGGTGGTGTAAGCACGAACTGATATCAAACATGTTTACTAGCTGGCATCAGAGTATGCAACTCAATCTTTCTTGTTGAGGTCTTGTTAGTACACAAATGAGGCATGCATCGACCTGTTAATCCCAAACACTGCCACGCACCCGGAGCTGAAACGCACTCCCTGTGTTGTACCACCTTCACTTCAAAACGTGTCTGGTACCTGATTTTTTTGACTCAATATTCCCCACAGAGGAGGTGGCAGGTACTTAGACTGTAACTAATTAGCTCGGCAGTTGTTAGAGTTTATCTATTCCTGGTGCTTTTTGATATGTTTTGCTTGCAAGGTACCCTCTTTGGAGGGGAATAAATAAATAAATAGAGATGCAATTCCACAATGTGAAGGCTGGAGTGCTTCTAGATGCTCAGAGATGGTGAGTGGCTTGGTGCACTTCCACACCAGTAACAGGAGAGGATGGGATGGGATGGGATTGGGATTGGGATTGGGATGGGATGGGATGGGATAGGATTGGGATGGGGTAGGATTGGGTGGAGTGGGGATGAGATGGGATTGGGTGGAGTTGGGATGATGTAGGATAGAATGGGATAGGATTGGGATGGGGTAGGATTGGGTGGAGTGGGGATGATGTAGGATAGGATGGGATAGGATTGGGATGGTGTGGGATGGGATGGGGTGCGATGGCATGGCAAGGGGTGGAATGGGATGACATGGGATGGGATAGGACGGGATGAAAGGTGGTGAACGTGCTGTTCTAAAGTAATGAGACCCAAGATATGGAGCTCTGGGTTAGGATGGCTTGAGTGCTGTGAAGACGAATAATCCATCTTGGTGCTGGGTGCCTGTGCTTTTCTTGGTGGAAGACATTGCAGTAATTGTCTAACAGTGCTCTCCTTTTCCCTGCTGGAAAAAAGAGGATCTGATCTGGTTTCTGCTCTGTCATCAAGACATCTCAATCCGTTAGGCGTTATTCATATTTACCTTTACAAGTTCATACATCTGAGTAGGAAAGCACACATTTCTTCATTGTTCAGGATTTGAGCAGGAGCTGTGATCTAAATGAGGAGTTGGAGAGATTCCAGAACCGTGTGGAGAACTCAGAGCTGGATTGTTGGCTTGGATCACAACTTGCCCAGGAGGTGCCTGCCACACATGCACATACATGGTGGGCGTATGACTCTGGAGCCCTGATGCTCCTCCATGCAGACGTGACCCCCTTAGGCCACTCTGTACATAACAGCAATGTGTTTAAGGGGGGACAATGCCATGTGGTGCTTGGCCCTGAGGATGTGCCCTGGTGCTCAAGGCAGCCCCAGTCCTTGCGAGGGCCTCGGCTGGGGTGCATGGAGGAGCAGGCTGGAGCTGAAGCGTGGCTGCAGGAAGTCTGTGTCGGGGCTGGGTTATGAAACAGGAGCTGCACCCTAGCTTAATGCTTTAACCACAAACCCTCTCTTCTATACACTATTTTTTCTCTCACGTCCAAAACCCATTCAAGCGTCTGGAGGAGCTGAACATCTGGTATTAACTGCTCATCCCAGCGCTGGGTTTTGGAAAATGGCTCTAAACCACTGGAACTGTCACATCCCAAACGGATGAGTTTATCCCTGTAATTGACCATTGCATTCCAGTCTCTTCTGGGTTTCTGACTCCTTTCCTATCTGTCCCTGTCCAGGACCAGCCAAGCAACGTCCTTGCGAAGCTCTGGGGCTCTCTGTGCTGGACAAAGGGTGCGAGGGGATCCCTGCTCTCTGCTGGAGAAGTGGCCATCACGGAGGTAAAGTAAGGAATTTTTATCTCTCTTGGCTTTGCTGCTGCCTCAGTGCATGGAAAACAGCTCTGGCTCAGAGCAGCGGTGGGTTTAGCCCAGGCTCCTGCTCAGGGGGATACCTCTGGACCTGTTGGTGGGTGAGCAGCTATGCTGACCTTGGGGATCATTCAGTCTTGGAGGAAACGTACTGAGAGAGAGCTGCAAAGAGCTGTGGGCACGGCAGGAAAAGGGCAGCGTTCTCCACCTCTGTGATCATGATGGGCTGTGAGCAGCTCTGATGCTGTTACATAGATGCTTCTGTCCTTGCCTATGAAGATGGGGAGGGCAGTGGGCAGTCTCCTGCAGGGAGTTTCAGCTTTCTGTGGGTGGGTTTCTGGAAGGGAGCAGTGCTGCATGGGGCTCCGGGAGAGCTGTTACTCCGAGCTGGGTTTGTCCTGCTCAGTGAAAAACAGCAGAACGCCAAGCAGGTGTGACCAGCATCAAGGGCTCTGACTGTGCACGGAGACATCCAACAACTGAAATAATGGAAAAGCTGTGACTGTACAGCTAGCAGCGTCATTTCCACCCAGTGGAAAAGTTTGGTGCTGGCTTGGTGGAGTTAGAAGTTCAGAATTTTGTATGCTACAGGGAAGCCACACTTTTCTAAATGAAATACTTTGGAGTACTCACACCTGAAACATTTGGACTCCAACGATGTTTCTGAGTGAAATATTCCATTTTGAAATAGCGTCTCTTAAACTGTCCAAGTAAGATCTTTCCCAAGGAGGTGATGATTTTGATGGAACTACCTATTCTGATGAAAAAGCTTTTCAGCAGAAAACATTTCACCTGCACAGCTGTTAAGCAGCACCATTCTGTACTTGTGTGGACACACTCTGCTGCAGCCTTAAATTGCACTGTGTCCCGTATTCATACACTTTTCTGTGCTGGCAGCACTGACCATGCGTGGTGGTGACGAGCTGGGAGGGAGTGCTGGATGGAGCTGGAGCTTCAGGAGATATTTCAGGGCTGGAGCTGTGGCTGGGGTCAGCACATCCACGTTGCAGCTGATGTTGGAAGGATGCACAAGGGTGGCATGGAGTGAATCATTAAATCTTTTACCATGATTCTTACATGCTCTGCTTTGAAATGGTCCATTTCATCTCCAGCCAGGGTCTCAGTTAATAGGTGTATCTATGCTTCAAAGGGAGGAGGGGTGCCCATTCCGCAGCAGGACAGGGTAGTGATGCTGGGCGAGGGAGCCTGCAGCTGGCAGCTGGTGCAGGAGAGCCCTGCTCTGCCTGTGCCCCTCCTATCCATGCAGTGAGTCTCAGCACTGCTGGTGGGAGGCCTCAGAGCCACCAGTAAGAACCCTGGTGTCCCGTATATGGAACCTTAAGTGTCCCATATTGGCTCTGGGAGGGAGGCCGTGAGATGAATTTTTATTTAGATGTGTACAAAAAACATAGATCTGGGCAAAGAGTGCGGTTTAGAGAGGGAAGGGGGATTTGGGAAGCAAGATTCACCGGTGCCTCTCCTGGAAAACAGTTTGTATTTAACTTGAAAAACACGCCAATAACAGAGAGCATAACTCATTTCATGCAAGTTATGGTTGGCTGTAAAATAGAATACAGAAAATTTTCCTACTCAAGCTGAAATGTTTTTCTTTTAATTCTTTGGTATTCTCTCTGCAGCATTATAAACTCTAATTCATGTCTTGGCCTGGGCTCCACGATCTAGCTGTGCTCAGCCGAGTGCGGTCCGCTCTCAAAACTTTGGAGATTCTGTCACACACCTTCCACAGCATTAAGAAATACCACATGTCAGCTGGGCTTTCTGCATTTATGAGACCTATGGCTTAGGGGAAAGGCAGAGAGGAGGACTGGAAGGTAAATAGCTAACTAAATGGCTCTTAACTGCTGCATGTTGTTTTAAATATCCTTTTAAAAACTAATATTGTAAACCGAGATGGGCTCCAAGTTCAGGGGACTGCATATGCCATTTATTTTCTTTCCAGGTAGTTCTCCTAGGCCATAGAGTTCCGGCCGTGATTTAACGTCGGGAGGTTAAATGGAACCGTATGTAATTAGACATCAGGCAATACAACGAGGGGCATTTCAAGGCCTGTGCCCCCCCCCCCCCCGCTTTTTTTTTTTTTTCCGCCCCCCCCCCCCCCCCCCGCTTTTTTTTTTTTTTTCCCCCATTGGGAAATGATTTCTTGTGAGGATCTCTGCCGTTTTCAGAGCTGCAGAGATTCTCTGAGCCCCGTTTCCCCACGGACTCCCATGACGTGAAGGACGTGTCCCTGGGGGTGTGCAGGGAGATGCTGCAGGGGCCGGGGCGGGTTTGGGTCCATCGGGCCTGGGCTGTGCTCCCAAACGGAGAGATGCAGGGAAGGAACAAGGGAACGGTTGTTCTGCCAGCTCCAAACAGCACTGGGGCTTTTGACTTCAGACACGTCATGATCTCAGGCTTTGTTTTCATTCTGAAATAGCGTAAAACAAATGCTTTGGAAATTTCCGAGCAGGAAAATTAAAATAAACCCCGGTTCTGTTTTCTTTACGGTGTCCTGAAATCCACAACAATGTTTTCATAGACTTCTGCTTTACTCAGACGATTGCATCTCGTGCTATCGCTCCCACCAGTGTTATCTGCTCTGTTCCTTGAGGTGGCTGAACCCCATGCGATCTGCCACACTTCATGGCATCCTCGTGGCTTTAAGTGCCTGATGCTGTTTGTGAGCAGTCCACAGCATTTTGCAGACACAGCATTCTGGAGACGGTGCACCCTTTCTAATCAGAATGTCATGTGCCAGAATGAGGGGGAATTTTCTTAACAGTGTGGTGAATTGGTAGCGTTGAAAAACTGCCTGAAGAGTCAATGGAATGAAGTTCATAATTATTCTGGATTCTTATGCGAAAAAGAAAGACAACGTGACTCCATCTGCAATACTTCTAGCCTGAAAACCATGAAAGCAGAAAGCTTAAAAACTTGCTGAACCATAAAGATAGAAAGCCCTGGAGCCCTTGCCCGGGGGGTGTTTTTGTGCATTCAGGAGTGTTTGGGAATGCTGAAAAAAATAGGAAAAAATAGAAGAATATAAGGATTTTTTTTTAATTTTTATTTATTTATTTATTTTTCAAGAAACTCACTGTCAGGTTTCTTTCTTTTGGACAGAATGGCCCAGAATACATTTTGCGCTTTGCAGCAGAATTGCAGCAAAATTGCAGCAGAATTGCAGCAAAATTGCAGCAGAATTGCAGCAAAATTGCAGACATGAGGTTTTGCAGAAACCTGCTTGCACCCTCACCCTTTGCTGCTGCAAAACTGAAAAGTCCTGTTCACTTCTGCCTGGTTCAAAACACCCAGTTCTCCTTCGGGAGACGGGCATCGTTTCTCCAGTGGCAGCTAATAGTTAACAATAACGAAGCGAGTGCCACAAAGAGCTCTCCTATGAGAAACAAGAAACAGCACAGGCAGGAGCTGGGCAGGCCAGGCAGCTATTGGTCTGATGTTCATAACTCACAAAACAGAGGTCGTTTGCAAAGTAAATGATTTATCATTGAAAAATAAAGCGTGGCTTCCTATAGGCTCCTTGCTAGAAACCGTGCATTTATTTACCTTCCCAGCACGGCTGTTTGGAGAGGGCATTTCTCATGAAATGTTAAACCTGCTTTTCATTTGGGATGGATTGTCAACTTTTTTTTTTTTTTTTTTGGGAATATAGAAATAAAACTCACTTGCAATCTGGAAACCTGCAAGCGAGAAGAAAAGCTGTGGGTTTCGTCTCTTTTCGAGGGGCACATTCTGTGTCGGTGAAGCGTTGCTGTTTTTTTCGGTGGAGCTCCCTGACCGGCCACAATTTACAAGATCGAAATGTGTTTGTGCAAGACGGCTTCCTCCAGGCCGAATATTAGGACCCGATGCTGGAATAATATCGCCGCAAATTCAGTGTTTTTCCCCCGATCTGGACAGTGGGTCCGCAGGGCAGCGAGGAATGTGCCGCGGGAGGATTTATGGCATGAGCTGTCTGCCAGCATTCAGCTGAGAGCAGCTCTTATTTTAAATGATAGCTGGATATATTTTATCCGAAGTATTACAATAATAAAAAGACAGCGGCGCGCGGTGTTTTTCATTTCGCAACAGTGCTAATCAGGGATCTTAAAAGGAAGAACTGAGCTTTGTTTTGGTGAGTTAGGTGCTTGTTTCTGGGCAAACCAAATGCTCTTTTGCAATGGCCTTTTCAGCCGAGGTGCAGCTATTTAATTACTGAGATAACCAGCGTTGCAAGTAGAACGTGATTTAATTTGGACAAACAGCTACGTGGTGTATTCAGTTTTTTCCTGCTTTTTCCTGCTTGCTTTCATGTATGATCAGAAATATCCCTTTGGGTCTCTTTGGAAAAGCCATAGTCTATGGAAATAGGTGGGAGCCTGCATTGAAACGAGGCTTGCATCAGGCAAGGCAATTCCAAGCTGGCAAATCATTGATGAGACATCCAGTGTAACCATTAGTTCCTCCCTTTCCCCATTGCCGCCAGTGGTACTGATTGCCATGGGCATAGCTTTGTCCCACCACCTGCAGGCTCCCAGTGCTGCAGTGCTTTTTGAGGACCTTTCCCAATGGGCTGAACTCGGAATTGCTCACAGCAGTATTTTCCGAGGTGCTTATTGGTGAGACAGTGTGCCCTCTGGCTGATGTTGGAATTTTTTTTGTTGTTTAAAAATCCTTGGTACTGGACTCATGTCTTTTGAGATTTACCAGAAGCAGTGAACCATGGCACATGGATGAGCTGTGGGTGCCTCCTGGAGGAAGTCCTGCATCCCACATAGCCTTCGTAGAATCACAGAATCGCTGAGGTTGGAGTAGACCTCCAGACCATCCAGTCCAACCTTCCATCCACTATGAGCACTCATCTTGGTGTCATCTAAACATTTGGTGCTGACAGAGACTTGGGGTTGTCCCACATCAGCACCAAGCACTGCTGCTGGGAGCCTGAGCTCCAAGTACAGAGCTTGGGGCTGCCTTGGGTGGGCTGAAACAAGTCCGTAGCTTCCCAGAGATTGCAGTTCCCCAAATACCGGTACTCCCATCTGCTCCTTGATGCTGTCCTCCAGAATGCATCCCAGAAGACCAATGTCACATTACAACCTAATGCTGCTAGTTTGCTCCCAGCTGCTGCTCTATGTATGTTTATCTTACTAAGGTGAAGGCAAGAGAGAGGGTTTTTCATTCCAAGATACATTGCTGTGTGATGAGGAAGAAGAGAGACCACCCATCCGCCTCACAGGGGACTGCTGATATTTTTCCTGTGGTCAGCTCGCATCTCACTTTGCACAAGAATAGGAAAGGGAAAGTACGAAGGAAAATGAAGTCAGTGGAAAGCAACTCCCCTCTGAATGGCCAAGAAGCTGTCCATTCCTTGGTGCCTCCGTTGTGCCATTTCCTTGGTGGAACCACAATTTTGGTCCCCGTCCTGCATGTGCCAGCAGGCTGCCTGGTCTGATGAGACGTTTGTGACTCCTGTCAATAAATGTCTGCTCCTTTCCTCTCAGCAGTGTCCCTCATAGCCGCTGGGAGCATCCTGAGAGCACACCCATACAGCCCCCAGACACGGTGTGGAGCAGTTCTGGAGCTGCTGTAGTTTATAGCCAGTGCATTAAAGCAAACTGCCTCTGAATCCAGTTTATTTTAAAACTCCGGGCTGTAAAAGAAAGCAGTTAAAGTTTAATCTACTGATACGTGTGAGTCAACACCCTGCGAGGCTGGGATGCAGGAACAGGAGCGTGCTCCCCTCTGCCACCACCCCAAACCCAACACTGCTCCCCAGGACTGCCAAAGGCTCCTCGCAGGCTCCAGGGATGAGTGGGGTGGCTGTGGCCTAGGGCTCTTTGGCCACCCCATCCAGGGTGATCTGAGCTCATCTGTCCTGGAGGGGGAAGTTGAATCCCGCTGTGCTGGGATGGGGCTGCTCCAGCCCTGTGTATGGCACAGGTGGAGAGCTCTGATTTTTTGTTTTGCTCCAGTTATTTTCTGGTGATTGGATATCAGTGAGATCTCAGCTGATCTCTGGGAACAGTGTGAAGTTGGAGCAATATACCACAGGAAGTAGCATTTCTGTAGCCATGCTGGTTTCTGCTGAATCGAGCGAGCCATCCCATGTTGCAAATAAGGCCTTCTAGTTGTGCCCCAGAGCAGGTTTTCAGATTTAATGCTATATGCTGTGGGAGTGGTGAGATGGGTCTTCATGCATAGCCAACGTGGTGTATGCTGTGGGGATGTGAACCACATCGTCTGAAGGGACGATGGGTTGAGCAGAAGCTGGAGTTGTGGCTGGATGTAGTGTTACTTCTGCCACGGTCAAGTTGTCCTGCCAGACAAAGCTCCCACTGGGACTGCTGGGAGCAATGGAAGTGATGGAGAGCCCTTGGCATCCCAAACCTGCAGGACTTGTGCGCATGTACAAAATTCTCACATTTTGGTATGGCTAAGGCGCAAATGAAGGCCTTGCCGTAGCGCTGCTTTGGGGGCTGCTGGTTCAGCCTGAGCAGCAGTGCCTTGTGTCAATGCCTTGCCTTAGCCAGGGAAAGAGGTGTGGTTTTAGAGAAGTGGGACCATAGCGGGGCTGGACACGCTGAGTTTTCAGTAGAAATACCATAGAAAATACGGTGGAAATGTGTCTTGTGTCCAAAAGCAGAGCATCATGCCGGCATGGGGATTTTGGGTGCTGAGAGGCTACAGGATGCTGAAGAATCCTGGCTTCTCTCACCTGCCCAAATTATGGAGATGTTTGATTCGTGTCAGGCAATAAAGCCCAGATCCTGAGCAGACCCATGCAGGCGTCCACTCTCCCAAGATGTGTAGAGCACACACCGTGCTGCAGCAGAGCTGTCTCCTTCCTTTTGCCAGGCTGACTCCTGCAGCAATAAACCCTTTGGTATTACTTGTGCTTCTCCAACCGCACGAAGCTCGAGTTAATGTCATTTTGCCAAGAGCACTGAAAGAAAAGCTCTTCACCACAGCAGTAGAACAGATCACAAAGCGTTGTCAACACTCGACAAAATCTTGGTGTGCTTTCTCTGGATCTGTTTGGAATTCCAGTGCTGAGCACACGCACCTGGCCCTTCCACATGTGGACGGCTTGCTTGCAGTCTGCTATTTACAGACATCGACACGCACGTCCTCCTACATAAATAAATTGATTTGTAATGTGAAAAAGCGCAGCCACATACTCAGCTTTGGAAAAATTCTCACGTGCTGTATGCAGGATTTGAATGGCATGCTATCTTTTCAGCATCTTGTGGTCTTTAAGTGGTTAAAAACAGAATGTTACAGGAAGGGTAGCAGGAGTGACAGAGCACCCCCTCCTCCGATCAACAAGTAAACATCAGCTTTCACTCGAATGCCTCAAATTCATACATGTTTCTGTCACCTTTATTTCATTTGTCAGGCAAAGACACGAAAAATATTTTACAGATGAGCTACGCTTGGAAAAAGACACTGCTCAACGTCCATTAAAATATATAAGGCATAGGAGATTACATGTTTATCTGAACAAATCTGGACGTTTTGCATGCCCGTGGAGATGAGCAGCAAAGCCCCTTCCTCGGCTCGTTGGGATGAAGTGCAGCAAGCTGCACCCGGGGCAGCGCAGCGAGGGGAGGGTGCCGCGCTCCACGGTGATGTCCACTACACGGAGATGGTTCTGGTTTCGTGTTCACACTCGAGGCAACAACACGAACAAAGGCTTCAGCAACGCTGCTCCTCGGCTGCGAGGAGCGAGCTGTGCCTTTTGCAATCTGGGAGCCTGCGCTAATGAAGATCTCTCCGAGAGAGACTTCCAGGCATATGGATCCCATTTGTAACCAGTGGTGAGAATATACAGGTCAGCCTGCACTTTGGTGTCTGTCTATCCATCTGTTTTCACATTACTTGCAAATTATAGAATCCTCCAGACCCAAATGATCGTAAATCTCCGCTATGAGCATGTACACTTTTCCCATCTGTCATAAAACAATGAATTAAATTCATGCCTGTCAAAATACGCAGCCGCGAGTTCGCCGCGTCCTGCAGCAGGAGGAACACAAAGCGCCATCTCATTGCCGTAATTTATGGCCTCCTTGGGAGATTTGGGTGATTAGGGCTTGGCCCACCAACACGCAGAAAAACAGTAGGAACTCCAATAACTCCAAATGGAAATCTTGGGTCAAATTTATCAAACAAATCAGAGAGAAATCTATTTCTGTTTGGAGAAGGAGGAGATATATTACATGTTTAGTATACGAGTACAGCTCTGGAACATTTGGCTATTCGGTATTTGTGAGTTTTGGAATTTCTAGCTTAAATAGTATCACCAGAGGACATGTGATGTATTAGACATGAGCACATTTTTAGCCAAATAAAATATACAACTGCAAGCAAAGAGGTTTTTCAATGTTAACAACAACATATTTGTGCAAATGATGTAACCGAAAATTTTCTAGGTAGGACTTAAAAAAGCAAGAGATTTTTTAGGACTGGAAAAATACATGGGGAAGAAAATAAAATATGTTTGAAGTGGATGACAACACGACGGGCACTGGGGAGCAGGCGATAAGGTGCCGTTATTCCACTTACAGAGATTTACGCCACGGGTAATCGCTGGCATTTGGACAGACTCTCTTTTTCAGATCAATCCTTTTTTTTTTTTTTTTTCCTCCTGAACGAGACCATTAATATGAAACACACAGCAGCTGCCCCGCTTCCTACCCAAAAGGCTGTTTGCTGTTAGAGATGTGCTGAAAAATAAACACAGATAAGTGAGGGCGGGCGATGAAAGGCGCCCGTGCTCGGAGCTGGGGCTGTGCCATGGCACGCGCCTGTGGAGCGGGGGATCCTCAGCGGCTGCCTCAGGACGGTCCTCGCCCATGGGGATGATACGTGGAGATGATGCTGCTGTGCTGCAGCCCTGCTCTGCCTGGGCAGGATCCTGCTGTGCAAGGAGAATCACAGAATCACAGAATTGCAGGGGTTGGAAGGGACCTCGAGAGATCATCGAGTCCAGCCCCCCTGCCAGAGCAGGTTCCCTACAGCAGGTTGCACAGGTAGGCGTCCAGGCGGGTCTGGAATATCTCCAGGGAAGGAGACCCCCCCCTCCCTGGGCAGCCTGTGCCAGGGCTCCGTCACCCGCACCGTGAAGAAGTTCTTCCGCATGTTGGTGCGGAACTTCCTGTGCTCCAGCTTAAGGCCATTGCCCCTTGTCCTGTCCCCACTGACCACCGAAAAGAGGTTCCCCACCTCCATTTGCCTCCCGCAACTAAGATACNCTTGAATGCCTCCAGGGACGAGGCTTCCACCACCTCTCTGGGCAACCTGTTCCAGTGCTTCACCACCCTTACTGTAAAAAACTCCTTAAATCTAACCTGAATTTCTTCTCTTTCAGTTTAAAGCCATTCCCCCTTGTTCTATCCCCACAGACCCTGCTAAAGAGTCTGTCCCCCTCTTGCTTGTAGCTCCCCTTTAGATATTGAAAGGCAGCTATCGGGTCACCTCGGAGCCTTCTCTTCTCCAGGCTGCACAGCCCCAGCTCTCTCAGCCTCTCTTCATAGGGGAGGTGTTGCATCCCCTGGACCATTTTTGTGGCCTCCTCTGGACACGCTCCAGCAGCTCCATGTCTCTCCTGTGCTGAGCACTCCACCTCTGGACGCAGGGCTCCAGGTGAGGTCTCACAGCACAGAGCAGAGGGGCAGGATCCCCTCCCTCGCCCTGCTGGCCACGATGCTTTGGATGCAACCCAGGATTGTGTTGGCTTTGTGGGCTGCGAGGGCACATTGCCGGCTGATGCCCAGCTTGCCATCTACCTAGTTGTGCCCAAGCAGGTGGGGTTGCGTTGGGGGCACTCTCCAGGCTCACGTGTGCCCATCCATTGGGGCATGGAGGGGTGGCTTCACCCCTGGAATGAGGTGCTTAGCAGCCAAGTGGGATTTTGTTATGGATTTGGATTCAAACAGTCTGGGAGGATGTTCACATCGCAAAAAAAATTACAAGGAGGGCCATTGTGGGTTTGGTGTTCTAGCAGAATGCGAGAGTGCCCCACATTGAAAAAAAAACCAAACACCCAGCAAGAAAATAGAGGGATTATTATGGATTTGATATTCAAACAGAATTCAAGGGCGCCCACATTGAAAAAAACAAAAACAAAAACAAAAAAACCAAAAAACAAAAGCAAGGTTTTGGGGGTTTTCGTGATGGTTTCAATATTTAAACAGACAGAAAGGATGTTCACATGACAAAAAAAAAAAAAGAAAAAGAAAAGAAAAAGGTTGGGTAGGGTTTTGTTAGAGATTCAATATTCAAATAGGCTGTGAGGATGCCCACACTGCAAAGAAAATAAATGAAAGGGTTTGGAAAGCTTTGTTTCAGATTTTGTATTCAAATAGGCTGTGAGGATGCCCACATCAGAAAAGAACTTGGAAGGGATTGGGGCTTTTTATCATGGATGCAGTACTTGAAGTGGCTGAAAGGATGCCCCCATAGGAAAAAAAAAAGAGAGAGAAAAGAGAAAAAAGAAATGACAAGGGTTTGAGAAAAAGTTGGAGATCTATTTTCTGCTACCTCCAGGCACACACCGGTTCAGAGCCGATCAGGGTCTGCAGAGCGGTTTTGCCAAGGGAAGAGCTTTTCCACAGGCCAGAGGTGAGCTGCAGCCCAGGCTTGTGGTGGCAGCACCGCCGAGTCAGGGATGCACTCCTAAATTCTTCAAATTTAGCACCATGCACTGCAGACAAAGGCTGTGCATGACAGAACACCGCACCATGCACCTGGGCTGGTCTCTGTGGGCATGACCATCGCCTGTTGAAAACACCCTGATGGGTTTCCTCTTTGGGATCCATGGGCTCTGACACTTCCCTGCACCTCCAGCCTCCCCAACATGGGTGTGCTGTACCTGACAGCTGGTCCAGGGGATAGCTGACCTGCAGCTATCCCCTGTGCCTTAAAACAACGCTTGAGGACCCGGGAAAAATCCCTATCTCCATTGCCCTCCATTAGACTCTGTGAGAGAAGAAGCCCGTGTAACCTGAAGGCACCGGTTTATGGGTTCACGCTTCATAAAATAAGTTGCTGTTAGTTTTACTGCAGCCTTGGCCTTGCTGTTTAATGAGGGAAAGGCAGTTCTCAACACAACAGCCCTGCTACCTGCCCATGCTGCACCCCAGCTCTGTGCTGCAGCCTGTGCAGCCTCCGCAGTGCTCCACTAAGCAGGAACACATGGCTGCGGGAGGGAAGGCTGCTTTTGCCATTTCTGCAAGGATTTTTTTTTACAAAGGCAAGGGTTGCCAGCACTACTGTCCTTGCTCCTTGGGAAACTGCAGTGTGGCACCCAGGGGCTGGAGAAAGAGCAGGAAAAAAGCGGGTTGTCTTCTAACTTATGTCATACCTTACATCCAAAACATGAGAAGCATTGGGAATCCGAGGATGGGTTTGAAAGGGCTGAAGTGCATTGATGAGCTCAGTGTTTTTATTTTGAGAAGTCATTTGCAGAAGGAATAAGTGTTTGTTGGTACTAACCCTTTACCATGAAAAATGTTTTCACCAAATCACCCATTTCTTTTAAAATTAACGCCTTGTGCCTCGAGTTTCCTCGTCCAAATTGGAAGGGCCATCTCAATAGCCCCTGTAATCAGCACCAGAGCTGGTTTGAAAGGGAAGGGCCCTGTCTGGATGGCAGGGTGGGCACAGAACTATGTGCCAGATTCCTTTCTTCTGCCAGCCTGAGTCAGGAGGCAGAGCTCACGAGTGGGTTCATCAGACCCTTGGGTATGGCAAAAAGGCTTTTGGAAAGGGAACAGAAAGCCACTCTCCGGAGATTCAGCTGACACAGGGAAGAAAAATGAATTCTGGGGATGCACCTTTGTTCTTCATCCCAGCAAATTTGTACCAAATTGAATACCAAACCAACCAGTGAAATACAAGAGATGAGGCTGAGCAGATGCCACTAGGCTCCTTCCAAGCCTCCGTGGATCCCAGCAGCTCCGCGGCGTGCAGGAGCGCTCGGCCGCTAACCTGTGAGCAGCGTTATGTGGCGGGTTATTTACGACAGCCATCCCCGAGAATGAAGGAAGGGGTCCCACGCCTGGCAGTAATTTCTGGATTTCGGAAATAGGTTAAGTGTATGGTAGCCGCGTGCAATCAGAGCTGCCACAAATCATTTCCAGCCAGCTGCAGCCAGCACCAACGCCTCGCCGAGGTGTCACTTGCTTGCCCACCCTTGGTGGGTGTTGGGGTGGGATTTGGGATGAGAACAGGCACTTCTGGGCTTCGGGGCCAGGGTGGCACCACGCTGATTTGGGGCAAATTCAGGATGAAATTTGGCATGCCTCTCCTCGGTTGTTCAGCTAGAGTCGAAGCTGGTGGGAGTTGTAGAAGATAAAGTTTTGGGACTGTGCAAGATGCAACATATTCTTTATTTCCATACGAATTCCTGACGTAAATGTTTCTTCTTCTTCACTACAGGCTGTACGAGGGAAACAGAAATCCCTCTTTAAAAAGGCACACATCTCTTCATGACCTTTAAATTAATCCTATAATGGTTTGGGGAAGGAAGCAAACAAGGAAAAAGCGGCTCACAGCTTTTGAACACATTGGGGCAAGTTTTAGCTCCAGCACACGGTCCTGGTTTGTTTATATTTTATGACAGCTTACAGCGTTTTGGCGATTTTCTTTGCATTCAAGAGCACATGGTGCAAAACATAACTGTCTTCTCTTGGTCACGATTGTCTGGAAGCTGGGTGATGTCTGCTCTGCTGTGCCATGGTGCTGGGATGCCAGGTGCTTCACATCAGCTTTTGGGGTGTCCTTGTATTTCCCACGTCCTCCCAGGGATCTTGGCTGACAAAGCTCCAGGAGAGATTGCGAGACCCAGTGGAGAAATTTCATTTTTTTTCCTTTTGGCAGAGTTTGGTTTTCTACCTCACAATCATGTAGCCAGGAGGGCACTGGTCACCGCCCCATTCAGACCTCAGGGCACTTTCGCATTCATATTTGTTTAGATGTTTGTACGTTTTTGGAGAACAATGTGATTTTTAGTATTTTAACAATACTAAACTTTGCTAATTGTCCCTTTATGGCCCAAAGGAGCCACAGGAGTAATCGCTTTTCTGATCCTGCCTCCCGCTGGATTTCCAGAGACTTGCTCAGCTGGGAGAAAAAAAGAAGAGCTTTGCATGGTTTCCATTTATGCTTTTTCTATAAATTCAAGCAAATATATTTGAAGTCTCCCTTGCCAGCAGACCTTGCCCGTGCCTTCTGGACCTTCCCCGCTCGCGTACGCAGTGTAGATGCCTGGGAGAACATAGGGAGCTTCACATCCAGGGAGAGCCCTCTGAAGCCAAGAGAGATAAAAACATGGGAGCGAGGCTGCCAGAGTTCATTCCGCCCGTTATTTTTAAAAATAGCTCCTTTATATTTACCTTTCTTAAGTTAAACCACAGCAGAAAACACTTGTAACTCAATGTAAGACACTTACACTGTTCAGCTTCAGTCATGCAGCTCGGGCATACAAACGAGCTCCAGGTTTTATGTGCAGTTCATTCTTCATATTGCCTCTCTTGGCTTGTTTATGTTAGCTTAGCCTCCATCAAAATGATGTCTTAATTAAATCTGAAAAATGGACATTTGACTTTATTTTAAGTGATGATTTCATTCTGCCACGGGTATAAATTTAAGTTATACATAACAGACATGCACTCTGCACAGCTCATTCCTGGATTATATACATTATTTAAAGGATAGCATTTTTTCTCTCTCCATATTTTTCAACTATTTGCTTTAAAATAAAACGAAACAAAAAAAAAAAGAAAGAAAGAAAGAAAGAAAGGGAAACACACAAGAAACAATCCAACCACCAAGGTTTCAGCTCAAATCAGAATGAAAATGCACAAAAGATTTCTAGCCCTGTGCCTCGGCAGTGGGTCTGCACAGCATAACTCGCTGTTTCTTTGGGAGAACAAACCCTGGGGTGATGCTACGTGAGCGAGGCTACGCAGGCGAGGTGACCCGTGCCTCTGGTTGTGCACTGCAGCTGCAAACCCAGATTTAGCTCATGCCCAGAGCATTTGCACCATGGTTTTTTGTCTTTGGGCAAATTGTGAGAAGCCCAAGGCAAAACACTGGCTGGGAAGTGCAGAGTTTTAGCTGCCTGGCTGGCTGTTGGTCAGTGCCATGGCCATAAATTTACCCAAAATTCAAATTTCTCCCTTATTCTGCAATGGACATGTCCACGGACCTCCACGGGCAGCAATAGGTGGATGTACAGCATGGTTTGCTCCCAAAGCACCTTTAGTGAAGGCTGCCTTCCAGCACTGCATTTTGTTAAAGATCATGCCATTTGGAACCCGGAGCCTTGCTAAAGGTTTTGCTTTCCTGTTTACAGAACTTGAGCATTTATGAGAAAATAAATGACCCAAGTGCAAAGTACTCCGTCCTTCCCCTGTACCTATCCAGATCTTGCTTGTGGGCATTCTGGATTCTGGGTTTGCAGCAACTGTGTGTGCCGTGCCTCTGGAAAGAGCCCTCCTCCACCAAATAGAGAACAGAGGCCTTTAAAATGTGGAAAATTAAGAAAATGCAGAACACATCATTAAATCATATACTCAGGAAGCTGTGGCAATCTTTTCTTCCACTCACAGAAGGTCCACTATAAATGAAATCTATATTTTAATGATTTCCAGTTTGGATGCCCCCAACGTGCAATTGAGAACCTCAACTGTTTGCTGTAGAATAAAAGGGAAAATTGGGTGGTAAAAAGAAGAATGCTGCAGCTAATGTGGAACAGTTGCACGTTTATATTCCACATTGCCCTGAGCAAAACTCTTCCTTTTATTTTGGAGAAAAAGCAATTGATTTCCTCCTTCGGTACAGCGTCTGTACTCACGTTATGTTTACTCACGAGCTCTGGCAGGTTTAGCCACGGCAGCTTTCGGAACCAGCTGCTCTCCCCATAACTGCTGCGGCTGTAATTCTTTTAAGTTGCAGGGCAAAAATATAATGATCCACCGACCTTTCAAAATGCTAGGCAGGCAGAGGGAACTGTTGACATATTTTATTTTTTGCATAGCATTTCCAATTACTGAGAGCTGGAATTGCTCTGAACTTGTCATCTGTGCCGAGCAGACAAAAACCGCAGCGCTGCGCGAGCTCGGATGATTTTGGGGAGGAAAAACGGGATTTTGGAGGCTCTACCTGCGGGGATGCTCCGCTGGCAGAAGTTGTTGAACAGTCCATATTCTACCCCTCAAAACTGCAGATTTAGTTCAGGTTTCTGGCCTTCTCTTTCTGTGTTTTTTTTTTTTTTCTCACCTTGCTGCACAGGAGAAAGAAAAGGGGAAGCTGGAAACAGAGATGGAGAGAAAAGTGAGGACAAATCACCAGAAATTTTAATTTTTGTTTTTTAAGTTGTTTTTCAATTATTTTTTATTTTTTAAAGGAAGATATTGGCATATTTCATACTGTGTATTCAGGTTGAGAGGTGGTTTAGTGCTTCAATGTGTTGACTCCTCAAGTACAGAGGGTCTGCAGTGTGGGCTTTTTTCTGTCTTTTTTTTGGTTGGCTAATTTTTTTCTGGTATTATTGGATCTCAGCAGAGATTTCTTAGAAAATTAAGAACTCAAAACCTTAAATTTTTAGCTGACATTACTGTCTTCAGACAAAACAATTTGTTACCCACAAATGCTTAACTATATATTTATGCATGTACGCATTTACATAGAAAGTCACACACATCCATATATTTCTTCACTCCATTTTCCCAAACAAGTGAACTCAGAAACACTTATTCTTTATTACCTGTAAAATATCAGGCATATTAGTGTTGTGTCTGATGAATGTTGTGTTTCACACTGACGTGCCACAAGCTGAGCAATGACTGTCCATAAACAGCAAAATTAAAAATTAAGTATACTTTAATTCAGCTTTAACACTAAGTTATGTTTAGTACAAAAAGCATAAAGCAGTATAAACGATTCTGTGATTCGGAGACCATAGAAACACAGTTTACTACTATTTTTTTTTCCTGCTGTTTCAGTGCAAGCTGCTGTCAATTTGGTAAAATGGCATTTCTGAGATTTAAGGATTTGGCTCAGCGGGCACGAGCCCTCAGATTTCACCATCTCTATGTATCTATTTTCACTATATTTGTATGGCTATACATATTCTCTCAATGGAGCAGAGACTACAGCCTCTTCTGCAGGTATGTGTAAGTCCTTCTGCTCAGGGTGTTCATGATTTACAGTGATGTAAACTCTCTTTGAAAGCTAGATTTGCTCCATCTCAAAAATACTGCCTTTGTTACATTCTCAGAATAGTGAGCCCCACGTGTCGTGCTTACCAGCTTTGAGTATCGATTCTTTTTCTTCGAACTGATTTTGTCTTGTGGTGGGTTGGTCGGTCTGTTGGCTCTTGGCCAGCATCTGTTTTGGGAGGCTGCATATTGAGACTTGCTTTGAAGCTTTGATGGAGATGGGATGGGTAGCATTGCTGAACGTGACAGCAGTGCACGTTTCACAGTGCGTAGTGCCTTCCTTCAGAAGCGGGCTCATGACATCCTGATGTTATGTGTGCCTAATTTTTTTAAGCATATTTCTAACTCTGATCGCAGAGAAAAACAGTTAAGAGAGCTGACCCTGAAAAATCAAATGGCTGAAAGGCAAATTCAAACAAAAGCTAGTTTTTTAATATCTTTGAGGATCAATTGTTGAAGGTATTGATGCTTTAAGAATTGGGGTTCAGTATTTTAATGCTTAAGGCCAGCAAAACTGATTTAATCAACTGTATCTCTGAATTTCTTTGATGTATGTGCATAAATCTTCGCCAGTTCCTTTGTAATTGGTTTAAAGTTCTGCTCAGCAAATGCTTCCTGCCTGGGTCCGAGGAGAAGGGCGGCTCATCCAGGAACCTCCAGCAACCCCAGGGCAAACCCTTCCTTCCTTCTGGGAAAGTGCTGCTTCGTTTGTGATTTCCTCACTACTTCGTGCTCATAGAGCATTGAGGACGTGGTCTCAGTTTCCATTCAGCTCCATAGAAACACAACACTGAAAAAGGAATCACATCCTTTTTTTAGTGGCTTTTTTTGGTGGCTTCTGTGTCCTAAGTTCATCCCCTGTAGCCCTACAACATGACGACGTGATTCCACAGTGTTTGTGGGCATGCATGCAGCAACAATCACTCTGGGGAACGTGCAATTAGGCACGCTCGCCTCTGCTTCCCTTACTGGAAACCACCACGACTCAGCCTCATCTCCCTGCACTTATTTCTTCCCAAGGCTCTTGTCTGGGAGTTGTGTCTGGGAGAACAGGAGCTGAGTTTTGGGGCAGAATAGGCAGTGTTCCAGGATTGTAAACCCTCCTGAAATGTGGGCAGAGGACACAGCCAGAGGAGGATCTCTGCTTGATCCCAAAGCTGGAAATAGAACGAACTCAGAAGAACTCGTGACTCTCATTTCCACTGGAAAATGTGGTCTGCATGGAGTTCAGAGGGAGTTTTCTTCCTAAATAAGAGAGGTAAGCACCCAAGAAAACACCAGAAATTTGTGTTCTTAAGTGTTTGTTTTCAACATCCTTACCATGTCTGCGTTACCTGCATGAAGATGTTCCTGGGCAGGAGGGAGCGGGGAGTCAGTTTGCAGTCTATCGCAAGTTCTTTGCTGGTGCAACAGTTATGAATTGTTTCTGGTAGCTACTGGCAGACCATATTGCATCAGGAGCCATGACAGGAGGTCCATGGCCATGCCACAATCTTGCATACAGCTGTGGAATTGCTGTGCTCAACCCACAATAGGGTTATTCCCGGCATGAAGAAACACTTCCGTGCTTGTTTCACGCCCTGCGTGTGCTTCTTGAGGGTGTGCAGGTGCATTCTTGGCATCTCTCTGCAGCCTCGAGCTGGGCCAGGCGTGCAGCAAAGCATGGAAGATGTTTTTTGGCTTTTCTCTGATGACTACTCCTGCGAGCAAAACCCAGGGCTGTGCTGCTGCCATCCACAGGGAGCTGTTGGGAGCAGGGAGGTTATTCACCATATTTTTTATTTGCATTGTGGGAATGCCTACAACCCTTCGTCATGACGCACTGGGCTTTGTTTTTCATTCTAGGCAGCTTGGCTACTGAAAAAAAATTAGAAAAATAAACAAAAGGCAAACTGCTCAGTGGCTGGATTGTCACGGTCTCTCTGGTTAAATGGCGAGTGGCTGGCAGCAACGGATGGGGACAGTTTGCTGGGGCTGCCCAGAAATTGGCTGTGGTCCTCAGGCTGGTGGGGCTGAGGCATTCAGGGACTCAGAAGTGTTTGATTACCTCTCAACAAGCAGAGTGCTCAGCTCTGTCCAGGGGGAAACAAATGGGTCTTTGGGATGAGGGGTTATGAAATGGAAGGGAGGAACACGGGTCTGTTCTTGATTCAGGGCTTTGGGTTTATTTTTTATAACACTTCTGCTAAAAGCTAGTCAAGAAATCCAAGTTCTGTCTCGCTGTTTAAAGCTTGGTGGTTTTTTTCTGTTTTCGGGTCAGTTGAATTCTTTCTTGTTGAGTCCCTAACCTTTTGTGAAAGGCCAGATTGAATAAAAACTCTGTCTTCTGTCCCAGGGAAAATTACACAAAACTCAGAAAATTGATTTTCCGGGGCTTGTGCGGCTTTGTGTAGAAGCCAGACCATTCCCATTTTGCCTGGCCCTCAGCGGCTAGAGCTGTGTCCCTAACAATGCAACTGAACAGTGATGTCTTGGCAAGGATTCTTCCCACTGGTGAGGGTCAGCAGCTCCCTGCCAGGGCTGGTCCCACCAGCTGCCATTTGGCCCTTGGAGATTTTCCCAGGATGTGGGAAAAGACCTACAACATGGCGGGGCTCTCTTTTGCAGTAGGTGAAAGTGAAGCCCCAGTGATGGTGTTGAGACCTTTCAGGGTGACTCCCAGCCCCGATGCTGCTGGCGGGCATCACTGTGTTGTAATATGGTTAAGGCAGAAGCAATAAGAAGGATTTGGGGAAAGATTAAGATCTAAGTTCCTGGTATGGTATAGGCCTCTTGGCCTCTGGGCATCAAGGCCTCCCTCTAGGCCTCTAGGCCTGTCTTTAGGCATCTAGACCTTTAGGCCTTGCTCTAGAACTTTAGGCTTTTAGGCCTGCCTCTAGGCATCTAGACAAAGAGCTAAGGGATATGATTTAGTAGCTTAGTGGGTAGGGATGGCGATAGGAGGACAGTTGGACTAGATGATCTTGTAGGTCCTTTCCAACCTAGTGTTTCTATGTTTCTACGATCTAGGCCTCTACTAGGCCAGCATGTCACCCTGTCAGGCTCTCAGCCTCTAGGTCAGTCTAGGTCAGGGAGTGCTTGGCTTTGGGAGACTTATGCAGAAGGGGCAGCCCCCTGAACACCCTGATCTGTGCACAGATCTTCTCGGATGAGCTGCTCTGGTCTTTCTTTGCTCATGAGTCCCAAGTAAGCTTCTTTGGAAGTCCAGCACAATCCCCTTGGACCATCACTTTTAGGGATGCTCTAGGTGCATAGTTTTCTTTTTTGCCCATCCTTCCTCAGGAGCTTATTGTGCAAGAAGAGTTCAAAACGTGATTTTCCAAGTGAAAGTGGCACAGGACGTTCTCTTGCAAGCATGGGATGCCTGTATTAAAGGAGAAGGGTCGGCTCCATAACTTGTATTTTTCAGCATGATATTTTTGGAATTCCACTAAACACCCACAATTTACTCTTCCTTGCCTTGGGTAAAGCATTTTGAGATATTTGAGGTAGGGAGCGGAATTTGCTCGACATCTGAAAGGTGTGCTAATTATTTCAGAAAAAAAGCAACTGTGGAAACAGACAGAAGGTAAACACTGGCTTTTAGACCTAGATTAAAAACAAAGCATCCTAACCCGGAGAGAGTCAATCAGGCTGGATTTTTGGTGTTGGATTTCTGTGTTTATTTACAAACAAAAGTATACATGCCAACGATGCATTGTGTGCAAAGATGCTGCATTTTGTTCTGTACAGTGCTACAGAGTCACTGTAGGATACAATAGATAAAACTTTGATCAAGGCAGAGTGTCTTCCCTCATGAGAGCTTCTGCACAGCTTCCATGGGTTCCCAGTGACTGGAAACCTATCAAAGAGCACAGGAAAATAACAACCCATCCCAGAATGGCCTCGTGGGCAGGAGAGAGCAACAGGAAAACATTTCTGCAGATTAACTCAAACAGGCTTTACCCCAAAAGCTCCTTCCAAAGACTGAATAGTTGTGGCTCTGTGGAAAAAAAACATTGAGATCTTGTCCTGGATTTTACGATGTTTAAAAGCATGGTTTTTTGGATGAATTAAAAAAAATGTAAATACAAAATTGTATCAGCGATTTAAAAAAGAAGCAGGTTTGGGATGCTAGACACGTCTGAGTGATTGCTAGAAAATTGTGGATGTGAATACAGAGCCTGCTCAGCTTTGCTGTATTTCCTCTGCCTTTTTGTGACTGGGAGAGTCAGTGCTTACATAGAAGACAGGGAGAAGAGAAAACAAAGTAAAAATGATGTAACTGTTGTCCATAAGAAAATAGATATTTTCCCCTACTTTAAAACAATCTTTTTCTTTTTTTTTCTTTTTTCTTTTTTTTTTTTTTTGTAGCTTAAGGAGTCATTAGACTAAGCTGAGGTCAAGAGACGTTTGCATTCATATTGCTGCGCAGTTCTCTTTTCTGTGCCTACTCACAGGCAAATCTCCCTAACTGAAAACACAGCAACTAGACAATAATGGAGAACAGAGCCAGAAATTACCCAATGACAAAATATTTAGTAACAGATAAAAAAACTCAAGGAGCAGCTCAAAGGAACACCTCATCTTAAACTTATTTTGGCCCGAATGTCATCTGCTTCATGAAGTCTTTTATGTTGCAGTTGTTTTCTCCTGTCATTCCTGGTGACACATGTAAGAATTTCTCTATTCAAACTCAAACATGTCATCTAGCGGGCAAACATTGCCTACAGTCTCTGACGTCTCTGCTTTTTGCCTTACTCTACAATAATACCTGCTATGGCAGCTTCATCAGGGTTTAGTGTTGCAGAATTTCAGAATTTTTTTTGACAGCTTTTGTGTTTTCCCTTACAAACGCATCTCCTCCTGCATTACCACAGGGCTGGATGGCTGAGAGATGGTGGAAAAGTCTTTGGTCTTCCAATTGTCTGAGCAGTTCCGCCTTGTTTCTTTAGATCTAAGACAGATCCCCATGTTGCTGGGAAAGCTGCATCCTGCACGAGCTCAAAAAGATGTTAGCACAAATGCTAAAACATCCTTGGAAGGAGAGGGATGGCTGAAGGTTTGCCTAAGCAGAAGGGCAAAATATTCATGAGAATTAAGAAAGAAAACCAAACATTTAATTGCTTGAATTTTGAATTATCACTGGAATCTGCTCCTGTCTTGGTCGTAGTTTTGATGCAGGGAAACTAGAGACTGGAGAAGTCGTTTTCTATGGCTGCCTGCTGGCAGTGGGGTGAGCAACCACTGGGGCTTTTGCCTCCCTGCATTTTGCTCCTCAAAGTTCTGCCGTCGTTTGAAACTCTGCTGCCTCTCCAAGTCATTAAGGATCTTTTAATGGCATTAAGCCTGGGCTGGAAAGATCCAACCCAGTCCAACTGCAATGCAGTCAGATGAAACCTGGGTGGAAAGCTGCCACTGCGAGCACAGCTGTGAAGAACAAGTGCCAAATGGTACAGAAGGCTTCCACTGGCGACCACGAGAGCAGCTCTGTGCATTGATGAATATCTGCTCCAAAACGCTGTCAGGAAGGCATGTTCCAAGATATTTGCATGTTACTGGGAAGCAGGTGCCCTTAAGAGCTTGCTTAGGGGAAAGGTGAAGCTTCAGAGCCAAGAGCAACAGGGTGGGCAGTGCAGAGCCCGTCCCTCCATGGCTGAGTGTGCCTGCGTGCCAGAGGCATGGCTGAGTGGGGGACTCAGCTCCGTGCCTTCAGCTGTGCCAGATCTGAACAAAAAGGTGAAAGCGATGCTGAAGCGCTGCGTAACAAAAGGCACTCACAAGGCAATAACTCATGTCCACATTCCTTCCACCTTATTTTTTCATGCTGTGTTGACCAAGAAGTACATGATGTGCCATTACACGTGCTCCAAAGGGTCGGGTTTCTGTCTGGGGCTGCAGGTGTGGAAGCCAAGGAGCCGGAGGGAGTTAAGAGGCTCGTCCCAGGGCAAGCCAGGAGCGGACAGCTGAGCCTGTTTGCAGGACCCCATGTCGCCATGTTGCAGGGACACACAGGCAGCAGTGCCACAGGGAGACACTTGCCATGAAGTGGGCATCTGCAGTGGCATTGTCACCTTGGATCTGGTCTGTCCCGCTGCATCGTGTGGCACATCACAGCACTGTGCAGCTGTGTGCCCAGCTCAGCACAGCCACAGCCAGCCCACGGTGCTGGCAGAAGGAGGCTTTTCATTGCCACGAGAAAGAGGTGCCGAGCATCTTCTTCCTTCAGGAAGCACCTGCTGGAAAAATTAGATCATCCCTGGAAATTCCCAGCCTGGCCCTTCAGAGTAGCCAGGCAACAAAAGACAGAAGCTAACCAGAGCCTCAGGCTTCAGGTGCTATATCAGGAGTGTGGGTTTAACCCGAACAGTGCAAGCCTTTGCACTGACCCTGTAAAACCGACCTGTGCATACATGTATGCACGCAGTAATTCATGTGCATAAGCACATAATGCTGCATCCTGACTTAGCAAGCTCCTTGACAACTCTGGGTGTATTTTTTAAAGCCTTGGTTTTTGTTTCGTGTTATTGCGCACAATTGTGGTTCTAACAAATGGAAGCCTCTAGGCTTCATAGCTGTAGAGGAAAGCATGAAAAGATACTGAGTCAAAAAATGGGAAGGAAAATGAAAATAACCCAGGATTTAGTATTTTTCTTATTATTATTTTCTTGATTTCTAAGCCTGTCTTCTGTTTTCTTTGGAGCTAGCTCACGACTTTTGAACTCCTGGGGGTTGACAGTGCTAGAACTGGGCTCCAGCAAAAGTGCCTGACTGCTGCATTTCTGTTCAGGCAGCTCTTGCAGCCTATAAGAGGGACAAAACAAACAAAACCGTACTTGTTTTATTTTATTTTTTATTTTTTTGCTAGAGGCTTCATGTCAAGGTTTTTTTCCTGGTTATAACACCCAACTTCCATCCCTCTGTCTCCACATCAGAAATCCTCCCGACTCCTCATCTTTCTGTGGCTGAAGTGAGTAAATCCCCTTAAAGCTTTGAAGCTTCTCCTTCCTGTGAGATGCTGAGAGCAGACAGGTAATGCTTCCAGAGCTGAGAATTAAACCAACACCACCAAGAGTGAGCTGTAGAGGTATCTGCTCAGGACGCTGCTGTAGGGGGGAGGGAGCTAGAGGCTGGACTCTCCCTGTGGAGCACCCAAGCACCCAGAAGCCATCTGCATTGGCTAATGGACCCCTTGGCACAACTCCTGGTGCAGTGGGGTCCTGGTTTGCTCCTCTGCGCTTGCCCATCTCCATGCAGATCCCTCTTGAGATGAACCTCTGTTTTCCTACACTTAAACATCGTGAATCTGGAAGGAAGCCCAAAAGTACATAATGTTACAAAATCTGCCAGTAATGCAGGGGAGAAATAAGCAAATCGACTGCTTTCCTCTGTTATTTTTGTTATGAATCATGGATTCATAACAGCTCACTGGAAAGCTTGAGGCTTTTTTTTTTTGGCTGGTTTTTGAATTTGCAAACATCAGTGTCTTCCCTGTGACCCCCCTGCCCTCCCAAAGTCTGGTGGCAGTCCCTGGAGTTGCAGAAGGTGAGACTCAAGGAGAACTGCAGTGAGAGCAGAGAGAACTGCAGGCTGGAGCAGGCAAAACTGTTAAAATCCTGGTGTTACCCAAATGAGTTGTTGAAGGTCACCTCCCAGCCTGGTGGGAAGCAGATGTGTTGCCTTGCTGGGGACTGAGTGGGTCTGGAAACATTTCTGCAGGCACAGTCACAGCTGGGGCTGTCACAAGGGCATGAAGTGATTCGAGGTGTCCAAGTGAAGACCACAACTAAGTGAGAAGCTCATGGATTTTCACTTAAATTCTCCAAGAAAAGCCTGGAGCTACGGGAGCACTCTGGAGGATCGTGCCAGAATTCCCTCTGCCTTTTCTACTGCCTCCAGATCCTAGATACGTACACGGCCCAGAAAAATACATATTAAGTGCAAAAAAAGTGTTATCCCTCTATGAAAGGCCATTGGAGGGAGAGGAGAAAACTTGTCCAGAAGTGGATATATGGGGAGACATGGACATGTGGTTTTCCATGATAAGTTTAAACTATGTGGATGTGTTTAAAGGTTATTGAAGACAATTCCATGTCCATGGATTGTATGGCTTGGAGAGTGAACCTGAGCACATGCCTTGATGGCTTCTGGAACTGAGAAGAAATTGGAGTTGCCCTTTTCTTAGGAAATTAAGAAGAGCATTTAAATGTAATTTGCTAATAAAAGAAGCAATGCACATGTAAGCAGAGCTGAGAACAGCCATTCAGATGCCAATTGGCAAACTGGCAACAGCATGAAACAGGAAAGCTTGCAGCCCGCTCCTCCCAGCGCCTGGCTTTGGGACGCATCGGGCTCATCGTGGCTGACAGTGGCACATATGGAATCAGTCACTGCAGATGTTAAAATCAATTACTACGTGTTTTTGCAGCTCCAAGCAGGGCTCTGCATTTGGATCCTCTCCGTGGGTTTGGTCTGCACTAATCATTTTTATTGTCACAGCAAGAGGAGGGGAGGAAGAAAAATGACTCCTCTACTACTGGTGGTGGGGATTTCTTAAAATATTAAGCTAATGCAAAAATGCCAAGCATCACAGCAGTAAAAATGTAAGGCACTAATAAAATAGAGTTAATGTTTCACAGTGCATATGTTTCTCAGAGTTTCCTGCTGATTTCAAGTGACTTTGCTTTGGCCCATAAATTTGGCATTAAAGCAGAAGTCAGCAATTGTGTTGTGATTCAGGTATGAGACTGTAACAACAAGCCAACTTTAGTTATATGATTGTGATAATACTAATATCAGTTATTTTATCCATCAATACCAGGAGCTTCACCAAACCTATTGTAGAAGACCCTGACCCCAGGATGGTTTTGGCTCACTGCATGTATCTGGTTAGCTTCAGGGAAATCTGCAGGCACTGACACAGGATGGGCCCACTTGCAACAAGTGAAAGCAAACTGAGGATGGGACAAGGGAATGCAGAAAAAAATAAAGAGATTTGTTTATTTTGATCATAGAGGTACCTTAATCTGCCTGTTTCGACATTGAGCATGGACTTCTCTTCTAGTGGGTGAGGTGTATTCTTACGATAAGTCTTGGACTGACCAGTTACCTTAACCATCTATTTTTGCTTCCATTCCTGAGATCTTTATCCATCATTTAATTCGCAGTAGGCTGAAACCTGGCAGTCCAGATGTGTTTCTTCTAATGAGGCAGAAAGTTTCTTAAAAAAAATCCAAAGCCCGTTTCCTTGGACTTCTAGCTTCTAGCATGTTTCTTTCGAGGATTTAGAAACAAAACAAGGAACAACAACAGCAAAACCTCCCGCTCCCTTTTCCTGCATCGCCTGCGTAATTTAATAAATTTGATCATCCCTTGGGAGAGCCATAATTCTGCATTAACTTTAAGCAGACACTCTATGTGCTGCAGCTATTTATAATAAACATGCGAGGCAAAGCGTGAATCTGAGGGATGCTGCCCCAGCACATGGAGCTCCGAAGCTCGGGCTGAAGCTGGACCTGAGACAGGAGAGCACAGAGCCGGGGAGGAGTGGAGTGAAAAGTTGAAATTCCAGCTGGCAGGAGCACCAATTTCTTTTTTTTCTCTCTTTTTTACATTTGTTTTTTGTTGTTGTCATTGTTGTTCTTTTTTGGGACAAGAAGTCAAACTATTGCAACTGTTTGCCAAACGGAAAATCTCTTCCTCCCTAAAAATAGTTAATTTTGGAAAGACTGAAATGTTTTTCTTCACCATTTCCGACTGCTGTAAAAGTCTCCGACACTTCCCTGCGAGAGAGGCTTTCTCTTGGATTTTTCCCTGATGTGCTTGGGTGGAATTCTCCACCCGATTCTGCAGGAAAAAAGTCAACTCTGGCAAAAATCGAAGCTGACCGCGGGAGCAGTGCCATGGGGACGGAGCTGCCCAGGTGCAGATGGGACCCAAGGTCCCTCAGCCCCACCTGGACAGCCCAGCTTAGGAAGTCCTGCAAGATCCCTGCTGCTTCCAATTAATTAATATACCATCCTATATCATATTATTGTCTATTAATATGCACATCCTTATCATGTGCTCCTCTGGGAGCCCTTCCTGGCTTCTCTGCCACAGCCTTGCTAAAGGGTCAGCAGTGGGATGAACTTGGGTTTATTCAACGACATCACGATAATGTCCATTTTGTCCTTTCCTAATAGTATCTACCATTTCTTTTCCCTTATTGTTTTTGTAGATGACTGAAAATGAAGCTGACATTTTCACGCAGCTACCTACACTCCGGTATAGATTTTTAAACAATGAAAAAGTAGTTTTCCAGCCCTGTGACATTCTGGTTGTCACCAGTTCTGCTTCCCCTTGTAATTTCTGTGGGACGTGATGGGATCCTTAGATGGTACAGACCGACGGAACTTTGTTTCACATTTGCAGTTTCTGCAAGCACATCTTTGCCGGTCATTTTGTAAATACGCATCTACAGGATGACTTCATTAAAACCTTTATTAGCCTGACTCATTTGTCTGAAGCAATAGGAATATGTGCTTCATTTACAGAGGTAAAATTGCAGAGTCTGCTGTTCTCAGAAGGAAAAATAGCTTATTTAACTTTCTTTTAAAGAATGCATTCGGCGAAGATCTTCGGTAATAAGGTCTTTTTCCACTAAGATTATATTTTCATTTTGTCTCATGATCAAATGGTTTAGGAATCTCAATCAGTCCATTTCAAAGCCCTTTCTGCTTCCTTCAGCTGCCCTGGCATATTAATGAATTTAGAGGAAATTGCTAAAGCCTGAGCTTTCTGTATTATTGCTCTAAATTGGTTATGGTTTTGCTTTATTTGCTACCAGTGGAAGAAATAGAAATACCAAACCATGATCAGGCTGTGATTTTAAAACATACCAGCGAGGTGAGAAGGTGTTTAGCTTTCCAGCATGATGCCAAACTCCATTCCTTTTCTTTCCATTGCAGTTGCAGAGGGGGAGTCTGGGGTGCTTTGAAACAGCAAGAGGTCAAACATGGTGAACTGTCTTCGCAAAAATGCCTCTGTGTGTTGTGTCGGCCACAGAGATTCCTCCATCTGTATCAAAACAGCTGTGTCAGAAAAATAGGTGTGTAGTTGTGTGGCTGAGTTGGACGCTCACCGTGGTCTAAAGAGGAAGAAGGAAGAAGGTGGGTCCCCAGAGGATGTTTCCCTGGAGTAGCGATGTGGAACCTCATCCGTGAAATCTCAGTTCGTTCTGGAAAGGCCATTGCAGACCTGGGCAGGGCTCATTGAAAAGGGCTGAAAATAACCAAAGAGCTCAAAAAAACATTCATCTGTGGAAAGAGTGAAATGCTTGGCTTTGTTAGACTGGGAAGGGAGGCGAACTGTGAGGAAAAGCAGAATGAAAACGATCGGTCAGGAGGGAGCATCTCTTAAATATGTGCCCTCTTGATAGAGGAGGGGCAAACTGGAAAAATGAAAGGTGGAGAATTCCCACAGAATGACACAATTAGCTAGAAAAATACGATTTAGCATAAGGATTTATAGCCAGGCTGATGCTGGGAGTGTAGCAGGGAAGGTGATGGGAGAACTCAGTGGATAACCATATCCTTTATACAAGAGCAATACCCATGCAATTTCTGAAAGCAATATTACATCTCCTGCTCCAAAGAATAGGCATTGCTCGACGTACTAGAGGCCAAGCCGTGCTGGATCTCTTCTTTTCCCAACGTAAATGTATTTCCTACGACATATCATAGGATATCTCAGTGGATACCACTATCTAGTGTTAAGCCTTACCTTTCCTTCCTTCCTTTCTTCCTCTTTCTTCTTTCTTTCCCTCCTTCTTTCTTTGTTTACTACTATACAATTTTTACTACTCTAAGGACATAATGATAGCAGCACTTCCCATTGCATGTCCGTGGTTTTTCTCCCCTTGGATCACTGGTCTATCTACTCTGATCCGTTGGCAGAGGGATGCACAGAGGCTTTGGGGAAAACACGTGTGCTCCCAGCATCAGAGCCCTCTGTGCTGTGCTGTTCACTTTATCAGCATCGTCCTTCTGCCTTCGTCATTGCAGCCCTATCCAACTCCACCCCTTTTCTTGCTGTGTGCTACACAAGCAAATATCTTGGGTGGTAAAGGAGAGGGAATGGAGCCCACGAGCATAGCCCCTGTTTTCTCTGTGTTTAGCTGAAATGGGCTACTTCCAGATAAAAGCATCATTTTGGAACTTATACAACCAGATAGAAGATCAAGCACTTTGGTGAGAATCAGAAGAAGTCCATCAGAACTGAATTAAACAAGCTGAGAATCTCATTTTGCCCCCTTCTATCCCCAAATCGCATGTTTGTGTTCTCTTGGCTCTAATGCTCTAGCTGCAAAAACTATAATTATTTAGGAGTCAGAGAGTAAATCTAACCCACCTCCCTCAAGAGCTGAAATCATGTCCCAGTTGTCCGCAGTACGCGCTTTTGGGTCTAGGAGCACCTGCAGGTCACACGTCCAATTGTGCTGTGGCCAAACTTCATCAAAAAGCTGAACTACCCAGAGAGGAGTATTTTTGTTTTTTCCTCTTGCAAAACATCTCTTAAGAGTGCTTTGAGACTTTTAGGTAAAATCCTGGCTAGAAGTTTTTGGAGGCACAGGCAGGTTCTGGCGGTATCGTTCTGGCATGATCTGTCCTGAGTCGAGGACAGAATTTTGGCTCTGCGTGTCAATTGCTCTCCTGCACCTTGGACATACCCAGCCAGGGCTCACCTCCTGGCCCATGAAACTAGATGAGAAATGCAGTCTCAATTTCAGCAGAGTTTGGACCAGTCCCCAAAACAGCACATTTCTTGTTTGCATTTCACTTCCTTGTTGAAGATTAATCGATATAGTTCCCTACTCGACGCAGGAATGAGGGTGGAAGGGAGAACTCAACTCCGCTTAACCCCCAGTGTTGAAATCCAGGCGAGGAATGCTTAGTTTTATTTTCCTAGCCTTTCTTATCCTGCTTTGCTCCTCATGGGAGCTGTTTGCATGAGTGTTTTGGTGTCGTTCTATTTTTGCTAGTCTTTTCCTAATCCACCCGGCTCTGTGGGGTAGATGAACATTTAACATAGTTTCGTGTCATTTCCGTGTTGATCTTGCACACTGGAATTTTATTTTAATGAATTACATGTATATTTTACTCAGGAAAGTAGGTGAAATACTGCTTAAAAGTGAGAGGAAAGAAATCTACCAAAAGCTCTATATAGGCAACACGGATACAGGTAGGCCAGGTCCATCTGAATGTATTTAAGTGCCCCACCACTGCCATCTAAATTTTGTCACTTGTGTTATGGCTGTGGCAGGCACAAGTGAAGATCAGTCCTTAAACATACTTAAGATGCAGTAATTCCCACACTGAGGAAAAGAAAAATATGGGGAGTTTTATTCACTCAGTGGTATGTGCTGCAGGGCACGCACATGAACCCCGTGCTTGCTCTCCTTCACACTGCTGGGCAGGCTTCGGGGGATGTAATCAGTAACTCAAGATGAAGGCAGCAGCAACAGGGTGAATTTTCTGTCCTGTTGGTGCACTTCCAGGCAGCAGCCAAAACCTCTTGCTCCCGGGAGCCCATTCAGTCTGCCCAAACTTCAGACACATGGCCAGCACCAGTGGCCATTTATCCTAGGAGGCTGTGTAAGACTGTGCTGCTGGTACTGCACGGGGAGATGCAGGATGCTTTCCTTGAATATGTTTTCAGCCCCCAGCTGTTTTCATCTCAGTGACTCTGAGCATGATGTGATTTCTGTATATGGCAGCTTGAGGTGGCTTCTTTGGCAGCTCTGTCCCATCTTCCCCTGAACACCCTTCCTCTGACCCAGCCCACGGGATGCTCCCTCCTGCTACCCACCCGTGTGACCAGCATTAGGTCACACTGACAGCTCAAGTCACCTTTCTGACATTTTTTTAAAGACAACCAGGTGTTTGAACTTGAAGGGAGACCTCCCCACAGGTCTCCTCGCTCCGGCATTGTTCGGAACGGAGGTGGCAGTGACAGTGCAGTGATCCTGTGCTAATGCTGAGTTAATGAGAAAAATCTCCTGTCAGCGCTGTGAACATCCTGTTGTGAAAATCAATTCAAGAAGATCACTTAAAGATTTTTTCAAGCTTGATTGGGGCTTGTCATTCTGCATTCATGCCTCATTTCCCAATAAAAGTCACCGTAAAGACAATTTTCGGGAACTTGCACCTAGTTTGAGCCAATAAACATGAGCAGAATGGGAAAGTGAAATGCAAATCAAGTAACGCTGGGTGCAGATGGCTGAACACCATCGTTGTGCCTATTGGAGAAGTGGAGAAGCTGGGAGATTGGTTAGCAGCAAGGGATATTTGTCATGAGGTGTTTGACCCCTGCCTGCTTCCCTTTCTCTGCATCTCAAGATTTTAGCAGCCTTCCTTCCTCAAGCCAGCAGCGCAGCAGGGGTACCCAACTGATGCAGTGCCACGGGACAGCACAAAGCCAGGCTATCCCCCACTTCTGTCCTCAGGTTCCTTTTCTGTCTCAGTAAGAACCCGGAGTTTCCCTGCTCTATCCCTTGGCAGTGCTGGAGATGCTCACATTTATCCTTTGCCCTCTTTGGCTTTCCAACAGCGCCGTTCTTTGACAGATGTCTTTGGTGTGACTCCTCATGCATGGCAGGCTCTCTGCTGGTTTACTGGTGCTTACTGGTGGCTGCTGGTTAAGCCGATTTAGGATGTGGGCAGATCTGCTGCTGTGCCCTTGAAGCTGTGAGAATTGTCTCCTGGTGCAGCGATGCCACGTTGAGAGCTTGGGTTTGAAAAGAGATGCGCTGGAAAACATGACATTTCAGGGTTTAATTTGAGATACACAAATCACATTCATTGATCTGCCTGGGATGCCTGCACTGTGTTAATGACTGGAATAAGAGCATCTTCATTTAGAAATCTGCCCAAACTGATTTAATGCATTGGCGATACCAACAGCAAGATGCTGTAGTTCCTGTGCCCAAAGCTCAGAGTGCAGGCAGGCTGCACCCTCACCTTCTGATCCCAGCCCGGCTGCAGATACCAGAGATGCACAGGGCTCTGGGAGCTGGCTCCTTTGCTGCATGCGTGAGGGGTTTGGCTGTTCTGCTGTCGACGCCTGGAGAAGCATTGGTGGTCCATTTATTTTTTGGAAATCACAAACAGAGATGACTTTTTGGCTTTCAACTCACATGCAGCCAGGGAGTTTTGGAGGAGATCTTACCCAGTGTCTGCCTGTGCTAAGACCACTCACATGCCCCTGTGTCAAGCAGGGAACATGTCAGAATCATGCCAATGCTGTCCTTTTAGCTGTGTGTTTGAAACAAATTCGATACTTGTATTTCTGTTGCTTTGCTCTCAAAAACTGTAAAAAAACAAAGGGGTCTTGAGAGAAACATCAATGGCCCCAGCCAGGAGAGCCAGGGCTGAGGGCAGAGGCACGGAGCACGAGGTTTGACAGGGGATGAAGTTACGGAGAACGGGTGTGCTGCATCCTCAGGGATGCGCATGTGTGCTGAAGACAGGAATATTACAGCTCCTTCCCAAGTGTTTTTCCACAGTTAAAGATGCCACCAGCAATTCACCTGGGTCTGCGTTGCTCTGGGGTTTAAGCTCTGAATCACTTAAAAACCAGTGAGTGAAGCGGGCAAGCTGCCGCTTAGCGAGTGTGCGAGACACTGCTGTGCTGGCTGCTCCCTGTTCTGTGGGCTGGCTGAAGACATTTGGTACCTGTTCATGTAATTTACTGTCGCTGTGTTTGTTTTGGGTTCAGGCTGAGGTGACCCATGAAAGGCTGCAGCTCTCTCGAGGCAGTGGAATAATAAAGCACGGCCCTTCCTAAACCGTTTTTTCTGCTTTTTTTTTCAAGTCTTACTTATTTCTCATCATCCAGCACCATGAGCAAGGCAACCAGCTCTCCTGTGTTGATATATTGCTTCTATTCTTTTTTCCCCCTTTTCCCTCATCTTTTCCCATTTGCCAGATGAGATGCTCCATCCTCGGGTTTCCCTGACTTTTGCTGGTATTTCCTGCCCTCCCCAGCCCTGCTTTTCCCATGCAGTATGGAGGGGGCTTCTCTTGAGGGAGGGGTGGGTGCTGCTAAGGGTGAGCTGTGGGAGATGAACAGGAAGTGCCTGGCATGGGCAAGGACAGGGAGGGGGCTCCCATACCTGGTTTGCAGCCTCCTCCTTGTGTTGCTGATTCCCCACCCTGCTGCTTCAGCCAGGGCTGTGGCCTCGTTCCCATGCCTTGGCTGGGGACACTGCTCAGCGGGATGCACCTTTGGTTGTTCCTGTGAGAGTCCTCCTGCTCTGAGCTCGGTGCGAAGCTCCTGAAAATCTGTTTGGTGATGCTCAGGAAAAGTTTTGGGCTGGTCTCTTTGCCTCGCAAAGAAGCACCTGTGCTAAGCATGAGCACATGCTTAGCTTTGTGAACAAGGACGTAGACCTGTTTGCTGCGACGTTGTGCAGAAGCAAGTGGGTACGTTTTTGCAGCTCTGTGAGAAGCCAGCCTCACCTCCCCTTTGCTCCCATGAGACCATCATGCACCTGAAAATCCACAGGAGCCAGCAGAGAAAGGCAAGCCCGCAGCAGGAGACTGCTATTTTCTGTGAGCGGGACTGTAGAGGGTGCCATACCATAGACTATATCTGGCCTTCCGCGGGTGCCAGCAGGCGAGGTGGCTCCCAGTGATGGCCTTTGCTCATCACCAGCACTCCCTGTTGGAATGAAGCACTTAAGGAAACAAAAAACAATTGCAGAACAGCTCTGCGCATAGGCACACGCTTGAGTTCTGCCTGTAGAACAGAGACGGATGCTGCTGTTCCCTGAAGTAATGCAGGAGATGTTGTCCACCAGTGCTTTGGTGTGAAATACTGGATCCAATATTATTTTTTTCAGTATTTCCATGCATTAAGAGTAGCTGTGGCTCTGCAATGGAAAGCCCATCTTCCTCGGACCTCGGCAGTATCTTTTCTTCACGGGACAGGCTGGGCTCTGTTTTGAAGGATTGCACAAAATCACTGAAGTTGCAACAGCGGTTGGAAATCACGCAACCTCCTACTGAGCAGGTGTGAAATAAGCTGCTTTTCTGTTAGCGAGAAGAAACAAAGTCCTTTCTGCCTCCTCCCGCAGTATTTGCACGGGCAGCAGTGCACATTTTAGCGGCGTTTAAAGGCACCGTGAGTAACAAAGAGTGGAGCGGGTTTTGAGGTCGTCAGGCAATGCTGAAAGCCCTGCAACAGGAGCTGACTGTAACATCTTTCAAAGGGTTCTCCTGGGGTCCATATGTGTAGACTGGTAAAGCTGTTAACGTTCCCAATTAGGTTTTAATTTATCTTAGTTTCCTCAGTATTGCCATTAAAAGTCACACCATACAGCCATTAAACCTTAGCGTTACGATCTCAGAGTTTTGTCAGGTGCTGGCTAGCAAATGTAGCCATATACAAGCTGCAGAAACTGGACTTTAATTCCAGCTTTAAAAAAACGTTTAAATGGGTCAGGAGAACTTACCCTGGACATCTGTTTGACGTCTAACGTGAGGATATTTAAAAGTCTTTTAACAAAAACAAATAAAGGCTTCCACATTCCCAAGGATAGAAACCATTTAATCTACTTGTACAGTCCTTTCAAGAATTTACCATTTTGGCAGGAGATATATGTCATTAAAGAAACAACCAATAAGATTTATTACTGTTAATTTATGTCTGTGGCAGCTAAGACATGTTTTTGGGCAGTCGAGCTCACCACGGGCAGTATTTTCCTTCCTGCACATTCTTATTGTTTTAGTTTATTACAGCAGCACGTCTTGTGAGATCATTTATTGCTTAGCATGATGGTACGAAGAACCCATTTATTACTGGGAGACATCAACACATTGAGTGAGATCACTCCCTTTCCTTTGGGTCAGCGTACTGCAGGTGATGAAATCATGTATTTATCTACAACTTATTAGATGCATTTGATTGACTGGGGATCAATTTTTGTTTAACCAACTGTGCTGATGAGGAAGTTTCTCAGTGTACGGCTGCAATGTTTCAAAACAGCCGTTAAAATAATTACCGTACGACGGGACCATAGGGCAGTCCTCTAACACATGTTTGCAGCAAGGAGAGGACAGTGCTAGCAACTCAAAATATAAGCCATATGGAAAACTCATCTGCCTCTGAGGGGGAAAAGGCTCAACCTGTTGTAGGTTTTTTATAAATTGGGAGCGGTACAGTAAATGTTTGGGATAACCCAAGCCACCAGTAGGTCTTTCCTGCCATTGGTGAACTCCTGACCTCGTTTCCTTGGAGGGCTGTTAAAATGAAGTCAGAGGGCACGCAGAGTTATTTGCCGGCACCATTTTGACTTGTGTGGTCTAGAAAGTTAACAGATTTTCCCCCCTTCCAAGAGATGGACATGGCGATCGGGGGAAAGATGAGATATCCTCGCCAGCCTTCTGTGCAGGCTGGCTAGGAGGGTGGTGGATGGGATGCTGAACATCTCGAGGCAGAAGAGAGCATCACTCAGGCAGGGTTCTCATGGGATGAGATTGGAGCTAGCGATGTCTTTGAAAGCTCAGCATTGAAGCTTGCTGAGAGAGTTTACTTGGTAGCTGGACAACCGGTCAAAATAAAGCAAAGCTGGGCAAATGAGGAGTTGGAGGACACGTCAACATGATGTCAGAGCTCATCTGAGGACAAGATCCTGTGGGCTGGAGCTGGCCTCCAGGCTGCTCTGAGTAATGGTCAGTGCCCTCCTACAGAGTTTGCAGTCTCCCCTTGCGTCTCCTTCCTGTTTGAAAGTCTTCTGTATGATCCCTGTGCTCCTGAGAACGGGTCCTGCAACAGTTCTCAAGTGCTTCCTGGATTCCACATTCTGGGAGCCAGCTTGGGCTTTTATGGCAGTCTGAGGGAACCTGCTGGACATCTGAACACAGATGACTGCACACTCACCCACTGCCTGCTATCTTCTGGCCCAGCAGGCTTCCCTCTTTCTGCTCCCATCTCCAAAATCATGACCATTAGCATCTCTCTTACATGTGCATCCCACGATTGCATGCAGCTCTCTAGTTAAGACCTTTCTAACAGCAAGCAGTTGCTGTTCCTTTTTTAAGAGACGTTTTCCTCTAAAATCTGACCGTAATTAAAGAACCCATGTGTGCATACCATTCTGCCAACTGATTCACAGACTGCTACATTAATCACTTCCTACCGACATCCACCTTCATTGCCAGGCTTCCCAGCCTTGCTCTCTGCTGCTTTCGGGGCTGGGATCACGGTGCTGGCAGCACCCACCCCGATGTCAGGGGGATGCTCGCAGTCCCCCCCACCCGCACCGAGAGCGCAATGGTGATGAATTAGTGTGAAAAGCAGTGGCAGCAGGCAATCTGCAACACTCTGAGGCTAAGCGGGGAAGTAAATAGCAGGCAGCATGTTTCGTTTTATCACCGTGCTCCGGCAAACAGCAGACATATGTTCCCTGGCATGATACAAGTCCACAGCCTAAGGTAGATCATAGGAAACGCCAACTACTTTCAGCTGTGCTGGTGTGATGAAATGTTTCAGACATATGGTCCCAGGGCTAATCCGTACGTAGACGATGCCTGGAAATGTGGAGAAAGGGTTTGGGAGTGAGCGGTACATGCCGGTGGATTCCCAAAGTCTGAGGCACAGAGGAGGCTCTGGGTGTGGGCTGGGTGAAATCCTGCTGGAACTCTCCGTAATTTGGGGTTCAGAGGCAAGTTTCAGTATTTCCCAGCCCCGAGTTCTGTTCCTGTCCTCAGCAGCTCTCTCTGCTGTTATCCTGATGCAGTTCTCCTGCAGTTGTTTCGCACTGCATCACACCTTCCTCATGCCCTCGGCTGAGGTGTTGGGGGAAATCCTGGTGGATCAGTGACCCATTGGATAAAAAAGGAGACTTTTCCGAGGGTTTGCAGAATCGCAAAGTCCCCTCTTCTCACCCTTTGCAGCTTGTGTTCGGATGGTTGGATTCTGCAGGGATCAGAGCTCTATGTTCCACCCAGAACCCCCTGTGCACCCCCGTTGGGTTTGGGATGTGCTGCCCCCGCAACCATGTGGGTCCTCCCCATGCTCTCAGCTCTGTCCCCTTCCCAGGGAAGCTCTCGGGTCCTTGCAGGTGCCAGGAGGGAGCGAAGCCTGATAATGGAGGCTTGGGGACAGGTGTGAAAATGGAGCACTTGAAGGGGATTTTTTTCTCAAGTATTTTTCCAGCCTCTAGCTGATGTGCTGGTGTGTGTGCAGTCTGCCAGCTGCATTAGACAGAAGGCCCTACTGTAATGCTCTGATGATCCTTTATGGCCTTAGAAATCATTAAAATTACCTGATTAGGGCAGATGGTTGCTAATTTGTCCATCCACACACAGTCCTCTCCTGGCGGCTTTGCAAACCCAAGTTTTGTGGGTTGGTGAAGGTCTCAGTTCTTTGATTAATCCAATTCCTCATCCAGGCACAGTGATACTCACTGGTCTGAAGGAGAGTTCATAAATCAGGATGGATGAATATTCCTGGGGCACACTTCAATCAGCTTTAAGTGACTTAATTCAACTCAGACTGATTCCTTATCGATTTAAATGACTCATTTAATCTAAACTTTAATGTCAATCAATCTTTCTACCTTGCCGCTCTCATCTTCCGAGGCAGGAGAAATGGGATCCAGCTGTTTGTGTTTAGGTCTGTGAATTGCTGCCAAGGCGGAGCAATGGTGGAGTTGTTCTTTTCTTTTGGTGTGCAGTTATCCAAACATTCCAGAAAGTTAGCTTCCCAAGTGAGGGGACATATTCTCTGGCATCAAGGAGGAGCGGAGCTGGAAGGGGTGTGGGAGGCTGTCCGTCTGTCCCTGCCATGGAGCAGGCTCAGTCCCTGAGATCTTGGCTAATCTCTGTCTTCTCTATGCTAAACAATCCCATTTTCTCATTTCTGCCTTGGGGACCACATTTTCCAGGGTTATCATCATTCTTGGTGCTCTTTGCCAGTTTCCTCAAATGGGCTCGTATCTTTCTTGAAGCTAAGTGTGCCGTACGAGTAACAGAGTAGGGTCAAAACAGCCACAAATACAAACTCAGAATGAAGCATTAATATTTGTAATGATGTTGGAAAATCAGCATTGTGTCCAGAAACTGTTCCTGTGCAGATTCAGCAAGTACATGATTCTTCACCTCTAGAGCTTCAATGTCCAATACTAGGCACCCATGTCTTGAATATTTAGAATGGATGGGGGCCGATGAAGTTAATGGCCTATGGCTGTCCATGCTCAGTCTAACGGACTGTATTGCTAGCGACTGATTAGCTGGGGGATGACCAGGAGGAAATTTGTCAAGTATTATCACTGGCATCTTGAATAGCGTTACCCACTAGCATGGGTGGGAACTGTTAGAGAATATCCAGAACTGGTCAGGGAAACATCTGAGAATACCATCCCAAATGGGGAATCAATTATGTATTTCAAATCCCAGGGAAAACAGTAAATGAGGAAATTAAGTTCTTACCTGGTGTAAAGAGCCAGCAACGAGTGGCCACAGGTATCAGTGCTCAAGAAAAAGAAAAACAGCCGGAGGTGATGGGTCTCCCGTTGGCCACGCAGGGTGCATGCTGAAGGCCATGGGATGGCATGCATGCCCCCTGCTCTGCACAAGCCCATGGACTGCCCTGCACGAGGCCATCCTAAAACCTGTGAGCTGCCTTTCCATTTCTAGCACCCTGTGGCTGGGACAGTGTCGCAGAGCTCCCAAGGCCGCGCTTCAGCATGGTTCCAATTGTGGTCACGGGGAGAAGTGCACTTGAGTCACTGTGCTGTGCTCAGATACTTCTGAGATGGCACTCCTATTACAAATCTTGAGTTCCAGTCCTTTTCTCCAGCATCCAAAAATTCCTTCTAAGTTGAAAATTGGCACATATGGGCTTGGCTGGGGAGAATGTTTTTCCACCAAATTTGAAAGGAAAAAAAAATTAGGTTCAGCTGTTTTGAATTGAGGAAATTGTTATATGTGGGTATTGAAATGACTGCAATCTCTTGCCGACTCACACCCGAGTTTTTGTTTGTTTGTTTGTTTGTTTTGCTCTGAGCCTTTGGAACACAAAATATTCCCTGCTTCAGTCTGAGAATGGAGCATGGAAAAGTGAATTTGCACCACCTCAGTGCACTGAGACTTTGGGGCAATATCAATCCTCCTGCTGCCCGTACACATTTCAGTATATTATTTCATCTTGATTCAGGTAAGGGTGCGCAATTCTCCTAGTTCAAGAGGATGGGTTTGTTACTACTGGCTGATCAAATATTTTTGGGGATGAAGGACTGAATTCTAGTTTCTTGTGCCCTGTTCTCTTAGTTTCTCTTAGACACTGGCAGTGGTATCAGCCTCTGCCCTTTTCTCAGGTTTTGTAGCCTGTTGGAAGTTTAATTATGGCTCGTAAGAAGGCTGTGAGATTCACCAAATTTGCGAACATGGCTGGCTGGGGTACTCACATAGGATGAGCAGTTCCTGGATTTAGGAATTTGGGGTAAGCCAGCCGTCTTCTGGGGAAATGGTCTCAGGCCATCTCAAGGAATCAGGTCCCTAAAGAGAGGGTCAATGGGGCTTAGTGGGGTTGAAGCCCATTCTCACCTCAAGCTTGAATCCTTCTGGCTGTTCCCAACAGCTTGCTGCTCTCAAGGTCCTGTCTCCTTCCCAGTTACCAAAGGAGGCTCTTCCCCAGCTCACCTCTCCCAGCGCTTCCCCATCCTCAGCCTGCAGGCTTATCCTATCAGCTATGGACCTGATGGAGGGTGGTTGCCTTCCTGGTTGCGTCTGCCGTACACGTATCTGAAGGTCTATCACCACGCTCACATTTGGGCTGCTCTGAAACCACCTCAGCTCATTTCCTTTATCCATCAGGTCAAAGTTTCATGGGCTCAGCTCATCTGAGTCATGAACTCGAAGCTGAATGCATCCACGCCTCATGTCTTGGGGCGATGCTCCCTGTGATGTACACAAAACCAGTCCCCTTCTTTTGGTGGTTTGGTCTGCAGCAGCACAGATTGCAGTCCTTGGGTCTGGTTCTTCTGCAGGCCTGTTGCTCTGCCAGAGACCTCCCCTCCCAAATTTATACTAAAAAAAGAGTAATGGCCTTAAAAAACCAAGCCCTGGCTGGATCTGCGTACCGACGTACCCAGCACCAGGAGTTTGGCCAGGCTGGAGCAGAGCCAGCCCCCGTGAGCCGGGGCCACTTTCCTTTTGGCACAAGCAATGAAATAACCCGCGTTGTTCTAACAGTTCTTCAAGCTCTATGTTATTTTTTTTGTGAGCTCTTAAAACGTTAGGCTCTTTTGTCTACAGTCCATGTGAAAAGTGGACAGTGCTGTATTCTTAAGTGTAATTATGTGGATTTGAAAGTTTCCTTTTCATTCTTTTCCCTGTTGGAGTCTTAAACGCGGCGTGGGCTATAATCAGCTGCAAAATGCATCCATGTGCAATGCACATGGCAAACCCATTTCTAGCTGCATCTCTGCACTAACAGCATTGCTGACTCTGAAGCAGCCGGAACTTGGGTTTCCGCTCCAGGAGAAATTCTGATATTTCACATGTTGTTTTCATGCTCAGTCAGAAAACAGTGGATTTCCTCCCCCCACCAAGTGACGTTGTAAAACTGATCTGGGATCAGTCGGAGCCGTTGTTTAGACAAAAAGTGAATCTTTTTGCTTTTCCGCATCGGCTTTATTTGTAGTTAGCTCTTTCCAAATGGTTTTGACAGAGCCCATCATGGCATCCCGCTCTGATACGTGCTCTTTGTTTCAAGGTTTTACAACTGACTTTTCAAAGCTAGGCTGCCCTCCTAGAAGGTTTCATTTTTTGATGAAATGGCAGTCACTAATGGAAAACATTCCATCAAAATGATCCTGACAAACTTCAGCTATATTCTCTGCAATTGCTGCTTCTGGTTTTAGATTACCACTCGTGTCCTGACTGGTACTTATTTAATATAGCACTGTGTTTCTGGATATCTAATGGAAGAAAATATCTGTTTGGGAGAGGAGGGTATTAAAATGAGAGGAATTAGCTGTTGTTTTTTTTTAAAGGGTGTAAATTGTGGGTATGTCACTTGGGGAACCCTCGTGCTCCAGGCACACATGCATGTCTCCCTTGAAAAGAAGGAAGTTCCCAAACTATTTAAAACCTTCCCAACAGACCTCCCACAAATGATAACTTCTTGAAAGCCCAAACGTCTCTGAAGATGTACGTGGCTTCAAAAGGGAATCCCCTCCAATGATTAGAACCGTACAGAGTCCCATCTGGATTCGAGCTCCAATAATAAGGGTCAGGACCTTGTCCATACGTAGCAGAAAAAATACTGTAAGAAAGCACTTTTTTAGTATTTCCAGATGTAGGGAGAACATTTTTCTTTTTGAAATACAATGAGAAAGCTTTGTCGAGCTTTTTTGGAAACAAATATATAGGCAAGAGCAGCTAAGAAAAACGTTTTGCCAAAGAGTAAAGACACGTTAGGGCAGGTGAGTTTAGGAGTTGGCAGCACAACGAGTTACCAAAGGCCAGAATATTTTTGAACTGTACCGTAAATGGGATTTATTTAAATCAAACGAGGAATCCTATTTTAAATAGATTCATAAGCTTTTCAGGCCAGGAGGGATCATTAAATTTTCTAGGCTTTTCTCCAGTATAACCTAGCCCACTGAATTTCCCATGAAGTAAATAAATAAATGAAGAAGCAGTTTGCATGTGGGTGACATTTGGGAAGACCTGCTTTAGTTTGCCTTAGCGTCAAGGCTTCAAGTGCTGCAAAGGGCACTTCTTCCCCTGGCCATCCCTGCTGCTGTGACACCCCATTCTTTGTTCCCCCTTTGGGTTTGCCTGGCTTCAGCCTTCACCCATTACTTCTTTTTGTCCCTTTTCCTTCACAATGTAAAAAAAGAAAAACCTTTAAGCACGTGGCATTTGTTACTCCACGAAAGTATTTATGCACCATAATCAAATCACTTTTTGATCTTCCTTTTGATAAGTGGAACAGCCTCTGCTCCCTGAATCTCCCTCTGTTCTTAAGCCTTGGAGTAATTTCTCCAGCTGTCCCCTGCGCTGGGTCATCCAGGCGTGATCTGACGCTCGGATATGACTTGCTTCCGAAATGTGCTGCAGGGAACGGAATTAAATGAGCAGGGCATTTTGCTGAAAAAAAGGAACGATATCTGCAGGCAAGATGACATTGCCAGTTTCAAACATAGATAACTGGACGCACACAGAAAAGAATTCAATTTCCATGAAGTAAAATAAGAAAAATATTTTTCAACACATTTGGAATTTGTTCTTGATTTTTTTTCAAAGCAACTGAAATAGAAGCATTTTCTCCTAGTTTCATTTTTATGGGATTTTTATGTTTCATTACATGCCACATGTTTTTCTTGGGTTTCTTTTCGTTCGTAGGCTTTTCTCCTGTCGTTTTTTTCACTTTGTTCCCATTCGAAAAATAGGGAAAAGAAAGGAAAATGGAAGACCTCGCGCATTTTTAAGGGGCAGGAAAAGGACTCGATACCTCTTTTCTTTATGGCAGCAATATTGTGGTGGCTGTGGTGGCCGGAGGCGTAGGACCGTGTCGTGACAGCAGATGGGACGCTGTCCCGAAGGTGTGACAGTGGGCAACATTGTTGTGACTGCTACGAGACAGGTTAGAAATGCACATTTAGCACGAATCTGGCCTCTCTGTGTTTGTAAGGCAAGAGTGACAGGAGAGCAAGGGCCCACAAGGTCACGGCGTGTTTATGAAAGCTCAATTTCCTGGAAGCATGGGACCTTATGAGACTTTTGGTTTTCATTTTGAAAAACACCGTGTTTCTAGCCCTTGTGACTGCAGAGAAAAACTCGAAAACATCATTTCTGTGGGCCAGCGAGCCTCAAAAAGCACTGGGGAGTGAAAAAGAACCTTTCACGTATCAGGACTCTGAAGTCAGCTCGCAAATGCCTGGAGTCTGACTCACGGTGCTGAACATTTCTGCTCGGCAGAGCAGCTCGGGTGAGCTCCCTGCGTGATCCAGCTCTTCCAGAGAGAGTCTAGAGGTTGCTGGTGGTTTGCTTGGGTTGGGATTTGGGGTTGAATTTCTTTCCCTTTAATTTTGTTTTAACGATTCTCGGAGATTCGGTGCTGCCGTCGGTCGGATGCTGTGTCGGTTGCTGATAAGCACAAGTGGAATGCCAGAAGGAAGAGCCAAGCCAATGGGCACCTTTTGCATCCTAGAATTAGCGGTGATAAGGTGGTGGTGGTGGTGGTCTGAAAGTTTATCACAAAAGGTTCGCTCTTGTCTTGGCTGTTTCATGCTGAATTTACCCTGGCGAAAAAGTAGCGGTCTGCCTTTCGCAGAAAACGTGCTCTTTCCAGGCACAAATCCCCTTATCAGATATCTCCTTCCACCCGTCCCGTGCTGGGAGAGATGTACGAATTAATCCTGTGCTGTTAATTGACAGCCAGAACAGATTCCACAGCCTCTCCGCTGTCCTGCACGTCCCTGGCAGGAAGCAGGGGGAAGCAAGAGGCGGCGAGAGGGAGCTGAGCACCACGTGGAGCCCAGCCCCATCCATCACGTTATCTGTGCCGCCGCTAAGTGAAAGCACATTGCGGGAACCCGATACTCCCCGCCACGCGGTGCGCGCAGACACGGCCACTTGCAAGGGAAGGGGGCTTGGGGGAAAATTTGGGGAGCTCCTTGGCCTTTTCGCTTGGCACAGCGTCACCAATTGTGGCCCTGTCTGGGTGTTAGCTCCCTTGACTCTGCTGTGTGTGCCTCCTCACTTGGAACACCTTGTGTTGATAAAAATAATTATCACTCGCGTCACCTTTTATGAGCGTGAGCATTTTAGATTTTAAGTCTGCCATTAACTTGAAGGCTATAGAGGTTTTGAGCTGTCAATTCTGTGAGCATTTTTAAATTTATACACGTGTCGTCTCTGGTCTAAGTCTATGCAGTCTTTAAAATTCACACTTTGCTCTTAAAATCCGTTTCAGTTTAGTTTCCTGAAGGAAACAAAGGAAAGCACGTTAACACCATGCCAGTTTGTAACACAAACTATCACACACCAAATACATGCATGCAACGCAGCTCACGTACATGTGGCCATCCCTCCTTGCTTGCCTGTGGAGTCAAGCCAGGCTGTCCCCAGCACATTCCCATCCTCCTGCCAGCTGCAGTGTCCCTGTCCCAGCCTTGTCACCCCAAGCGTTCCTGCAGCTCGCTTCTCATTGTGTGCAGCACCCTGCTGGGAACCTGCCATGAGGCTCAGCTGCATCTCCGTACTGATTCGGGATGGCTACAGGGATGGACAGGTTATTCCCGATTCACAGTGCTGTGTGTGTAACCAGGCTCCAAAACAACACCTTGTTTCGTATCCTGAAAGCAGCAGCCAGCTAGCTGCCAGGTTTCCACCACCTCCATGGATGAGCAGGTGTCTGCTCCAAGCAATTCCTGAGAGCTTAGCTAGGTTCCACTCAAAACCCCATCTTAGATGTTCAACATCTGTGCCCTTTCAAACCATGATAGGCTGAAATTCGAGGGTGGAAAATGTCAGCCACAGTACAGATTGCTGTATTCTTTACAGACACGATCTTAAAAAAAAAAAAAAATACCCCACCCTAAATAAGTTTTTATTTTTCATCAGTGCTTTCTGTTGTACATTTTTAAAAATGCAATTAGAGCTGGTCTCAGATGCACCTTTATTGCTTTTTATGTTGTTTAAAGAGAAGAGAAAAAAAAAAAAAAACAACAAAGACCTAGCTGTATAGATTTTCATTTCTCTTGCAGTGGGGCTTTAGGGCTGGGAATTTGGTCTGCTGAGTCCAAAAGGTTAAATACCACACAGAAATACTTTATATCCACGTCAGCATATTAAATATTTAATTACAGAGTAGCAATGTTTGCTAACAGCTCTAACAGTGCATCACCCAGGAGGGCATAGGCTCAGAAATGTAAAATTGTGTGCAATGATGAATGTAGTGAATGAAGAATGATGAGCAGGCAGCAGCCACAGGTCAAGCTGCCTTTGAGTCCAGCTCCTCGTCTTCTTGTGGGTTTGCAGGGAGGCTGGAGCAGCCCAGCAGCCCCAGGCTGCCCTCCTGGAGCCGTGTTGCTGCCAATGGGATCCATCTGGGTCAACCAGGGGGAGCTACGGTGGCCGGTCAACGCGCTGGCGTCTACAAAGCCGATGTGAGATACGAAAACTCAGCTTGCCTCTTGCAGGGACACCCATTGCCAGCACGTGCTCTCCAGAAGGAGCTGGTTTCGCTCAAAACCCTTGTCTCACTGCAGTAGCTGAAAGAGGTTCATTTGCAGAGCCTTTTGCAGCAGCACCGCTGACCAGAGAGCTGTGGTGCCCCATCTCTGGAGGTGCCCAAGGATGGATGGGCCCTGGGCAGCCTGAGCTGGGGGGTATCCAGCCCACGGCAGGGGTTGGAACTGGGTGGGCTTTGAGGTCCCTCCTGACCCAACCTTTCTGTGATCCTATGATCCCATAATTGTAACCATCATCTTATTTCTCTGTAGCCTCCCAAGCCTATGTGAATCAGCATCTTTGCTACACAGAAGGCAGATAATTGCAAATTCACCGTATTTTTCCAAAAACATGTGCTGCTGTTTGGCTGGCATTGAGCTGAGTTTAAAGCGAGTGGTGGAGATGCAGTTGTTTCATTAACAACGAGTGGCTTGATGCTGCTACAGTCAAAAGAGCCATGAAAAAATACCCAGATTTTCTGCATTCCCCTTCTTCAACTTGATTTTAGCCTGTCTGGTTGCCTAGTCATGGATGAATTTCAAACTTTTGATTGAAATATGGACGGTCTATGATTTAATCAGTACTTGTTTTATCTGCAATGCTCCGTTTGAACTCCCTGTAGCATGCTGTATCTTGGCACGTTAAGGCATGCTTCGACTTTGCCATCTGGTTTTGGAACGGAGTACCTGTTTCTTTTGCGGTTGCACTCCATATTCCTCGGGGGGTCTGTTTGTTTGCTTTACAGTTTTCTGGTTCGGGATTCCGCTAAGGACAGAGCCCTTCTCTATGACACCCGGGGAAGCAGCACAAGGGCAGCAAAGAGCTCTGTGCAGCTCGATGTGCTAACCTCAGAAGCTTTTGAAGTTTGGTTCGGATCTGTGTCCAAAAGTTGGGATGCTTTTCTGAAGCTCATCCAAACATATCTGAGACTCTTTGGGTTAGGAATTGGGTTAAAACCCATGAGAATAGTCGCTTTTTATTTTTTAATCCCCTCTCCAGAATTTCTGTGCTTACCGTTTTTTTTTTTCTTGCGAAGACTGGACTCTGGTGAAAATCATAAATTACGAGGGAACTCAATAATCCTCTTGGATTATTGGCTCTTGGAAGACCTTAAGATGGCCAGATGTGTGCAGTCGCTGCGGGTGGAGGTGTAGGATGAAGCTATGGGATAGTTACAGGATGAGGTTATCCCGTGTTGCCCTGGCCATTTGGGCTGTCCCTGGCACCTAAGACACATGGGACGCAGAGATACCCCCAACACAAGTCACCATCTCCTCCCTCTGAAGCCCTGCTGATATATGACCCTGCAGGACCCAAACGCTGGCCTTGCCAGCGTAAATTTAGGGTCTCTTTGCTGCTGATTTACGTTGCCCGGAGCTGGCCCGCTCCTGCCCGGCGCGCCGATCTGCCTGGGGGCTTTAATCAGGTCCTGTGCCATATACCCTATAAATTACCGCCCGCTTTGATACCAGGCGCTGGTCGAGGAGGCAGAGCATCTGAATCCAAACCTTCCACACAGGGCCCCGTCGCTATTCACCCCTTCAGCCTCAGTTCATCAAAAAGCCAGGAAAAGCCGCTGCGAGCACCGCCTGCCTGCTCCTTATTCCCCTCCTAATGAATGTGGAAATATCTATGGCAGGGGGGATTTATGGACGAAGGAATTCCAGCTCCCATCATTTCATCTCTGCTGTAATAAGGCGGTCTGCGGCTGACAGCCCTGTAAAATACTGCTGGGACGCGAACTCACGAAAAAACTCCTGAGGAGCGGGCTTCTGGGCGAGCCCTGGTTCCATCCAGGGGGAGAAAACAGCCTTTCCACATCCAGAAGATGTTTATAACATAGTGCAGCTCCTGTTGCTTTCCAGGCCTCTTCTCTAAGCCAAACGAAGGCAAACCAAATACTTTATTGAGTGGGCTCTGATGACCTTCGCTTGGTTTTTTGTTTTTTTTTTTTAAATTAGCAGATCTGTTTAAGGAAAGAAAAAAAAAGTATATGAAAAACACAAACTAGCTTCAGATGGTGAGTTTAACCTCCAGTGGTCTCGTAGATTAAAAAACATTAAATCTTTTTATCTAAATTCTAATAAAAATCATGTCTCCCATGGTTTTAGTGACTGCTTCCAACTACACTTAAAAGCTTATTATTTTCAGGTCAGGTAACGTGCACTGCAAATTTTTATATATATATATTTAAAATTTTAAACCATCAAATTAATTCACGCTTACTGTGAAAACGTAATTCGAACATCCACGTCTGCCACGATTTCACGTGGAAAAAGCTGTTTTTAAGAAAGCGGACAGAGGAGAGAATTTTAATGGATAATTGGGTTTGTTGCACATTTACTTCATGGCATTTACCTTCCTTTGTATCATGTTATAAATATCCCGTATTTTAATGTATTACCTGAGAAAAATATGGGATTTTTTAAATCTTCTAAAACTAATTAAGTATGGAAAGAAGTGAGGCAGCTTGGCTGTCTTCAGGCAGAAGCATCCCCAGGCGCGACGCTGAGCTGTTGGTTTCACGGGCTGGAGAAGCCAACCAAACCCTCTGGATCCAAAGGAAAACACAAACATTCCCCAATAAAAGGAAGTTCTGAAGGTTTTAGGGGAAATCACTGCAGATCCTGGCAAAACTGGGATGGTCACAACTTGCTGGATGAGTAGACTATTTGTTGAAAAAACGAAACTTTCAAGCGACCACAACTATTCATTAATTTGGGTTGGATTCAGCAAAGCCTGCTGACAAGGAGGGGAAAATGAAGGAGGCAAATTCAAATTGTTAGGTTTCCTCTGTTTTTTTTTTTTTTCTTTGTTTCTTGAGGGGGGATGTTTTTTGAAATATGTTTTGAAATACGTATTGGTATCTTAAATTCTCATCCCAAAATGATGATTTGAGTGGAAATGTACTTAAAGGAAATGTTTTTGTTTGCTTACTTGTTTCTTTGCTTTCGAAATGCAAAATGGGGAAAAACAACCGCCTGGACAAGATGGTCTGGTTTCATTTTTGGTAAAGTAAGCTATTTCACTTAATCCAAACTTGAACGCTACTCCCCACTGCTACCCCTGCTCCCCCTTACCCTTCCTTTCTTTCTTTTATTTTTTATTTTTTTTTCCAAAGAAACCCAAAGCTGAGTATTATAGACTTCTGGTTGTTCCAACACAACTTGGGATGTACCTGAAGTTTCATTTGTTGTTGTTCTGATTTGCTGACTCAGCTGAGGACTGGTTTCTTCTCGTGGCTTTGTAGCACATGGGGTGCAGAGAGGAGGAGCAATGGAAGAGCAGGCTGCAGAGGCTGTGGTATCCTTCAGGAGCTGCCAGGGGGAAGCTTGGTGGGATCCTAGCACCTCTGGATGGGGAAGAAAATCGATCATCAATTTACAGTACAAACATCAAACGGAAGCCCGATATCCCAAAATTGCTTTCCTTGTCAACCATCCCTGCCTTCCTCTTGAAAGGAGACACTGGGTTGACTTGCCAGGATACACTTCTGATGGAATTCTAGTGATTGTCTTTAATTGTTGCCTACAACTGAATGGACCAGCCCAATTGCTGGAATTAGATTTGTTCCCAAACTACTTAAAATAATGCCTTTCCCATGGCCTTAGCTCTGCTGTACAGGGAACTTGCCATGTATCCTCCTGCTTCTCAGATCTACGTAAGCCACTCCAAAATTGAAGCCTTGTATTTATTTCCACGGAAACTACAACAGATACAAAAAGTATAATAACACAATTTGATAGAGCAAATTCTCGGCTACAAAACGCTGTTTTTCAACATAGTCACTGTTAGCTATGCATTTTCACCAGAGATGAACAAGAGCTTGCATGATGTGCTTATAAAAATTTGCACCAGCAGACGTGAACCCTTGTTTCACAGCTGCTGTGATGGCATTGTGCTGGGCGTTGTGTTGCCCACGCAGTCCATCTTTCACCAGCCTGAACAGATGGAGGTGATGGTTGGTTCCGGGAAATCCAGAGGGATTCACCCCCTTCCTATCCCAAAAGGCAGTGCACATCACTTTACCCACTGAGGGCTGCAACTTGAACTTTTTCTTCAATGGGGAATTCACCACCCCACGGACTGCCATTTTGACTCTGGCCTGTAGTGGTGACACAATGCCTCATCACTGGTAACGATGCGATCCAGGACACTGTCACCTTCAGCCTTGTATTGGTCCAACAGGTCCTGACAAACTTCCACACGGCGTTCTTTCTCTTCCTGTGTGAGCATCTGTGGGACCAACCCGGCGCAAACTTTGTGATATTCCCAAGTTGCCGCCATCATTTCCAACGCATCGAAGCCAATGTTCAGCTCCATTCAGAGCTCGCTGGTTGTAATCCACCAATTTGTGCAGATGAGCTGATCAAGACGCTCTTCACTTTGTGGTGTGACAGCTGTCCGTGGCCACCCAGAATGTGGGCTGTCTTTCACATTGCTGTTAAAAGTGGCACCAAGTCATGTTTGACTTCTGCCAGCCAGATATAAACGATCCAGACTATTTTATATTTGAAAATGCTGCGTCAGATCTGTACTGCTATTGGGTACCATATATTCTGCTGATAAATCCGAAGGCATCCTCACATCCCCGGGAACATGGTGTTGTTAACACAAAAATACACCTTGTCCCTGGAGGTTGGTAGCTCTCAGGAGCAAAGCATGCTGCAGAGCACCCCAGCCCCTCCAAAATGCTCTCAGCTGCAGCAAGCCCGTTCATTCAGGCAGTTCTGTGTCTCCCTTAACTCAAAAGGGAGCTTGATGTGAGACAAAAAGTCGGTGGGGACAAGGAAAACCTTAAAACAAGGGGATAAAATGGCCGGCTGACGTCCAGACGCTCTCCAGCGGAACTGATGACCCTTTTGAACACCACTATTTCCCTCTGCAAACACTGTTCTCCAAGTAACTCAACAATTTTTGCGCTCGATAGAAGCATTTTGCTGCCAGAAATAATGGGGGAGAGTTCTGACTCTCCATTCTGAGAGCAGTTAACCAACACTTTACATCAAAGCCCTTTCATTCCCTGGCAGGAGGAGTTATAAATGGGCCTCGGTGCAAGCAGCACGGCTCCTGCCCGAGGACCGAGTGTTAGAAGTACCTCATGCTTTCATATGCCACAACATTAATATCAACCATCCTGGAAGTTAAAAGAATATTTATACACGTACACATCACATTAATAATGCATCAATTGACTGCTCTTATATTTAGAAACTAATATATTAAAACAAATTACCAAGTGACAAAACTTTCTTGACAGGGGATGAAATATACGGGTCGGCTTTATTGTATGTCATATATATTATTAGAAATCAAGTAAATTCTTCCCATACTGTGACTTTTGGAAATAAAGTCTTCGTGCCTGACTCTCATTTGTGCTGCAGGCCATGTATGCTTCCCTGCCTGCATGGAGTGCCAATAGGGCAGATAAGAACGAAGACTTTCAGAGCTGAAGACCTTAAATCTCCCCATTTGGGATGTACTTGATTGGAGAAAATAACCTTCCGTCCCGTGTTAGCTGTGCCAAGGGTGGACATATCAAACACAGATTTCAGGGCTCCGATACTAAAATTCTGGAAGGTCTTTAGAGTAATCCTTTAATCTGTTTACTGTTAGATACAAGAGAAAATGCTTATTTACGAGAGTAAACATCTACTTCCATTTCAAATAGGAGCTTAATCTGTTTAGGGAAAGGCTTGAGAGGAAATAATTCAAACTACTTTAAAGATTAAGGTTATCTTTTTTTTTTCCTTCAAAGGAGGTTGCAGGCAACCTTCAGAAGAAGGCATGTTCATTTAGTCTGGAAGTGCTTTAAACGCTCAATTATTTGACCCGGTAGCAGCAAACCTCAACGTGAGGTTGGCCAATTTTGGCCTATTTCGCAGTGGTTTTAACCCAAGCTCTGGGCTGTGTGGCCCTCTGTCAGGTGTGCTCCCCACCCTGCAGATGTGCTCACTGTTCCAGCTGCCCAGGTGGGTTTTACGTGTGCTTCACACACAGCCTTATTTTCAGGAGAGCGTGTGATTGCGATGTTGTATTCCATTTTTGCTTCTGCGTTTCAGCAATTAGTACATTCTGCAGGAAACGCTAGGGATACTCAGAAATGGCTCAGTGATTAAATGCTTGCTTTTCTTTTAAGCCTTAATTCAAATACACTTCTGATTAAAGCCACCCACCTGACCGGTCCCTCCTAGCAGCGAGCATCCCTTGGTTTCCATGCAGCATTTCTCAGGAGGACAGAACAAATGGGCTCCCGTTTGCTGCAAACATCGCCGTGCTGAAAGCAGCCACGTCCGTGTATGTTGTGCCTGAATTTCAGTCTGGATTCATAAACCTGGAGACAGAGGTGATGTTGCCCTGCTCTTGGCTAGTGCCAGTTCTTGTTGCTTCAGAGCAGTGCTGTGTCCCACAGCAGATCTCACGGTGCTTTAGAGAGATCACCTCCTCCCAGCCACAAACATGCAGGTTTAACAAACAAGAAGTGGGGAACGCAGCTGCTGAACATCCCAGGTGTGCCAGAGCCTTCTCAGATCGCTCCTCTCACGAATCCACACGCTGGTGTCAGCACTTTGCAGCTCTGCTGAGCACAGATGGATTCCTCAGGTGAGGTGGTTTTCAGGTTTTTGTGGCTGAGTTTTCCGGGCAGTTCTAAACCAAAAAGAACTCAACCCGTTTTGATCTCCATCCTTATAAAAAGGGATTTTCTCTCCTTTTTTTTTCTTCTTCAGGGGAGCTGAGATACGCGTGGGGAGCACCAGGAAGTGTGTAAATCATTCTACAAAGAATGTTTTGATTTGTTTGATCGATTTTTTTTTATAGGCATGGCAAGTACCAGCGTTGTTTTATTAGGAGGACTGGGTGCCATTTGGCTCCTGCTCTGAAGGCAGTGTCTGAATGCACTCTCTTCCCCCAGAGGAAGCCCTTGAGCACCGCTCGTCCTCGGGAGAGGGCACAGCCCCCAGGTCCCGGTCACGCTCGGAGGGCCCTGAAGCCGTGCTGAGCCCAGGTGAGCACGACTTGCTTCCCAGTTCCCACGTTTCTGGAAGGCTGTGCCGTGCCTGAGAACGGCTCCCGGGGTGTTTACTTTCCCATGAAACTTGGATCCGGTAATCCTGTGGTTTTCATTATTTTATTCCCGTTGTAGCTACAGCACGCGTGTAACAGGAGTCGGCAATCGGAAACCCCGAGGAGCAGCCGTGTGTCCCACGTGGGTCGGGCGGGTTTATCTGCTGCTATCCCGGGGCAAACAGCTATCAGCACACAGATAGGAATCCAGCTCGCACAGGGCTTGAAATTAACTTCACAACTCCGAGATTCACAATAATAGTCTCAATACTGGTGAAATTGGAAAAGCGTTCTGAAATTTCCTGCTGGTTTTGCATACAGAGCTGGTATCCATGAAACCACGTCCCTGACTGCAGCTGGGTGTGAAATAAAAGGGCAGGAACGTGTGAGCCCTGTGCTGCGCTGGTAGCCTGCTTGTCGGTGCAAAGCAGCAAAATCAGCCCTTGGTTTTGGCTTTAGTTTTGGTGGGAACTTCAACACTTCCTGTACGTCTCCAGGGAGCGCAGCCCTGGCTTTCCAGCTTCCCCTGCTGATGATCCGGCTCCTCAAGAGCAAGTGATGCGGCAAGGTGAAAGCTAATGTCTTTGTAACGAAGGTTTAATTGAAAATAATTATTGCTGTGTTAAAGAAGCGGTGTCCTCCATTATTTATTTACAACTTACACATTAAAATGCTTAGCTGGAGCTCAACCCTATTAAAGCAATCTGCAGCATCAGCATGTTAGTTAGCGAGCTCTGCAGCTCGACAGTCACCTCCTCAGAGAGGCTGAAATGATCCTCCTTATATATTTTTTTTGAACGCAGACCCCCCCCAGAGTCACCCAGATGTCAGGCATGGCTCTCCTACAAGGCAGCGAGGGAGGCCGTTATTCACACCCTCATCTGGGCCGAAAATCAGAGCAGAGCGACGATGTGCTCTTTAAATGCACAAATATGGAATATTCACATGGAAGCAAGCAGAGTGGCGAGCGGGTGCCAAGTTTCATTTTGGTTTTGGAGTCCAATAAGAGCAATTACAGGGTGTGTGGTATTGTGGAACCCGTCCAGGTTGCTCTAAGAGGGACCGGGGATGCTTTTTTAAGACATGACCCTGCCCTGCGGAATGACTGGCTGCTCCATCACCCTCCTGTATAGCAAAGCGCTTCGTCTCTGCGCCCCAGCGATGGCACAGGTAGGCAGAACTCTCAGAACACACGGGGAAGGCGGCTCTGCTCCCTGCTCTGTGCATCAGCAAACAAGAAACGAGTCCTCGTGAGAGCGTAGAGCACGGTGCTGGTCCGAGCGAGCGGGCTCTGGCACTTCCATCCCAACGTGTGCTCCATCCCTGAAGGTTTCACTCTGTGGTAGCTCTGTGCAGTGCCATCTGGTCTGCGTTTTGGGGGTGAACCCGTCGTTTCCCGCAGCCCGGGGCTGCTTGCCTTCCGCGCTGTCCCCGCTAGGTGGCCAGCACGGGGCTGCAGCTGGAGCTGCAGCGTGCGGCCGCTGCTCCCCGGGCGCTGGGGCACCGAGGGCTCTGCAGTGCCTGTCTCAACAAAAGCCAGGAACTCTGTAAAACACCCAAGTTAAGGCTGAGGAGTTAATTCCCCGTGCCCCTGAGCCCGTAAACAGCAGCCCGATTCCACCACCGCGTGCTCACCGAGAGCTAAGGCAGAGCCTCAAACCTCTCTGTCTCCAAAGTGTTTATTCAGCAGCGGCTCCAGCACAGGAAACCTGCGCTTGGTCCACCTGGGCTTCTCCCAAAAGTTTGACAAAGTGTATTTGTGGCCTTGCATTAGTGGAAGAATTAATCACGCCTGACAGGCCAAGTGCAGCCCCGGTGCGAGAGGGCAGCGCTCCAGCGAGGCCGGCGGCTCCTGCCAGCTCTGCCCTCGTGCATCTGAAGCCATTCTTCTCAAACACTCATTTATTTTCTAGGGCTTGCTTTGGGTGCGTCCCCTGGGCAGGTTTTCATTTTTTAATGCGACTGGCAGGGTCAAGTGACAGAAATGCTTTTTTTTTTTTTTTGGTGACAGACGGTGGAGAAAGGAAGCCTTTGTCAGCATGGAGCTGCCACTCTGCCTGGGTGACACCTTTCTCACCGGGCTGCCAGCGAGGGTGAAAATGGCAGTGATTTGTTTGGTAACTCTGTATGGACATGCCTCCAGTTCCAGCAGGCAGCTCTAATTATAACCTGAGTTTATAACCCCAGGTTAGCCCCTAGCTGTACATAGCCTGGGTCATTACGGTGGGGAAAAAAATGTCCTAATTGCAGCAAGGATGGTTGGATTTTCAAAAACATATTTGTTTTTACTATTTGGTCAAGCAGCGCGTGTACAATGTTGCTGAAGGCTCGCTCCTGTGGCGGGGAGGTCTCCTTGCACTCAGCACGTTGGGTTTCCCAAGCGGACGCACAGGATCTCTGCTGGAGCTGCCTTTGGGGCAGCCAACGGAATGGGTCCTCCCGGCCCCACTGGCACGGCCCAGTCCCTAAAACAAAACCTGCTCCAGAAAGAAAGAAACCCCTCTTGCCTTCTGTGCCACAGGGAGTGGGGCTCTGCTCGTGCATCGGGCATCCGTAAAAGCAAGAGATCCCAGGGAAAACACCCATGAGCTCTCTCTTTCCAAACGTCCTCCTTTAAACATGTCTTCCCTTCCTAAATGTGTGTTAAACCCACCTCCCTGCTTTTTTTCATCATGTTCCCAGTCCCTTCCTTCTCCAGAAATAAATCTGAATGTCTCTTGAACTCATTTATACTGCTCGGTTGCCTTCCCCGGACTAACTCGTTCCATATGGGCGCTGCGTTTTGCATGGAGCAGTTCTGCCTGGGTTCCCTTATTTACTTCCAAGATTCTTAATTTTATGAACAATTTCCTAACAATCAGATCAATTAGAATGTGGAAAAGTCCTCCAAGGGAAGTGGTAGGATCCCTGTCATTGGTATAATGCAAATTTAGGCCAGACAAAGCAATTCCAACCATCCTCTGAGGAACAATCCGCTCCTGGCAGCGCGGCTGGGTTGGCTGATCTAATAAAGCAGAGATTTTCCATCTTTGCATTCCTAGGGCTGGATCCTCTGCCCGGTGACACCAGCAGCAGCGTTCCCCTCGCTCTGCTCCCCACAAGCAGCTGCTTCCAGCTCAAGGGCCGCGTGACGCAGGATTACGCCGGGCAACTGGGGCTTGCTCAGACAATTATAGCTGCTGCTTCTTTTCTATTCTCTATTTTTTATGATTCTGAGTAATGCCTGACACATGCTTATTTCATGCTTCACACTAACATATTTCAACGAAAGGCAAACGTAAAAAATGAAACCAATGCAGCTTTAATGGATCAAATACCATTCTACTAAAAACCACAATTTTCGAATCAACGTTTTGATTGAAACAGACTTTCTTTCAGAGCAAAGCATCCTACTGAAACCCAACGTTTTTTCAAACCCGTGTCCAACAGTCGCTTTCATTTTCCCATCTCAAAACAGGTAATTTTCCAATCAGACCTATTATACCAAACCAATTTACATTTACCAAAAAGATATAATTACAAGAATTAGCTCAAACCAACGTATTTTTTTAATCCTTCGCCTGTTAACGCGAACCACATCTATCTGCAAGGAGGCATTCTTCTGGATACCAATGGAAATGCATTCCAAACAACGCATTCTTATTCAAACTCTTATCCGCTTTAATCAAAAAAATCTTGTGTGATCTCCACCGGTACCTTCCAAGCCAGCCCGTGTTGCTTTGTTGAAGTCAGACCGCCTTTACCGTCCCGCTCGTTTATGCAGAATTAACGCAGTGCGCGTTCTGCGTGCGATGCCTGATGACTTGGGTGCAGCACCCCAGGCCAGCTGTTTTCGGTGTGTCTGTAACACCCGGCGAAATCGCTGCTGTTGACCCAGCCAGGGCGCGTTGTATTGCAAGCAGGAGTCAATAACGTCTTCACGTTCGAGACTCGCATGCGCTGTTGCCTCTTTTACCACCTCCAAAAAACATAACTTCGGTTGTTTCTGTGGCCACAGCCGCTATGGGAAGCTTCTTGAGAACCATCCCTGGGAATGGCTGGGAGCCTTCCACCCTGGAGCCCACGCGGCCAGGCTGGATCCCTTCCACCCTGGAGATGGGCTCGTTGACGGGAGCTCGATCTGCTCTCAGCTTTCACTTGCCAGAGGACAGCCTCTCCTTCCTGCGGCTATCTTGGAGCTGCTCGCTGCTCTGGCTAGAGCCAAGCTTCCTCCACACGGATGACCTGAATTTGCCATTAAAGAAGTCTCACAAAGAGTCTCATGAAGTGCCAATGAAGTTGTGCTGTCCGTGGATCTGTGCCACACAGCGCATCCCCTCAGCCACATACCTTTGTCTGCTTTGGGCTGGAATTCCAGCCATCGCTTCCCACTGCTCTACAGCTTGGAACCAGCGTGATGTTTCGTCTTGCATTTAGCACGGGATGCATCGCGCTGACACCCAGGTTGTCCCCAGCGGGGACCCCAGCTCCTGTCCCCGTTGCAGTGTCCCACAGCGGCCGGTCCCCAGGCTTGGCAGCGCTCTGCTATTTCAGCAAAATTAGATATTCATTTTCTCCTAAAAGCTCTATAATTTTCTTCTGTTAAAACTTTTACAAGGAGAGGGAGAGAGGCTGTTTTACACCACCCCAAATGGGTGCCAATAAAATCTTTATACCCTACCACAGGCTCAGGTATTCCGCTTTTCCAGAGGAAAATATATTACACGGAGAAATTATTTTCTTAAAGAGAATACATTAGAGAAAGGACATAAAACTTTATTGGTGCTATATTTCCTACCCCCTACTTCAGAAAGCCAACTTTCTCCAGAGTTACACAGCGAGCACGCTGGCCTGGGAGGGGGGAAGGAGGGAAAGACGGCATCAGTCAGCTGGGGGAACGTCTGCGAGCGCTTCGAATGATGTTGTGTGAAAGTAATACTGCAGTTTTAAGACCTGGTGCCTCGGGAACGGAGATGGCTGGGTGAGTTTCGCTGTTGCCTGTTGTTTTTTTTTTTAGTTCCAGAGTGTTTAAAGCAGCTTGGAACAAGCTGTTCCTCTGCCGTTGCTGCTTTCGGGCTGTTGGGTTTTTGGACAAAAGGGCTGATCCGCAGCTTGAGTAACCCAGGGCAGTTCTGTCCAAGGCAGGTGATGGTTGTTGGTCAAAACGAGCCAAGAATCTGTTTTTTCTAGTTTTTATGGGGAAAATTTGTTTACGGCTCTACGCTACGCAAAGTAAGACCGTGCAGCGGATTCCGTTCTGCAGCACTTACTCACACAAAGCCTTAATATTTGATAATGTTCTTTAATAAAATCTGTTACAAAGTTCTTAAATAACTCTTTATGATCCTTTTACGATTTATGCCACGACACATAACCTCGGGTGTATAAATCTGATGTTATTACAGATGTGTAAACTGATATTAATTGTACACATTTTCCCCTGAAGTATAAGAACTTATTTTTTTTCTCTTTTTCCCTTGGCTATATAACTAGACATATAATAATTTCTACAGAAGGTGAAACCGGCGCATATAGTAAAAAATGGATGAAAAATGTTTGCTCAGCTCTGCCTTTCATTTTAAATGAATATAAATGTTCGTCTATGTCATAAATTTAAGCTGCGAGTAAATTACTGCCAAGTTCTGAGCCCATCTCATGTTAGAATCCTGGAGCAAAATAGAAAACATTTGTCTGCTGAAAGCAGCAAGGAAATGATGTAATGTTTGTGAAATATGCAGTTTTGATAAAATCCAATTAGCACTCGGGGCTGCTCTCTGGCAGGCGTGCGGGCGCGGGGTGCCGCAGCATCGCCTCCGTGCCCAGCAAACCCTCCACGTCCCACAGCCTTCACAATTTCTCCTGGTACATCAGGAAATGGGTGAGAAACCCATGAGAAATCCACGTTTCCAAGTGAAAATCCCAGCTTTCTGAACCCGAAGGATTTTCCAGCCCGAAATCCAGCCCTGCAAACAATAACCCCAGCTGAGGAATTGCAGCATCAAAAAGGAGGGAAATAAAAACAAGATACCTTTCTCTTCAAATGTGATTTACAAAACATTTCAGCATCTGGAACAAGGGACATTAGTTTTGATTATTTCCTTATGATATTTATTCAATTTGTTATACTTCAGCTATTATTGTTTTCTATTCTATCTCTCCCTCACTCTGCTCTTCTCTTTCATCCCCGTATTTCTGTTCATTTGTCAAGCACAGCTAAGGAGAAAAAAAAAAAAGTCAGCGGCATGAAAAAAAATCAAAATATGTCATCAACACGGCCTTTTTTTTTTTTGGTTTACGGCATTACATGAACCGCGTGCCCAGGCATAAAAAAATAAAACAAGTATTTATCATAGAATCATAGAATCATAGAATGGTTCAGGTTGGAAGGGACCTTAGAGATCATCTTGTTCCAACCCCCTGCCATGGGCAAGGACACCTCCCACCAGACCAGGTTGCCCAAAGCCCCATCCAGCCTGGCCTTGAACACTGCCAGGGAGGGGGCAGCCACAGCTTCTCTGGGCAACCTGTGCCAGGGTCTCACCACCCTCACAGGGAAGAATTTCTTCCNGTTGGCCTTCTGGGCTGCAAGCGCACACTGCCGGCTCATGGTGAGTTTCTCATCAACACACACCCCCAAATCCCTCTCCTCAGGGCTGCTCTCAAGCCATTCCCCACCCAGCCTGTATTGGTGCTTGGGATTGCCCCGACCCAGGTGCAGGACCTTGCACTTGGCTTTGTTGAACTTGATGAGGTTGGCATGGGCCCACCTCTCCAGCCTGCCCAGGTCCCTCTGGATGGCATCCCTTCCCTCTGCCGTGTCGACTGCACCACACAGCTTGGCATCATCTGCAAACTGCTGAGGGTGCACTCGATCCCGCTGTCCATGTCACTGACAAAGATGTTAAACAGCACTGGTCCCAGTGCCGATCCCTGAGGAACACCACTCGTCACTGGACTCCATTGGGACATGGAGCCATTGACCACCGCTCTCTGAGTGTGGTCATCCAGCCAGTATTTGTAGTATTTGAAGCTTGACATTGTAATGATCGAAAGAGAAGAGTGAGGGTGAGCCAGTAACCAAGCACCTGGGCAGCACATTTACCCAAAGCTCCGCTGAGGACGGCGTAACGCTGCCGAAGGATGCGCACGTGTGGCTGCTGTGCTGTGAGCTGCAAGCTGGTGTTTTATCTTCAATTCACATTGAATGCCAAATTAAAAACAACCGTGCACGGAGGGCAGAGGGACAAACTTCACTCAAGCTCTGTGAACCAGTCCGTGTTGATGGAATTGGTGCTGAGATGCTGGTGGATATTTTCAGCAGTTGAGTGCTTGTTCTCCTCCCTGCTCGAGGGCCTCCCTGCTGAGATGTCCCGAGTTGCTTGAGGAAACGGAGCCCGAAATGCCCGGTGAGGTCCCAGGGTTTTCCCTCTCAGACTCCAAGGATCATCCATTGGCTCCTTGTGTCCTTCAGGGTGCTCATCAAGAAGGAGCAGCAGCAGGGACCTCTCTCTACCAGGCAGTTCCCCATCACGCTGGCACCATAATGGATTTTTTGGCTCCCTATCAAAATAAATAAAGAAATAAATAAAAGATCAGCACATGTTGAAACCCAACTTTTTGGGGAAAAATATAAAAACCAAGACATGTCACATATGGCCGACCTGAAACACCTCCTTTGACTCAAATCTGAAGCATTTTGTTTCGCTTTGCTGAGTTATTTAACTCCTTTGTTCTAACTTTTGTCTTTTAATTCAGGTCAATTTAGAAATAAACAAATGGTATTTGGAATCAAAAGGCTTGGAAGTTTTGCTTGGAGGATGTCAAATGTTTTAGCAAGTCTGAAGTGAAATGTTTTGACGTTTTTGGAGGGGGAAAAAAAAAAAGAAAAAATCCGTGCTTTCTTCAGGCTGAAATCAATAGCTGAATTTGACCTGAATGCGTGAATAGTTTCTCGTTTCTTCTAAAACTTCACTTTTAAATGAAATTACTTTCGTTTGCAACATGCTTGAGCATGGTTCTTGCTGGCTGTTGCAAGAAGAACCCACAGAACCCTTCCTGCTCCACAGGATGCTCACACCTTGGGCATGGTGGCTCGGCCTTTTCTGAGCGATCATCATTCTGGCACAGAGAAAATACCCCTGAGCGAGTTGGCTCTTCTGTACAGGGTAAGGACCTGGCCAGTGTGGAGCACGTTGTCTGCAAGTCACTTCAAATCCCCGCTGGCTGCATGCATCCTGAGTGCACAGAGTTCATTGCAGCGGGTTCGCAGTGGCATGGGATGCAACTGGGTGTTACAGCACGCATTTAGTAAATTACCAGCTCAGAATAAATATGTTTGGGTAATGGGAAGAGACGTTAGAAGAGATACAAAGAGTAAACGTCATATCTGCTTGTAGGAAATGCATCTCCTCCCCCCAGCCCCACCTGTGAGCACAGCGAGCAATGCTGCTACGGTCACAGCTTGGACATGGCACGAAGAGCTGCATGGTATTTGGAATCAAACACTGCTGCAAAGCAGCTCAGCAGTAGTTGTGTGTGAACTCCTGCACAGGTCCCTGGGTCGGCTACAGGAGGGCTCCGCAGCGCTGCTGGCTGCTTTGCTTCCCAGCAGGGCAGAAGGGCCGTTCCCCAGCTCCCAGCCCTTCAGAAAGTTTGCTGTGGAAACTGATCCCCTCCTCAAAGTCCCCCTTTGTGCTGGTGTCACCTCAGACGGGCTGGGTGAAAGGATTACCTGCTGCTGCTGGCCCGCACATTGTCTTCTGAGCGTGAATGAATGGGGTAACCCAACCCCAGCCAGATAACAAAGTGCACGTCTGTGCTAACATTTGCTGTTGGCATTTCCCATGAAGCTGCTGGGTGTTGGCTTAAAGGGTCTTTTAGCAAGTTATCGGGATATCTGGCTCCTTCCAGGTGCTGAGTGCCTGCACAGCTCGGGTTCTTTCTTCTCATCAGCTAAGAACAGACAAAAGCTTTAATTACCTCCAGGATCCTCCAGCTAGGGAGGGGCTTTTTACAAGGACAGATAATGACAGAACAAGGGGTAATGGTTATAAACTGGAAGAGGGTAGATTTAGACTGGATATAAGGAAGAAATTCTTCCCTGTGAGGGTGGTGAGACGCTGGCACAGGTTGCCCAGAGAAGCTGTGGGTGCCCCCTCCCTGGCAGTGTTCAAGGCCAGGCTGGATGGGGCTTTGGGCAACCTGGTCTGGTGGGAGGTGTCCTTGCCCATGGCAGGGGGTTGGAACAAGATGATCTCTGAGGTCCCTTCCAACCTGAACCATTCTATGATTCTATGATTCTATGATCACCTGGCCAGCTTTGCCAGGCAAGGCGGCACTCCCAGTGCTGCCCCATCACATTAATTAACACAGGTGTTAATCACACGCTGGTAGGAGATGTGAAGCAGGAGAGTACTTCTGCATCGCCCGTTGGTGGGCGTTGGGTGCTGTAGCCTGTGCTCATGAACTTTTCCACGTTTCTCATTATGCTCCGACATTTTTGTTTCAAGGTGGGAGGCAAATCAGTGGCAATTGTGCCAGCCTAGGCTCACCCTGATCAGTGATTACAGCAATCTGTACCCAGAGCAATGATAAATACGTGGGTCTACAGTAACAGTGGTTAGTTCAGTCGGAGATCAGTACTACCATTTGCCCGTGTTTACAGCATTTGCTCTTGGTTGTGGTGTTCACTGTGTGCAGTTGTTTCTCTGGTTTTCTCCCCCTTCGTAGCTCGTTGGGAATACCAGTCTGGGGGAGGCTGGGTCCATCACCCCAGCCCTGGGCTGAGCAGTCGCAGTCCGACTTGTGCTGGTGTTACTCATCCCCAAGAGCAGCAGGCTGCTAGGGGCACCCAGCTGTGATGGTTTCCACCTCTCAGGACCTGTCTTCACTACAGCCCGCGGGGCTTAGATCAACATATTAATTCCGTTTAGCATCAGGTTCTCCAGCAGATTAAATGCATTCTTCTCCGAGAAGTCATCTACCGCTGCAAACATCTAGCACAAAACAGCGTATCAGTTTTATTAAGCAGGATGCTAAGCAATTTAATAGCGTGGTTTAATTTGGTAGAATTCATCCAGCCTAAGTATTTTTCCGTCTTCTACTCAACCTGTTTTATGATTTGTCAATTACCTATTTCACATATATCACGGGTTTAACTTTTTCACTCCATAAATCATATTCCTGGATGAAGAAATGTAGGTTTTTTTACAGCTGAAAAAAAAAGAAGCTTGTCTGTGTATAGAAGAAGCACAATGTTTTCTGCAAAATATTCAAAAGATCATTTTCAATAGATGCAATTCTGCAAGGGGTCGGAAGATTTGCAGGATGCTCAAGAGATGACAGCGACCTTTGGAGGATAAACTGCATTAAGCGTTAATCTTTCCTACAAATAAAACTGTTTTCTATCAATAGGAAATGTTTTTCCTGCCATTCACGATCAGAGATGCGCTGCCCTGTACGGCGAGGATGTCGATCTGTCTCTTCTGCTACAGCTCCAAAATCGATTCCAGCCCTTCTGGAGGGAGCAGCTCCCCGTAGCCCCTCCTGGGCCTTCGCTGCTTTCGGAAGAGCTGCCTTTCCCTACAAGCAGTGGGATGGTCCACGAGCAGATGACTTTTCATTGACTATGGGAGGCTTGTGGGTGTCCCTCCCGGAGCCTTGCAGTAAGCACTTTCTGAAATGCTGCCTGAAAAAACAAACACGAAGCTGAAATCACTCCTCCAAGACCCAGGGGAATATTTCCATTCACTCCAGCATGCGCTGGCCCAGGATCCCACTGTGCAGAGGCATGGCAACGTTATTGCAATAGGCCCTGCAAAGGCTTTGCCAAATTAAAATTAAAATTTTGTAATTCTTTTATTTTAATTGCCCATTGTATCCAATCCTGAGCGACTCCTTCAGACTTTGGAAATAATGGGTGAAATCCTGGCTTCGCTGAGGTCAATGGCAGAAGCTTCCACGGCCTTAACGAGGCCACGGGCTCTCCCCGCGTCTGCTGCGATGTTATTTATGTTGTGGTTCAACGAGTGGTTGTCTAATGCAGATGCGTAAATGACTTCTAATGAGACCAAGATCCCCACGGTGGTTGGGGCTGGAGGAAAATACGATCTTAGCTGTCTGCGTTCAGGGACAGCGGGTCTAAGGGAAAGATACAGAGCAAATATGAGCGTCCTGTGCACGTCCAGCTGGCTGGAATTTGGCTCCTGTTGCCCTGTCCTGCTGCAGAGGCAAATCTGAAGCCCTTCCACGTCCCCGATCGATCAGTAGCTGATCAATAGATCCTGCTGGCTACGGGCTCAGAGAGGAGCACGACCGCTGGTGAAAATGGGTTTGACTCAAGGTTTTAAAATGGTAAATAAACCTTTCCTAAAGACAAAATCGCCCATTAAAGTTGATGATATCGTGAAATACGCTCATCTCTCCCCCAGAAATGTACTTTCTTTCCACGTTAAAGAAGTACAACTGGAAACATTATAAAGAACATTAGAAGCCTTCTTCTCTGCCAGAAACCAGTTGGTTGCAAATGCTTTCAAATGAAAACAACTCAGAAATTTCAAAAATGTTTGCAAAAAGACATTTTCACTTTTCAACCAACTCTGTTATTGATTTTCCAGGCTGAATGAGGAATGCTTGTTGAATTTTATGGAAACTGATAGTGGGACTATATGAAACTGGCCATAAAAGATAACAGATTTTGTTTTAAAGTCAGATAAAAGTTATAGTCCCATGTTATTTGGCATATGAATTTCCTATGATACCAATAAAAATGTGAGTTATAAAGCATTTCCTGAGGAATGGTTTTAACCCCAAATGATCATGGTTATTTGCTGAGGAAAATGGGTTTTATTCTGAACAACAAACCTATGCAGATTTATTAACCTGGGAAACACACAGCCATTCCCTGTACCAATCCGGTTCAAGCTGATGGAATTAATAACACTGATATAATGAAAAATATCTTTTACACTCCAAAACCATTGCCTGCATAATGTCACACATAAAAGAGTTTGCTTAACAGCCCTTTAGCTCTATTTTCCCATTCTTCGCAGAAGTCTTCATTCACAGTGGGTTGGCTCTGTTTAAATGGTGATATTTGCTGCGGATCGTGTTACTGCCGCGCTGTTCCCTGCAGATGAACGCAAGCTGAGCACGAACTAACAAGAAAAATACTCCGAAGATGAAAACTTGAAACAACCAAAAATGCCTTTCGTGCTTTAAAGGTGATAGCAGGTGAAAGCGATGGTTGTGCTTCAGCTGGCGTTTGGCGCAGGGCTTTTGCACATCAATAGCCCGAATCCCTGAATTGCTCTGCAGGAAACAAACGGGAAGGATGCTGGAGAGACCCGTGATGTTTGTTCCGCTGCCTGCTGAAGCCACTGTCTGCTTACTCGAGGTTGGGATCGGGCTGGGGATGAGCATTTCGTGCCCTCGTGGTGGGTGTCTGGAGACGGAGCATCCTCAGCTGGTGGATTTCCTGGCTGGGATAGGGGCTTTTCCTCTTATTTTATTACAAAGTGCCCACTGAGACCACAGCCATAACTGCACAGCGTGACTCTATTACCAAAGCAAGACTGGAGGGTGCACAGCCATAAAATCTTAATCTCTTCTGGTTAGGCAACAGCAGCTCCTTGCAGCTCCCGCAGGTTGGTTGTGGGGTTTTGACGTGCTCCCCACCCACTCAACCAGGTTTTGTCCCATATCTTACCCTAAAAGCGCCCCTGCTGGCCACTTGCCTTAAAGATCCCATGCGTGTGTTCACCAGTCTGGGGATGGGTGGACTGGTGGCACCCAAATTAATCTGCCTTCCCATCATCCCAGTGGTCCAACGAAGCTCTGGCACAGCTGCCCAGGGAGAGGGAGCAGCCACCGTCCCTGGAGGTACTGAGGACACATCTAGATGGGGTTCTAAGGGACATGGTTTAGCAGGTCAGTGGGCAATCTTGGTGGTAGGACAGTTGGACTGGATGATCTTAGAGGTCTTTTCCAACCTTACTGATGCTTTGATTCTTCGATTCTTTAATTCTATGAAAGCTAAAGCTCAGCTCAGCTCAGGTCAGGTCCTTTGGGAATGAGACAACAGAAGCACGTCCTGAAGCAGCCAGCCGAAGGCAACACTTGCTTTCGTTAGATCCTTAAGCCAGCAAAAAGATAATGAGTTAGAAGAATAAGGCAAGCTTTGACCTTTTTTTTCCCTCTGAAGTTGATTCTTTTATTTTTTCTTCATTTTACCCTGAAACCAGCTACCACTGTTTAATTCATTCCACATTTCCCAAGGTTGAAGACCGTCATCCTGAACAGCAGCGCGCTCCACAAATGTTATTTGTTTTAGAGCACACAAGTTTGTTACCCTACCAGCTCCCTCCTCATCCTCGGGATGCTCAGGAGCGGTGTCAGCAGGGCAGCAGAGAGGTGCTGGTTATCCTCAACGAGCTGCAATAGCTGCTGGTTATAAATAAACCTGTGCTGCAGAGGCATGGGGACGGCTGCTCTCACATCCCTCACTCGGTGAGGAGCATCCTTCCAATGTGCAGAGCTCATCCCATGAACCCGGGACAGGTGGGAGGACAGGTGGGACGCAGGTCCCTTGTGTCCCCGAAGCCCAGCCAGAGTCCAGCCAAGCAGCTCCTGCAACAAGCATCTCTGCAGCCAGGGAAAGCCACTGGAGAGCCTTCGGTCTGCCCTCCCACAGCGTTATCGACTCACCTGACACGTGATGCCTGGAAGCGGGAGGGAGAGGGTTAACGGGGGGATTTGGGTTTTGTACAAATCAGCACATTCTGCTTTTATAAATGCACGTATCTATATATAGACAGAGGGTGGACATTCTGCTAAATTTTGTGTTTTCGTAAAGCAGAACTCGAGTCTGCAGGCTGTGCATCAAGCCAAGCAGCATGTTTTCAGGTAATTAGTGTTTATAATCAGTTTGTAAAGCTAAAGTGACTCCAGATCGCAACGCGCTCAAGAAAAAACTTGTAGAAAAGATTTTTTTTTTCTTTGCCTATGCATGCAAATGCCAAATTAACATCTGCATACAATATATGTTCTGGTCAGACCCAAAATATTGTTGTGGTTATGGCCAATTCACTTAAAAGCCTATATGTTTAAAGCCTCACATTAGTATGGATGAAATGTTTTCTGTTCCTTTAACTTCTTCTAGGGCTGTTTTTTTTTTTTTTTAAGTTAAAGTTTCACATTAATGGTACTTATAAACCACAGCTGTTTCACTGTAGTACATAACAATAGTGTTTTGTATCTGAGCAAGTTTGGAAATCTTCATGCTTGCTCAATTCTTCCAAAACCAAAAGCAACCCCACTTGTTCCTTGAAATGGAAGAGATATCTGCAGTGTTTGCAAAACAATTAGATTCCTGACAACTTTTCATAACGATGAAGTTTTGCTATTGCTTTGGAGATGAGATGGAATTCAATCTCGAAGCCAGATGAAATGTGACAGCGTTGGCTTTGGGACCTCGTTCTGTCCCAGCAGCAGCGAGGGGAAGGCTGAGCTCCTGCTTCTCATGCCCTGAGCCTCTGCTGGGGGCTCAGGTGTGGTGGGCAGAGCATGCCTCGGGTCCTCCCAGCTGAGCAAAACTCATTAAATGGATCGAGTGTTCAGAAGTGATGATGCGGAGGAGGGGAAATCTGATCCTGCTCTGCTCTGGGTTCACCGTCCCCCTCTGCTCTGGGTTCACCGTCCCCCTC
>WBMW01000342.1:1538-13838 GCA_013396635.1 Penelope pileata | reverse complement strand
TGTATTCTGCGCTCCATCCCAGACTTCCAGGTCAGGGTGAAAAGTACCCTGAGGATAACTGATCTGACTATTAAAGACAGATGTAAAGAAGACATTGAGAACCTCAACCTTTTCCTTATCCTCAGTGATCACATTCCCTGCCGCATCAAGTAAAGGATGAAAATTCTCCTTGGTTCTTCTCTTACTGTTAATACATTTGCAAAAGGATGTTTTGTTCTCTTTTACTGCAGTAGCCAGTCTGATTTCAAGCTGGGCTTTTGCCTTTCTAACTTCCTCCCTGCGTATATCTTAGCAACTTCTTTGTAGTCTCCCCAAGTAGCCTGTCTTCTTCCAGAGGACATAGACTCTCTTTTTTTCCCAAAGTCTCAACAGAAGTTCCTGGTTCATCCCCTCCAGCTCACCTTATGGGACTCAGGAATAGCCTGCTCCTATGCCTTTAAGATTTCCATCTTGAGGAGCGTCCAAGCTTGCTGGACCCATATACCCTTCAGGAGCGAGTTCCAAGGGACCCTTGCAACAAGCGTCCTGAACAGTTCAAAGTTGGTGTTTTTTTTTTTTTTTTCTTCCCTGCTTACAGCATGCCCGGCTTTGAGGGTCTTCATTCTGAATTTAATCATGAAGCAAATTAAAATGCCAGGATCAGTTCAGGCAATGATTTCATGTAGTATTAGTCCATCCACTCTGCTCTTAAATCTGGGTACTTTCCAAATCTATTTGAGCAGAGAAGTGTTTAAACTATGCTTGGAATACTGAGGAAAAGCTGGGAAAAATGTGCTTCAAATGTAATGAGCTCCAGAAAGAAGTCAGAAGTGTAGATAACACTAATCTCCACTTTGCTTGCATGATGATAGATGGCAAAGAGCAATTTCTTACATGTTCTTCTTTTTTTTCTTTACACATTTATTTATGGCAGGCTGTTAACTGGCTTACTAAAATGCTATGATCAATGCAGTAATTCTGGGGAAACAAAAATTAACTGCATTTACTTAATGAAGTGAGAATGTATGAGAGAAGGCATTCTTTTTTTTTTAAATACTGAAAATAAAGATTTAAATACGTGCAATAAAGAAATGGAAGAATAGCAGGTACCATGAACTTCTTTAGTTTTGTAAAGTAAGGAGTAAATATATGAATGTTACACATTGGTCAGAACACTTCTTAGGATTTTTCTTATCACACAGATTTTAAAACTTGACAAAAGACTAATTTATATATTACAGCAAGGGCTTTCATTGAGGAAAAAGACCAGTCATTGTTAAATTTCATGAAGTTTAAAGACTTTTTGGATTCCTTAACAATTATTTACGTTATTTATTTCCTTAAAGTTGACAGCATTTTTTTCTGCAGCTGGAAATTTTAGCTGACTTTAAAACAGTTGTAATATATTACAATAGAAGCTGAGTACCTTCAAACTGCATGAGTGTATACTACAACTCTAGTGATTTTAGGAAATCTTAAACTGACTGTGGGAGGAAAATTAGTATATTTATTTATTGTTTGTTTTTTCCATCCTGGGTAAAGTTCCTTGCATATTTTGTGGCCTAGGCTGTAGTATACACCAGCCACAAATGAGAGACAGATTCTCTATAACTAGAAATAGAAAATCTTCTTTGTGAGCTCTTAATATATATTGAGGCAACCCTGTTAGGATACATTCACTATGAAATAGTTTGTTCATTGTTGACATTACTAATCATAATAGTATTACCAAAAAATTGATAGATTTGTATTTCATTGTCTCCTGTTTTGTTGTAGCTAGAGGATTTTGTATTCTTAATCTCATGTTAGTCTGTTTTTTACTGGCAGTTGGATGACTAATGGACGCTGCACTTTGAAAACAATCCTTCTGTAAGTGTAAAACTCAGCAGAGTTTTAATTTTTCTTACAGACAACATTCTGAAAGTTAAGTCCATCTCAGCAGAGCTAAGGGGACAAAATATTTTGAATAATTTCTTTAAAATGCCAAGGAGTACAACAATTTCATAACAAGTATAAAACCCAGAGCTCCATTACACAGTACTTGCAAACTTAATCTACTACCCTAATTATAATAAGATTCAAAATAGCTTGTGTTTCCAATTAGTAGCTGCACATTCGCCTTAAGAGATTGTTAGAAATTTCCATTTAATAAATATTAATACACTAAAGTGCTAGGGGTTTTCATGAGAATTGAAGAGACCCTATATCCTGTGTCATGTATAGCTGTTTATATTTTTGGTGAACTTTGCTGAAGCACAGGAAATTACTTTGAATCTTGTATCCAGCAAGTGAATGGGCTATATGCTGCACACGAAGTTATAAAAACAATTATACACAATTCTAACAAGCCTGCAATTAAAATTTTTGACTTGAAATAATTTAAATGTGAGATTATTTATTTCTAGAATTGGATTTACATCCAGAGACACCCACATTTAAGATTTCCTTTGAGTTAAGCAAACCAGTGTTGTGGAAAAAAAAAGGCTTTCTTGTTTCAGACAAATAGCCTAAATACTGAGTTACTACTTTTGTTCTTGGTTAGAATAGGATCTTGATTTAGAGCCAGCTCAAACCTGTCCTCCTAGCAACAGAAATTATGAGAAGATAGCATCAAAATTAATATATTCTTAGAACATTTTCTGTCTCAATAAACTGCTGCTTCCTGATATTTGAGAAATTCCAGTCAAATTGTATTCTCATGCCTCTTCCCATTCCATAACAACGGACCCTGTCTTGCAACATCTTACTGTCCCTCTGAAGTCTATCTGACTATTGCAAAAATTTTAGCAGCAGAAGTATGACTGATGTGCACTGATCTATGCTTCAATATTACTATGCATATTTATTTTTAATGCATTATATCTATTTATTCTTTTTTTCTTTGAAGACATATCCTCAGCTAATTGATCAGACTTTCTTATTTAGCCCATATAGCTGACCTAGATTCAACATGGTCTTGCTGCAGCATCATCATGGATTATTTCATAATAATATCTTTTTGTGGACCATATAGTTACATGATAAACCACAGCGTTAGTTATGTAAGTGGTCAATAATAAAGCAATGACATTACTACACTTTATTATGGGAAACAGAGGTTCTGTTCCTTCCGTTAAAAGAATGGACATATGAAACCAATTGTGCATATTATAATTTCTGACTATCTAAACTTCTATTATAGAACTAAATTGCTGATTCATAATTGAAGTAAATTTTAGCGATTTTTTTATATGAAGTACCATTAGACTCAAACTATTCCAGAGTTGTGTATCATACTTTCTCAGGAACTTGTCAGAAAAAACAAAAACAAAAACAAAAAAAAAAAACCATATCATTCAAGTATTTCTCCGTATGTTAAAAAGCTGCATGACTGAATAGTTCTGATACCGCTTCTTTCCTGTGGCTTTCATTCTTCAAAGGTTTTTTAGGGCCTGGAGCATCTCCCCTATGAGGAGAGGCTCAGTAAGCTGGGTCTGTTCAGCCTGGAGAAAAGAAGGCTGAGAGGGGACCTGATCCATGTTTATAAGTATCTTAGCTGCGGGAGGCAAATGGAGGTGGGGAACCTCTTTTCGGTGGTCAGTGGGGACAGGACAAGGGGCAATGGCCTTAAGCTGGAGCACAGGAAGTTCCGCACCAACATGCGGAAGAACTTCTTCACGGTGCGGGTGACGGAGCACTGGAACAGGCTGCCCAGGGAGGTTGTGGAGTCTCCTTCCCTGGAGATATTCAAGGCCCGCCTGGACGCCTACCTGTGCAACCTGCAGTAGGGAACCTGCTCTGGCAGGGGGGTTGGACTTGATGATCTCTTGAGGTCCCTTCCAACCCCTGCAATTCTGTGATTCTGTGATTCTGTGATTTACCGGCAACTGAGAAATGTAGTTTAAAAATATGCACTCATTTTACTTCCTTTTACAAAGGACAACACTAAACTACAAATCATGGAGTTAAACCAAAGTGCATAATAATAACACACCTCTCTGTAAAGGGTAAAGAAGCAGGACTTTTTGAAAGCTGGAAAAACATTGGCAATCAAAACCTACCCAAAAGTAATCTTATTTTTATTACCTACAGGGAATTTTTTCCAAGGAGTGCTGATGCCTAACAGAAAATAAATAAGAAACTAGGATAAAAGATAGAAGATTACTTGAGTTAAACTGCTTGGCCAAGTTTTCCTTAGCTACGCATAGCCACAAACAGTTGGGTATCTTTTGTGTTCAGCCACAATTGATCAAAGTGGCAACAAATTGACACCGCTACAACCTACACCACTATTGTTCAGACAGCCATAGAATCTCTAATTGGCTGTATCATTCCATATCCACATTTCTAAGCCCAGCTATAACTCTGAAAGTCTCAAGTAGCTTCCTAAGGAACTACAGCCCCATGCCTATACCATGATGATTAGTCCTCAGGTAAAATCAGAGTGAGATTAAAAGAAAGAAAATGAATAAACTAAAACAGATAAATGAAAAGAAAACAGTAATAACCCACCAGAATAATAATAATAATAAAAACTAAACTTGCACATTTTTGCTTTCAAAAGGTTTTTGTAAGAACTACAGTTAAAGACAGTATCAGTGAGCCATGGAAGCAAAACTCTAGAAGTCTAGTCTGTGTTTGGAAGACTAGAGAATTGTTAGCTAGGGAAACATGTTACTACAGACAAGGTAAAAAGCAAGAGCCACATTCAATTTGGTAAGCAAGACAAGAAGCTTCTGCCATGTGAAACACCTCTCTGGCAACGCAACAGTGCTGCTAGCCAGTGTAGATACACAGATAACTAAACTTACCTACAAGGCTGTTTCTCTGCTTTGGTTGTGGAACCTCTTCCCAGGGCTAACAGCATGAGAGTTGTAGTAATTTTTCACCTAAAACACATGAAAAAAAGGCTATTCAGATGCAGCAGTTCCAGCTGCTGCATAAATGCTGACTATGCACTCTGCTAAATGGAGCTCAGGCAGGAAATCGCTTGGGCAATTGCAGGAGGTGATTTATCCCCATCATGTCTTCAACCTGCCTCACTCCATGTGTGTGCAAGTACTCCTTTTCATCCACTTACCTCCCCTCCTACCCCTTGGCCATTGTTTTATTTCAGATGCAGATGGAGAGCTGCAGTACAAATGGATTTGTCTCTGAAAGTTATTCATCTGTCAAAGAAGAGGGTTGAGTCATTAGGGGATTTAGTGGGAAAGAAAGCAGCAGATAGGCAGGAAGAGCCAAAATACTTGTTACAGTTTTGTAGGCAGGCATGCAAGCCAAGCCAAAGAATGGGGATCCATGTGAAAAATGGCCGAGGATGGCCAGCCAAGGCAATGAGAATTGGGGGAGGGGGAAGGGGAAGGGGAAGGGGTGGAGCAGTAGGAGGTTGGGCCAGTAAGATCCTTTGGTGCAGTGAGGGCCCTGACTTTCTGTTAAAAAAACTTCCAATCCAAACAGCTAGGATGTGCGGAGGTAGGTAAAGTTGTGTGCATATTTCTTACTAAGCACTTCCTACTGTTCTAGATGAATACCTTACAAAAGCTGCTATTTTCAAAAAGATTTCCAGGACTTGGTTTGGTTTTGCTTTTCTCTCTCTCTCTCTCTCTCTCTCTTTTTTTTTTTTTTTTTTGTCCCCAAAAAAGAATTTTTTTTCATTTTTTTTTTTTTTCTTCCCCCCTCTCTTTCTTTTTTTTTTTTTTTTTTTGACCCACAAAAAGAATTTATTTTCATTTCTTTATTTTTCTTGGTAATTCTTTATGTCTTCTGAACTTTAAAGAAAACCTTGCAGTAATTGGTTCAAGCTGAGTTTGACCTTATGGTGATTTTGGGTCATTTGTTATTTCTATTATTTTTAGTTTTCCCATACTTAATTTGAGTACAATAATAAATTATTAAAGTACCTTTTCTAATCATAACTTTATTTTCCACCTAAAAGTGAAAGACAGACTCGTACTTTTTGGTTGCCAGATAAGCAGTTAAAGAAAAGATAGATTGTTTCTGTGGTTCTTGAAGGATTTACTAAATAAGATTGATTTCCGCCTTATATCTTTTTTCTTCAAAAAACTTGTAGATTCTTCTTTAAGTTAAAAAGATACTATTATTTTCACGTTCGTGAAGTAAAGATTGATGTTTCTTTACCAGTTGGACATAAAACATAACAATAATAAAAGTTAAAAAAACTATTTGAGAGCTTTCATTTTATTATATAAGCTGGAAGAAAAAAATCTGCTTCTGTTTATTTATTCATAACACCTGATATTGCAAGAAGGTCTTTATGTTCTTTTTCCTTTTTGTACAGATTTCTTTAGACCATTTATTTTGCCGGTTAAGGTATAAATTTTAGTGGTTAAAGAAAGCATTGATTCCTATGTACAAGAAAGCTTAAACAAAACATATGAGGAGTATGTATCCAGCAGTAAGCAGAACTTAGAGAAATAGATTAAGCATTATTTCTCCATTTCCTTTCTAAATTTTAATGATACTTAAGAATTCTAGAAAGGTGTTCAGAACATCTGGACTTTATTGAAAAGCAGCCAAAACATCATCAACACATCTCAGCCACAGTTTCTATCTTGGCTTTGATTCCATCACAACGTTCTGTCCAGAAGATGAAATGAAGATATTAGTAAACACTGGACTAAATTCTCTTTACCAGGATTTGGTGACAGAAGGCAAAGGCCACAAATGCACTTGTCAGAATGATGTCAAATTACAGATAGATAAGCACTGGTTCACTGTCTGCTTCATGCTCTCAGCCACAAAGGGGCAGATTGTTTTTCCTTGTGCCCAGCTGGACTGAGCAGTACAGTTAAGGTCTTCTCTTTGCTGCAGGAGTGGAAAGGAATCCCAATCATTGTCCTTCATGAATGCAGGAGTGGGACAAAAAAGGGTCAGGGAGTGACAGAGGTTCAGTGGGTTGTGTCAGATTGTAGGCACCAGGCAATGAGGAAGGGAGGAGAGACATTCCAACCTTTGAAATTCTTCTATGTCCACTTCATGAACTTGCATGGTTACACTCAAGGATCACAGAATCACAGAATTGTAGGGGTTGGAAGGGACCTCCAGAGATCATCGAGTCCAACGCCCCTGCCAAAGCAGGTTCCCTACAGCAGGTTGCACAGGTAGGCCTCTATACATAGTTAGATCAAGTAATAAGATAGAATTAAGGTTAGGGAAAATTGAAGCCATGTGGTGGGGGATTGAGGGGGGGAGAAAATATTTCTTAAACTGTTTTCTTTGGCGTATTTCTAAATTATAAACAAATCTATATAAATTAAAGTAAAAGTCAGAGAAAACTTTTGATGGCTTCCTGTCTCGGGTACAGTGAGGTCTATACATGGAGAACAAGTAAAGAGCAGAAGTGTCTAGATGTCATCCTGGAGGCAGAAATTTGTCCCTGACTTCTGTCTCTGCACCATAACCAATCTTCAGATAGCGCAATGCTCAGCTTACAACAAACACCTTTGTCTTTGCCTGCCTTTACTCTGTCTGCCATGGAGAAGATCTTGATAGCTTTTCTTTTTCTGAGTCAATTTGCCAGACATAAGCACTCTTTAATAATAAGGTGTTTTGGCATCTTAGTGGGTCATCAAATGACTTACTGCAAAGCACAGGATAGATAGAGGAAAATGATAGAAAATACACTTTTTCTGGACATTACATTTTCTTTTTGGATCAACATAAGTACTATTCTTCAACAAATTTCTCATTACTGCTCTTTTGTGGAACATAAATTCTGTTAGAATTTTGCTTTTCATCTTAGAGATAATCCAATAAAAGCATCCTCCTACACTAGGTCCCTAATGTACTTCAGTATTTGTGGTGAACTTGAGAGCATAAAGTCAGTTAAATTAACAAGAGAAGAGCAGAGTGTAATTTAGAACAGCTAATTTTTTTTTTCAGTCTTAAAAGTCAAGTGTCTCCCATTAAATATGAATAATAGGGGAGAAAATGAATAAGTGGCAAGTTTGCTAATTTTATAACCAGTGTTTTAACTGTGGTAATGGCAGCTTTAGCATTCTGTATTATAATGAAAATTGACACAACTGTATAAAGTCACCCATCCCTGTTGTGATTTAACATAGCTGTCTAGTTGTTCTCAACTGTGCAACTGGTATATCATTTCAGAGGAATTTAGCTAGTGTATTTATAGGAAAGAATTTCCTTAAGGACTACTGTGCTAATAAAGAATTATTGGATTTGAACTCTGCTCCGCCACACCCACTCTTTTCCTTTGCTAATACATTCCTTCCTCCTGTGACATGTCCAGTACGCTTGTCAAGAAAAAAAAGAAAAAGACAGTTTCTTAGGATCCGGCCTACTTGCAACAGTAAAGATTTCCATTCTGACAGAAATACACAGATCTTTAGGGAATCTACTTGTTGAAGCTCCTGCTATAATCTGAAGCTGTCTAACTTGCAGCTTAAGAAAAACATTTGGAACCCAAAATCCTTGCAAGTAGTTTAAGAAATGATGTGACAGATTTGCATAAATAAGGGACTTCGTTTCTTATCTTATTTTTACCTCCATTTCTTCTGCTCATTCACAACTCTTTTTCAGTCATTGTCCTGTGAGCTTCTTTGTACCCTGAAAGGCTCTAATTTTGTGAAATGGACCACTATGAAGCTCCCATTTTAGAACAGCTAATACAGCCAGTAATACATTTACAGCCAGTTATATCCTCCAGTTCTACTATACACCGAAGCCCTACTGGAAACAGTCTGACAATGCCTTTCATTTTCCCTGGAAAGCCTCCCAGACTTAGCTTTCAGTGTAAGGAATGATTGGCAATAGCAGTAATGTAGATTCACACTGTGCCACCGCTTAAAAGAATGAAGTGAGAAGATATCACTTAATTACAGCTTTCATGATCAATGATAGGTTCCTATCAGTGATTTTGTAGATAAACCTGGCACAGTAAAAAAGGCATTACAGGCATTTTGCATGTTAGCTTCTGCTTTTTATCCTATTCAAAACTGGTCACATTGAATTTCTCCTTTCTGCAATGTTTGTCAACCGCATGCCAAGGGAAGAAATCTCACTCTTAGAGTTGTTGGAAGTACTTTTCAAAGTGATGCTGGTGACTTTCTTTTTTTTTTTTTCTGTCCTGATGGTGGCTGAGATTTAATGGCAAAGTAACCTCGCATGTCCAGACTACAGAACACAATAGAATCCTTTGAGATTGTAAATGTTAGCTAATATCAACATCTTTCTGTACCACCAGCTCCAGTGAAGTCAAGATAAAACTCATTGGTAATCTGCTGCATTAGAATAACTACTAACACAATATCAGAGTAATTGCAATAAGGATTTTTTCATAATTTGCATAGATGCAGACAGTGCTGTGCTATCACCTCTGTGAGGGCAAAAAGGCTCAGTTACCCCAGCTGTCATTGTAGATGTCACTGTCTAGAGGAGGGAGTCTGTTAAAAGACTGGAACAGAGTACTACTGGTGAACATGAATCCCAGGAAACAGCAGGTACCAGCAGCAAGTATCAGATGCTAAATCTTAATGTTTACTAGAGAAAACTATAGCACTTTAGAGAAAAAGCATAGACAAGGGACCTGGTAGCTCATTATAGTCTTCCATGCAGACAGTTCTTCTAGAGAAGAGAGTTGTCTTAAGGGAATGGAGGCTTTGCTATTCTATTTTTAGAAACAAGAGAGGTGAACAGAAAAAACAGAAATCACATGTTCTAGATTGTCTAACCCTGGATAATTTCTCTTAGCCTCATTATATCAATTTACTGATAGGATCAATCTCTATGTATTTACAGTCAAATGACGGTTATGAAAATGGCAATTTTAAGATATCATCATCAGATATATCTTCATAAATCATTAAAATGTTAAAAAACAGGTCTAGTCATTCTGCCAGTTGAGTCACGCAATTACAATAAAACATAGCACTAATGTGTCATAATAATATGTACCTCAAAAAGTCATTTATTTAATGGAAGAGCCAAATGATTGAGATGTTCTAGTCCCAAGAATTCATAACTTGCATGCAGACTTTACAAAGTGACCATGAATCTCCAAATATCCCAGAACGTCCCAGGCTAAAGTGATGTGCACTGTCTTTTGGGATAGGAAAGGGGTGATCCTTCTGAATTTACTATAACTCAGGCAAGTCATCAACTCTGACACTGACTAAGCTGAAGGTTTGAACTTCCAGAGTCAGGCCAGAGAAGAAGACAACCTTTCTCTTGCAACATGACAACACGAGGCCCCATAGCTCTTTGAAGACCACAGAGCACATTATCAGTCTTGGCTGGACTGTCCTACCACATCCACCACATAGTCCAGATTTGGTGATTTCTAACTTTCATCTGTTTGGGGCAATGAAAGATGGACTGTGTGGGTAACATTTTCCTAGCAACAATGCCATCACAGCAGCTGTGAAACAGTGGGTCACCTCCAATGATGCAGATTTTTACAGGCTCTTGGTCATCACTAGTGAAAATACACGGATAATGTGGTGACTATGTAGAAAAATAGTGCTTTGTAGCTGCGCATTTTCTCTATCAAATAGCGTTGTTGTACTCTATATCTCTTGTAGTTTCCATGGAAATAAATAGGAGGCATTACTTTCAAAACAACCTATGTAGTTGTAGTGAAATAAGAGAGGAAAATATAAAATATGTCTTTTAAAGACAAATTATGGACTTGTGGGGAGACCATGTTTAACGAACTGTTATTAAACTGACTGAGTTAATAGCTCATTGACTTCTTCAAAAATGCCATCTGTATTTAGTTAAATAACAGACTAAGAATTATTTAATATTTATTTCACTGTCATTTTATTTTTCTGATTTACATTAAAAGTAGCCTTCCATTTAAATATTCATGTTTTAGCTGATGACATGATCATTGCAGTGACATCACATACTTTTAAAATACTAAAATACTATTCTGTCCAAGACAGAAAACAATCCCAATGCAGTTTCAATGGAGATTTCACACTCTGTATGAGTAGCAATTGATTTTCATGTTAGAGGACATTAACTCTTGTCATTTCATCATTTGTTCTAAATGCCCTGTACAAGGTGTTAAGATATACCTACTTGAAAGTGGTTAATTATTATAGAGGAGAAGATAGAAAACTCCATAGTTTTTCATTTATTCTGGTTTTATTAGGAAAAACAATTATTCTGGGTTTTCCTTTTGTGAAGTAATTACATATATACATTTTAACTCATTTCTCCTCTATATCATGTGTTTTGGTGTATTTCTCAACTTAGCTTTTATTTTTTTTTCCCCAGTCATCTGGGGAAACTACAGTATACAAATTCAGGAAAATGTTTGCTCTGCAAGTCATTAGAAGTGTGTTCCTCGACCAGGAGCATTAGTTCTGTTCAGTTATGAAATGAATGTTTTCAGCTTACATATCAGAACTAGATGGGAAAAAGAATTTTCTGGGTTTCAGAAAATTACGTCTCTGTCCAAACCTCAAAATCTTACAGGCAAGAACTGAAACATCCCCTACATCTGCAGATGTGATGAATAGTAATGTTGTCATTCTTGAAATGTTCACTGCTGGTAGAAAGAGCTACCAGCACTTGCCAAGGTTCTCAGCTGCAGACCAGCATCGTTGGATCCACCTTATCTTTTCTGGCAAAAACATGGTTTAAGATTTCAGGCATCCATTTTGTCCATAAATTTCTGGTAGCAGCAACTAGAGCCCCAAACCACAGCCCAATGACTATCAAGAATTGTCATTAGTCCTAGTAAATTTTGTGGGAGGAGTAAAAGAAAATACATTTAGCTGTTGAAAATCTCTGTGGGGAAAATTCTATTAAATACAAGAAAATCATTATATATATGCAGATATATCAACTGAGTGTGACTACGTGACACAATTACAACAATTCTGTATGTAGCTGCGGTGTAGAGCACATTTTTTACATCTTGCCCTGTCCGGACTGGTCCCAGGGCCACTGCATGAACTATCTCCTGTCTGATTTGTTCAAAGGCTTGTTGTTGCTCAGGACCCCATGTAAAATCATTCTTCTTTCGGGTCACTTGATAGAGAGGGTTTGCAATCAGACTGTAATCTGGAATATGCATTCTCTAGAAACCCACAACACCTAAGAAAGCTTGTGTTTCCTTTTTGTTTGTTGGTGGGGACATAGCAGTGATTTTATTGATCACATCTATGGGGATGTGATGATGTCCATCTTGCCATTTTATTCCTAGGAACTGAATTTCCCGTGCGGGTCCCTTGACCTTACTTTGCTTGATGGCAAAACCGGCTTTCAGAAGGATTTGGATTATTTTCCTCCCTTTCTCAAAAACTTCCTCTGCTGTGTTGCCCCACACAATGATGTCATCGATGTATTGCA
>WBMW01000341.1:44366-65170 GCA_013396635.1 Penelope pileata | reverse complement strand
CCGAAGCAGCTGACCTCGGAGATAGGATAAGCTATTATGATGTGTCACTTACTTAATCGTACTCAAGGGTGTTAATATTTTGTGACATACCATGAATGATAAGATGTTGTAACTCAGAAGTTATCTTCTGTCACAACTGTCAAGCAGGACACGAAATCTGGTCCCACCGGTTAAATTTACTTATCTACCTACCTAATTTAGGGCCAGAACTTCAATATGCTGTTGCTGCACTACCCTAAGGATGTGTCATGTTAAAAAAAAACAGAGAGTAAGGAAATCTTGTTCAATTTCTTTACACATCAGATGTGCATTTGGTCCTGAATTTTGGTGTGCTGTTCTATGTACCAAACAATATTTTTCACCATTTAGAAGAAAAATCCATTTATCAGATCAAGCAAGTTGTTTGCTTCCATATACTCCTTTTGAAATCAATGGGATACAGATTTCACTGACACCAACAAAGTCAATGTGGTAGTGAAGTAAAAGCAAGTGCAATAATATTAGATCTCCATAGATAATGGAGAAGAAACAAAGGTCATTAAAACAGAAATGCTACAGAGAGTGATAAAGAACATGGCTATTCTTCTCAGCAATAAAACCCTGGAGCACACATTAAAATTATTAAGCATTAGAGTAGAAAAGTTTATTTTTTCTCCATGCGTTATATAACAATCCTGTGGAACTCAGTGTCATAGACTGTACTAGAAACCAGAAGTATGAATTAGCTACAAAATAACCATACTCATTTCTAAAAAACAAATGTATTGTACTGCTGATAAATTTATTCTGAGTCCTACTAAGACTCAATTTCTACAGTTTTTGAAGGCAGCTTCAGACTACTCCAATGGCTAACCTAACCGTCGGATGCATATCCAACAGGAGGGATGACAGAAGTTCTTTTTCCTCTAAAATCATCATATTATCTGGATAGATTCTGTGCCTGGGTGGACTGACGGCTCACAACACACTAACATCCTGCATTAAGAGATTACCAAACTTGTTACAATCTCAGGATCAAGAGTATCCTTTGGATACAAGCTCCTCAGTTTGGCATGTGACACTGGAAAATAGCTTTAAGTGCATAAAATTTTGTATGGAGCAAAAATCATAAACTCTGTGGGAAAGAAAGAAACTCTTCTAACCTATCCAACCACTTTCTAAGACACTTGATCCTCTCCAATATGACCAAGTACAAGGGCTGCTCTGAAAGTAATGCTTCCTATTTCATTATGTTGGCCCACAAAGTCAGGGGCAGATGTTGGTGGTATGGCAGTAGAGGTTGAGCCTTCCCACCAATATTCCATTACATGTTGTCACCATGCGACAGATGGCAGCAGGGGGGCAGTCTGGCAAAATGGTGTCTGACATGGAACTGCATATGAAGAAAAGGTGTGGAACTGAATTCTTCCATGAGGAAAAGAAGCACCCATTCACATTCACTGATGCTTGCCAAATATTTATGGAGATGAAACAGTGGATGCTAGCGCAGCCAGGTGGTGGGTGGTGCATTTCAGCAGTCATGACGGTGACAGTGAGTCATCTTCACTTTTGCAGATCTTTACAAGCACATCTCTTGTGCTCTTGCACATCGCTAGTGAAAATGTATAGGTAATAGTGGTGATGATGTTGAAAAACAGTGTTTTGTAACCGAGAATTTGCTCTATCAAATAGTGTTATTGTGTTCTTTGTATGGGCTGTAGTTTCCATGGAAATAATTAGGAGGCATTACTTTTGAAGAGACCAATGTATATAGTAAAAGTGTACAATTATTTCTTGAAAAATGACTCTCTTAAATAGGCCATTGTTCCTGCCCAGAACAATGTGTGCTGTAGAAAACATTAGTATTTTGAATCTGAATAATCCTCCAGAAATTGGACACAAAATAGATCTGTAACCACAGAGAAGATTCTGAAACTTAAACTCAATAGATAAGTTCCAGAGTGAGAGAAAGGATGTGATTAACATGCAGATAGTATCTCAGAGAGACATGGCTTCAGTTTCTCTGCCAAAACCACTACAAATATCTCCTTTGAGTATCTAACCTGATCTTCTCTGTTCTTCCTCCACAAAGAAGCAGTGTTGACAAAACCCAGCCTTGTTGGATGGATCAGCTAAAAACTAGCAGTATTCAGGTACTACAACACTGAGTGCCAGGCACATTTCCCTGATGGAAACCTCTGAAGTACTCTGAGCTATTCACTACTCACATCACTACTACTCGGGGAGACCTGACTTGATAACCAAGTAGCTGTGGCCAGTTCAGTAAGGTCTTTTTGTCTTGCTAATAGGGTTGATTTCTTCAACCTACATAGCAACTCTAGTACAAGGCAGTTTCTCTAAAGACAAAATGCTCTTCTAACTTTTACATGTGACTTTTACCCTTACTACAGGTCAAACAGATGTCCCAAGGCTGTATATTTTCCCCAGCTGTCAGGACACTAGGATTTGGTACCACATTTTCTGGTCTACACCCATCCTTGTTTCAAATACATAAAGAATAATATAAGGAGGTCAGGGGCCAATTATTCTAATTAGTCACCAAGGTCAGAACAAGAAGTAATGGGATGAAGCTGCAACAAAGAGGAAATTTAAGTTAATGATTAAGACAAAGTTTATAACTATTAGGATAGCTAGAGCCATGGAACAAACTGCCAAGGGAGGTCACAGAACCACTCTCACTTAGAAGCTTTGAAGGGCGGACTTATAATCAGTCTAACAGTAATGGCTTAAGGAAAATGAATTCAGTCTTGCTGTGAAGCACAAGCACAAGATATGCCACCCACCAGAATCCTTCTTCCAGCCCTAATGATTCAGGGCTGAATCTATGGACAAAATTAATTCTCTTTCTTATAGCAAAGAAGGTTGAGGAGAGAAAGGTGCTGATGTGTATCTTGACTAATACTCTACTAATATTCTCAGCATGTCTTACTAAGTGCCACTAAGCCTGGGATGTTTTAAAGAATGCTAACAGTGATTTCACCCAATACTTATCACTTCTGAACAAGCATCTCAAACCCTGTTACAGGCTTTGTGAATCTAGATTAACCTATCAAACTTCACAACAGGAACATGTTGTGAACTCAGGTGATTATTGTGACAAAAGCAGCCATGTCATGAGACTTGAGAATTTTTTTCTAAATTATAATAAAGAACTTGAAGTAGTACCAAATTTAGGACTGAGTTGAAAAGACTGTATAAAATAGGCAAAATAGGTGTTACCTTGAAGGCAGATAAACAATTAAGACTGCATCCTTAGTCCCCTGGGCTATGTCCACACGGCTAGCTCAATTGGGCTTTGTGGAAGATGCATGCATGCAAAAGTCTCACACTCATTTTTATGGTTGGTTAAGTCTTGTGCCAAACAAGGTAATCCTGGCTGTGTAATTTCTTTAGCACTAGGGATAAAGGAAAACCTCTTTTCACAAAGCAAGCCCTAGGAGTTCCTTTTATTAATTCCTACATGAAATTCAAATTGTATGTTTGAAGTACAGCAAATAAACTTGTTTTAAGAATACCCAAAGACAGAAAATCTACTGCCTTCTTTGGTAAATAGTTCCTGTTGTTAATCGTCTTGCTGTTTAAGTCTATGCTTTATTTTCAGTTTGAATTTCTGTAGCTTTAACATCCAACCTTTGAACAATGCTACAGCTTTGTCCACAGCGTTCCTTACATAGATACTTACAGACTAATCAAATCTCCACATGTGTTTTACCTCTGCCAAGCCAAATCAAATGAAATACTGAATTCATACAGGGAGACATAAGAATAATTTATATCTGAATCTTGCTATATAAAAGATTTTATAAAGGGAATGTGAAAGAGCAGCGGTTATAGCCATGTTTAAAAAATGGGTCACTACCTCCTTGCATTATCCTTCTGTTTGTATAGTCAGCTTTAATCCTTTTTCTCCCCTGGATTTGTAATGGCACACTTGGTCCCAATTGTTCACTTATACCCAGCTTACCGAGCAATTTAAAGAGCTCTAAGTAAGTCATCTGTTTTGCTCATTATTTACTACTCTGCCCAAATTTACGTCAACTGAAAATACTCTCTGTAATGATTTTCTGCTTACGTTTTTTTTACCCCGGTCCTTTTTAAAACTGTTTAATAATGATAGGTATGAACCATCACCTCTCTGGAATTCCACTGAAATGAGTTTTTGAGAGCTGATTGCTCAATTTATGTGATATTTTGGGATCCAACACTCAGTATTTTTTCATATTTGCGAAGTAAGCTATATTAATTATTAAAACCAACACTACCAACTCTCTCTTCCCCTTCTTCTTAGAGAACTGTTCTTGTTGCAAGAGTTCTTACAAACAGTCCTTGACCCAGATTTCGAAGTTTCTGTTTGCATCCCATAACACCAGTCTTTCCAAGATATAATGACTAAAGCATTACAAATGGATTTCATCTACTTCATAATGTTTGGTCTTAGATAAAATTTTTAAAACAACCTTTTATATGAAAACAAAATTCTATGTGACAACTGTTTTATACACCTTTCCAGATGTCTTCAAATGCCTTTAGTTTTCCAGAACAAAACAAGCACAGTCCAGAATTATGAAATGTGTCAAAGGACAGATTCATTGTAGCTATTTCTTAGCAGCAACAAAAAACAGGGAAACACCATCCACCAGAAATAACAGTTCTGATAAGCACTAATGCTAGCACATAGAAAGACAAGGTCTGGAAAGTACAGGCCATCTTTAGAGCAGAATCGGCAAAAGCTACTCACCTCCCTGCCATTTTAAAAGTTGTTATCTTCTTATGGCCAATTCAATTACACCAAAAGCATGCTGCAGTCTCTGGTCAGGGGGAAGAAATAAAAAAAATAAAAAAAAAAAAAAGAAAAAGAAAAAGAAATCACATTAAAAAATAGGTAGAGCAAACCTTTGAATAGAACAATCAGCAATGTGACAATTGAGTCCATTGTTGTAGACAAAATGCTATAGTAAATGTTCAAGAGACAGGGAAGGGAGGAGGATGAGAAAGAGGGAGATATTAAATTTGATCACATTAGGATTGATTTAAAGATTGTTTGGGAGCTACTTTCATTTTCATTTTAATATTATTAGGAGATAGCAGCATGTAACAGGCTTTGACACTGAATGCTATGCTTTGCATCGGTTGCAGAAGTTGCCTGGGGATGCAGTGGGGAGTGGGGAGGAATTGATCATATACTTTCTTTTTCATATGAGAGGGAAAAAGTTGTATGACATTTACAAAGTCATCTATCACTTGAACAATGGGCTGGAAGACAAGTTCCTACACTTCGTGTTTTATATCTTTTTTTTTTTCAACACATACACATCCATTTTTTTTGGCCTGAGGTTAAAGGGAAAACTCTATTTACTTCCAGTGATGAAAATCAGTTCCTTCTATTTATCCATCCACCGTTTGTCCCTCTCCACATTCATTCATTCCTGAGGTGTATTATTTTCTCTCCACATCAAACCCACTGTCTGTAGGTTTTCAAATTAAAACATAGACTTGCACCTGGACTGTTACTAACCAACCAGCCTTGTCAATAAATGGTAAAGTATTTTAAAAATAATTCCAATAACAGGATTTGAGATTTATAACTTCTCTTTTTCGGGATGTTTGTTTTTCTTTTTGATTAAGAATATGAGAGAGAGATGGAGTATATTAACTGGAGTTAATTCACAATGTTATGCTCTTCAAGAAGGATTATGAACATACTAGTATAAGATAACTAACAGCACTAGCACTTGACCGTATGATTTTAAGGAGCTTTATTTTATTTTATTATTTTATTTTATTTTGCTATTTTGTTATTTTATCATTTTATTTTATTTATTTTTAGTTGCTGATCTCTTTTCATCCATTTCATCCCAAATCCCAGAATGGACTGTCCACTGAGTCAGTATTAAAGGCTGATCGCCACTGGAAGAGGAAAAGAGATGTCTAAGGATGCTAGTGGATGTCTATGATAGGTCTATCAGAGCAGGGAATTACATGAGAGTCAAAAACATTGGGGAATCAGCCCAGATATGAGGCTTGTGTGTCACTATCCAAGACTTCAGAGTCTTCGGTGTGCTTTGATTTGCTGTCTTTTTTTCCTTCTTAATGCAGAGGAGTGTCAAACTGATCAGAGTCACCTTCACAGTGTCTTAGGCTTTACTGTGTGAGATGTGGAATGAAAATTTCACTTCTTCCTCTATATATTTGAAGGCTGAAGAGAGTAGAGATGGATGGAGGAGAGAATATGGGATGGTACAACGCTTTCTCTGACTTCTCTGTAGCGAATAAACAGTTGGAAGTGGACGCAATATGTGCTGCAATTAGTGCAACATAAGCAGCTGGAAGGTTCTGGATGGTATTATTCTTGTTTCTTTTCATCAGGTGTGGCATGTAGGATATCACATACACTCCTGGTCTTTCACCAGAGCTGATCTGCCCTGCATTCTTGCTCTAAATGTGGAACGGCGTATTTGGTGATAACACCGTGCATGGCAAGCAGGATAAGAAAAGGGTAAGTTTAAGGATCGATGGTACATTGCCAGTCAAATCCCAGCCTGAGGGAACACAAATGTTTCTGTTAAAGTCAAACACGTTTCTAGAAGGAGGCTACATCTCATTTTCTCATGGAAATCATAGGTCTCATCAGTGTAGCAATTCAGTATGTCTCAAATATTTCAGATTAGACAGGACAGCTATAACTGTTTTCTTCCTTCCTGGAGCAAGGAAATTTCTTGATTTGCCAAGCTGTGTCTGTGGTTGTTTCTTTGTAGATGCTTATGTGAAAAAAATATTGCAGTAGAATTGTGTTTTGCACTTGGATTTGAAAGTGACAGAGCTGGCTCTCCTATGAATGCTGTATAATTTAAGAGAATCCACTCATCAGACAAAATGTGAATAGAGGTACCTTTCGTATTATTATTGCAATGATTAGTGGATAGAGGGCTAACTTCTTACCTTCATTATCTCTGCTTAACCCAATGTGGATCACGGGGAACAGAATTCAAGACCTGAGCCACTGATTTCAGATGCTGTCAAGATTTATTTATTTATTTATTTATTACCTCTGTGAGCATCGTTGTTACTAAGTTGAATAGTCACAATTGGTTTTAGTCTTTCGTACACTAAAACTTGGCTTCACTAAGAATAATCAAGTATTTAGAAGCCTGATAAATATCACAGCTTGTATACTCTGTAATCCAAGAAAGAAGACTTCATATGGGTGGGATTTGCTTTGAAACAGTAGTTAGAGCCATGCATCTCCAGCCACTGCAATAGAAGAGAGCACAGCCTATTCTGGCTGACTTCTGGATAAACAAGTTTAATCCATTCTGACTTTGAAACAGGAGTGTTTGTGCCTTACCTACCTGCTTATAGCAAAGACCAAGGTATTTAAGTACTACTTGAATGGACTGCTATCCTTACCAGCCTTTCAGGAAGTTAATGTGTTTTCTTTTTCTGAGTGCTTGAGGTTTAACATCTGTGATCACAACTCTGAGCTGTCCTTCTACTGAAAAGGTTGGATATCTAATATTAAATTAACTCAACAAACCTTGTTGTCCTGCTAGCTACTACAGTGCCACACTTGCTCGTAATCTCTGACCTAAGTACCTTCAGTAGTTCTTTTTTAATTATAGTATTTTCAGAGCTGCTCTGTGATCAGTATAAATCTAAGTCAGTGGTAAGACTCATGCCCTTGATCTGAATGAGTTCTAGAGTTCAACTGTGCCACAGTAAGCTCTGACTCAAGCTTCATCAACACAGAAATAGTTACATAAAGCTGTACTCTTATAACCCAAACTGTAGTCTATCTATCAGACTACATTCTTGGAAGCATCAATCCTTTTATGTATACAGTTCAGATGACATCTTTCCCATCTGATCCTTTTGTTTCTGCACTGAATTATTAGTAAAATTAGGAAAGACTGTCTCCATCATAGTTCATTACAACTCTGTTACAAACCTTATCTGCAGATAGATTCAAGCAAATACAATAATTTATGCTTTTAATAGTGAATTTAAAGCCAGGAGAAATTATTTTCATTGTGCTAAATAGAGGAAAGACTGTTCAAACTAAGTTTTTTACAGCTCTGGGTCAAATCTGTTGTATGTGTACATTAAAGAATAGGTCACGAATTACGCTAACTGAAGAGTGGAGCCAGACTTGCCAGTGAGCCAGGTTCATAAGAGCAGCCACAAAAGCCTCAAGCCAGCTGTTCTGTCTGGCTTATCATGAGCCACTGCCTTTGATCAGAAAAGAGAGGCTGAGATGTGCTGAGATTTATTAATTGCAGGTGTAACAACCAAGTGCACTCTCCCCAGAGGAACTCCACAGTCTGTGGTGACACCAGAGGGATTACAGCAGCAATACACATGGCCTACCACTTTTCAAAGCCATCATGTAAATACCAAGTTTCATTTCCAGTAATGACACTGTAGGTAGATTGCTAAAATGGGTTACCCACATGGGAGGATCAGTAGACATTTATAGTTTCCCACCTCTGTTTCTTGCCTGTGTTTCTTATGCTCTTTTATCATGGCTGCACACTTTCCATTCACTGCCTCTCCCTATAGTACAAATCCCTTCTCTCAATTTACTCCCTTGAACCTCATTTTCTACTATTTTCACTTCTACTCTTAGCACTATCTGTGCTTCATCAATAAATCTCTCCTACTCATTTATCTCCCTGTGAATCTCAGTTCCTATTTCTATCACTTTTGCTCTCTACCAAGAATTCCTTTTTGTGTTTGACATCCCAGCACACTTAATCACAATGTAGAACAGGGAGATGCTTTCCTTCAGTATGGTTGGCATAGCACAGAGAAAAATTTGTTGCCAACAATAGCAATGAATAAACCTTTCCAATGATCATTATCATGATGAAGTGATATATTTAACACATCCCGGAGAGCTTAACCCACTTCAGAACATTATTAAGGAGGTGGCGAAATTGAAGGTGGCACTTGGATTGTCAGACTCAAGTTCTCTCCACTCTTGAGGGTCTTTTTTTTTAGAAATGTAAATAGCTAAACCTGCAGGTTTCTACAAAGCACCAGCTCTGTCTCCTTCCTCTACCAGATATCCTGTTCCATTTGAACCTATAAAGGACATAAAAGGACAGCTACAAATTAAATAGACCCTGAAGTAAATATATCATTATGTTCAGTACATTGGTTAGGTTTCACTCTCATTTTCACAGAATCACAGGGGTTGATGATCTCTAGAGAGACGATCAAGTCCAACTCCTCTGCCAAAGCAGGTTCCCTAGAGCAGTGTAATTTTAAATTAGACATGTGTATCTAACTCAGTTCCACACTAATTCCATCTTGTGTACAGTTTGAAACTCGCTATACATAGTTCTGCAAGAAAAAGACAGAAAGGAACTGGGCTGTATATTACACAAGAAATAAACGTGCATTTCTGTATAAGACTCCATTTCCCTTACTGTTATCACCCTGGCCTTGAAAGACTTGGCCTAAATGTACTACACTTAGGAAAAATATATTGTATATTGCCTTTTCAGCCAAAAGCTTCAAGAGATTTTAGATAGGTGATGTAAACAACTTCCCCATTTAAATTTGGACAGTATGTCATTCTCAATATTCACAAATATTTGTTGCATATGCAAAAAAAAAAAATGGTATATTCAGTGAACACAATTAGTATTTATTAAAGACATTTTATTCATTATCTTGCACATTTGTAAATTAATAGTGTGACTTTGGCGTGGCATACTGTCAAACCGATATGCTAGGTATGTGCAGCATTAGAATTCTTTTTACTTACTGCGAAAAATCAGAAAACATTTATTTACACAATTTGAAAGTTAAAAAAAAGGAAGAGAAGTGGAAGTTAGAAGAAAGATTCAAACCTGGATCTTTTGTTACAAAGGCAGTTTGTATATATGAAAAATTGACATTGCCACAATATGAAAAATCAAAGGTGCTTTAAAAGTAGAACATTTATCTAACACAGCAAATGTAAGTCGAGATCTACATAAAGAGGATCCTGTACATTTCCAGATCCAGTTTTGTCTTCTTTGTTTACAAGAGACTGAACTGGCCTGAAACAGTGTGCAATAATCAGAGACATCTAGTGGCAAACTGATAAACTGCAGAAAAGCAGATACGTACACAGTTCTTTCATAGTAACTAAAGACACATACAATAAATTGCTTCAGCTCTCTTGACACGTTAAGGATCCCTTTCTCCTAGACTTTCCAAGCGAGGTGGTAGGGCTTTCTCCCTTTGAAACAAACCTTTCCCTACTCATCCAACTATAGATAATGCTTCACAGCTCCTTTCCTGTAATTCTCTTGAGAAAAAGTTTAAATGCCCTCTTCTGCTTCTTAGGTCTAGGCTTTGTCTAGTGTATCCCTGTATAATCACTCAAAATGCATTTCATAAAATAAATAATTTAAAATAAAAAAGTCTACACAGAAACAGTTGATGCATATCTTCTCTGATTCTGAAAAAAAAAAATAGGTGATGTTTCTCACTGTGGAGTAGTCATAAGGCTAAGGTTACTTCTATAAAAATATCTTTTTCTTTCCTATTTTCTTTTACTGCTTGCTATTCCTTTGAAATTTTCCTGGCATTTTACTGCTGATGAGAAGAACAAATACAAACTTTTTTTCCTCTTTTTTTTTCCCTTCCCCTGGAAAATTGCCCAGCTTTGTCATCCAGGTTTTGCTGGATCCTGAAATTTGCATCTTAAAAATGTAAGTCTTAACTACCATTGGCAGGTTTGTTGCAAGTGCAAATCTATAGACGTATATATAATTGACCCTAAACATCCTGCTTGCTAGTTGTGATTGGCATTTTCCTCACAGGAAATAAATTTATTGCTGTATCTTTTCAGTTTTAGATTGGATATACTTTTGACTAAAAATAAGATATGACTGTATTCATTTTGTTGTTCTGGAAAAAAAAAATCTAGCAGTAGCTTAAAAATGATCTTAAAGGGAATTTCCTCCTTTTTTTTTCTTTTTCTTCCCTAAATAATTCCTTTTGTAAGAGAGATGAAACAGGGGAAAAAGTGGAAAGTGGTGACCCCTTTCTGCATGAGAGAAAAATAAGACTGAAACTTGAAAACTAGTGCCCCCAGGGAAAAGAAACTCCTCATCTGAAGCAGCTGCCACAACCACACTGCAAGTTTCAGTCTAGACAAATCCCCACTTTCCCTCAAAGCAAACAAAGTCCAAAATCGCTCAGAACAAACACACTCCAGTCCAAAGCCAGTCAAGACAGCAAGCAAATACACTCCAGAAAACATCAGGCAATTAGAGTCCTGAACTCAGTTTAAACACAGGCACAGCAGATCAGCAAACACTCCCTTCCCCTTATGAAAAACAAACACAGGAGGCAGGCATGCTGCTCTGCCTGGCAGTCCTGGCTCGCTCCCTGGAGGCAGGAGGGCCTTGTCTCACCCTGCTGCGCTGCTCTCCGTGTGTCTGGCTTCCTGACCGGGAAAGGGAATATTGATGTAACTCTGCTAATGAGAGTTATTTGTGTGTTTTTTCCATTATTATAATTGGGATTGTATTTGAGTAGGGGCTAGGAAACAGCTCAGCAAAAGAAGGACCTGAGGTGAGTCTGGGTGGACAAATTGGTCACAAGCTAGCAATGTGCCCTTACGGAAAAGAAGGCATCCTAGGCTGTATATAGGCAGGGCACTGCCACAAGGTCAAGGGAGGTGATCTGTCTGCTCAGCACTGGAGAAACACATCTGGAGTGCTGTGCCCAGTTCTGGGCTCCCCAGCACAAGGCAGACATGGTAGATTGGAGAGAGTCCACAGAACAAGATGTACACAGACATGCTGACGGAGCAGAGATTGATCTCCCTGGGGAGAAGGCAAATGAGGCCAGACTTTTTCATTGTCTTTCACAACCTCATGGATACTTAGAAAAATATGAAGTCAGCTTATTGTCAGAGGTGTCCAGTGAAAAGATGAGAGATAATAGGAAGAAAGCTGAATTGCAACAAATACAAGGGGAAAAAATAAAGAGAGTCATCAAACAGTGAAACAGGTACAAAAAGCAGTTGTGGGCTCTACAGTCTTGATTGGACAAGACTCTGAATACCAAATGTGACTTTGGATTCCTCTCTGCTTTGGAAAGAATGTTGGACCAGGTAACTATAGAGTTCCCTTAGAACACCAGTTATCCTATGATTCCATCATTATTGTAAATGTTTTATTAAATGTGAGGAATTGCAAAGGAAAAAATATGAAACAACACTGCTGAGAGAATGCAGGGACTCCAAAGGCATAAAAATGCCAGTAGAACTTAATACAGGTCAGACAGAAGCTTTATTATATGATCATAGTGAGAGAACACTTGGACAATATGTCTTCATCTGCTCACTTGTTCTGTCTGAAGTGATATCAGGATCTAGCTTACACAGTGATTCAGAAGAAAGAAAAAGATGAGAAAACAGTTCTAGGCAAACTCTGTGGTGCCGTTTGAACAGAGGGGTGGACCAGATGACCTCTCCAGAGGTTCTGCCAGCCAAGGACATTCTGTGATTCTGTGGAAAACAATCATTCCTATGTTATCAGAGCCAAGTGCCCATCCTCAGAAAAGATGAACTCTAGACAATTATTTATATGTTAACGAGACCAGACACCTATTCCTAGGATGGATGGACTTCTCAAGTAGCTTGTCAACTGGTACAGTTTAGAATAGGAATCAGAGAGTAGATGTGTGGCAGTATAGAGAGATGACTCTTAGTGGAGCCTGTTGTAGTAGTCCACCCAATATTATCTCAGAAGTGTGTGTGGTAGAGTGGAAATAATGATAGACTGTTAACTTGTAGTTGAAAGGAATGCTCTTTCAGAAGGAAAAATCTCAATTTATCTCTCACAGCTTGGAGTTACTTATTTTCCTAAATTAGGTCCTATAAATGCGTTATAGCAGAGCACTCTGCTTGGAGATTGGAAATCTATGGACTTTTCCTCCTTTAGAGTGAAAAGGTCCAAAAGTATATAGTTTTTTTGTTTGTTTGTTTGTTTTTTCTCCTCTGCAGAGAGAATTGCTGGCATCCAAAAGAAATGTCCTGACAGCTATGGATGTGGGATATGCGGCTTTGCACACTCTCAAGCTGAATAAGGCATTGTACAAGGGGAAAAGTTACAATGCCACTAAGGTTTTCATAAAAAATGACTACAGAATCTTCCTTCATTTTAGTCAAAACAGTGTTTGTCACTCAGACGAGAGCAGATGGATTCTTACACTAATCCAGTGAATTCTGAAGGCAAGGAGGCAGGTTTTCAGATAAATATTTTATTCCAATATGCTTTTGCTTTGTGTATGTCACTCTTTTTCATTCTTTTGATTTTTCTCTTCCTCTGAGGTGATACCAACTTTCCACAGGTTCTACCTAAAAAGCCCAAGTACTTGGCTCTAGGTTTCCTGCAATGTCTAATTCCAAGCTGGGGCTATATGTCCGATAATAAAGCATGGAAATATGTATCTCTACCTTCTCTGCCTAAGATTAGCTGAAAGTCATACAAATTCCATAGGTTATTTTTGGAGTTGAACATGTGTGTGAACAATTTCTTCATCGGTATAAGTAAGAGTACTTACCTTTGCATTCAGAATTTCCTTTTTCCATGCTGAATAACTTCTGAGCTAAATAAATGAGGTGGGCCAGGGCCAAGAGAAATAGGGTACCAAAAAGAGGAAAAATAAAGCTAGCAATGCAGGTTTCTTCTGTCTAATACTTTGTCTGCTACAATTCCCTCAACATGTTCCAGATCAAACTTTCTGAAGAGAAACAGAGCTGAAAAAATGTGTTTTATACAGACAACAACAGGAGAGCTTCTCTGCTGGATGTAGCAGGCTTCATTTTCTAGTTACATGTCAAACACAAGTGTCATGTACTTGCAATGGAAGCTTCCAAAAGCCTTGCTACCTGAAATATTTCTGCTGTCCCATAAGAAACATAAGTATCTCGTGTGATTAGGGAGAAAAGGATTCAATTTTACTTATTTTCTTTTCTGAAATTAAACACATTACAGATCCAAACTTCTACTGAAGTTGATAAAACCTCCTTTTTCAGCATAAGTACTATAGGGTCAGTAATTAAAACTGAAGAAGAAATCTTGTACTGCTTTTTTTTTCCCAAATTTATTTTCTTTTTACAAGTGTCTAAAAACCTGATTTGACAAAGAACAGTCAAGTGAACATTCACACAGCTTTTATAACAGGTTTAGGCTATAATTCTCTCATTTATGGGCTATTTATACAAATCCTTGTGTGTGTGAGTAAACATACAATGGGAGTTTGTGTTTGCAGGACTACTTCTAGATCTATGTCTTCATCATATTTTGAAATCCATAACCTTAGATAGAAGGCACAGATCATCTCTAAGCTGGGGGAAAAGAAACTCTTAGTTATTATGCTCCTGAATAGGCCTTATAAACTTGAGCTCAGAAGTATAAATGCATCTACAGCTTCCTGCCAGCTTCCCTTGCTTGTCTGTAACTACCAGCAGACAATCATGTGGTTAAACATATGATACATTTGCATCTCAGTCCAGCTGGAAAAGGTGCTTCATTACGCCAGATTATGTGCATGGAAGCAGAATTTGCTTGCATGTTTTTCCTTCACCATTTCAAAATCTTTTCAGCATAAGAAAATACACATGCTAAATTTGACACATGAACTGAAAAATCTGCCTGAGTAAGATCTTTCTTTGCATGTCCTGGATGGTGTGATAATTCTTTTGGCCACAGACAGAAAATACAGACTTGTGTGGTCATGAAAATTACCTGGTTTCTCAAAGCAAACGAACACTCATAATGAATATGCAGATTCCTTCTTGCGTTGTAATCTTTTTTTGAAGATAAATTAATTTCTTCAACAGCAACACCAAAGAAATATTGAAGAATATTTGAAAGAAATATTCCGATGTGATATTCTGATGTGGTTTATACACCTATCACATTTTCACAAGCAGACATCCATGGAGGGTAAAACAGCAGAAAGTGTGAGATGCAGTTAAGGTGCATGTTATTTCCTTAAACAAATTCAGATGATTTGCGTCTGCTAATTACTGTCAGGTACCAGCCTGGTAACAGTGTCATTCTACCCGTCATCTAAATCACTTAGAGTGGAATGTTCTGGAAAACAGGGACACTAACTTAATAGTATTTGCCTCAAAGAAATAGACCTCTAGGGCACCTCAGTTGTTCCGTAGGATGAAATAAAAGTATGATGCACCTCAAAGAGTGATTTCACAAAGGAAAGCCAAAGGATGAAAAAGGAGAAGGAAAAAAAAGAAACACTGAATGCTGGGGTTTGTCAGAAAATCTTGGTCGTATGTCAAGCTGAGACTCCTGATCAAGACTGTAGGTAGCTACCTTCAATCATTTGGTGTCTGGTACCCAAGACCCTTTGTCACAGGCAGTCTCATACAACTCTTCGTTGAATTAAATGCATATGACAAACTTCTTTTAAGAGAGGCAAGAAGTGTTTTACCACACACTTACTTTCTGATTTCTCACTGCTTATGACATTCTCCTGGAAACTAAAATCTCAGTTCCACTGCTCTGGCAGAATGTATCTCCCTGCTCCTCACTGTAACAGCCGTCCTTTGGGCTAAGCCCAGACTGCAAGGCTCCCAGTTCAGGGTACATTCATGTGGGCAATGCAAGATACTTCTGATGTGAGGGATCTGGTGCTTAAGGTGGTGCTTGTATTTTTCAATTTGGATGGCAAACCAAGGCAATTGTGGGGATGGAGGCTAGAGCCAGGAGCCACCAGGTAATTCATCCAGGATGAACACACCCAGTGGGGAGTGAAGCCACTATAGCTTTGTCCTCTGCAGGAGACTGGGATGTAGGAGAGGGGTCAGATGTTTCCATCATCACTCAGTGGAGACAAAAGTCTGTCTGCTTAATGTCCTGACTGTCTGTTGTGACAGAGACAAATACAACTATGTGTGAGCCTTCTGGTCAGAGAGGAAGGTACAGTGATTTTAAAACGTTTGCAAACAGCCTTTCAGCATTGGATAATAGCACAAACACTTTTTTGTCACAGCTGCCCATGCAGCTCTAGGTGGTGAAGATAATTGGCCTTAATGCATAAAAAGAAACTACTGGTACAGAGGCTGACACTATGCTAGAGAATTCAGTGATTTCAGAAATTAAAGCTAGATTTCCTCCTCTTCTCGTCAGTCTGTTTTAAGGACTAATCCAGCATGCAGTCAATAGCAAGCATTTCGTTATTTTCAGTAGGGAGTAGTTCAAGTCTCACATGTTGGGAGGACCTTAATTAGCATTGCATCCTTCACAAAATGATGCAAGTAGGGTTGGTTTGGTATTCTACCAAATGGCTATTTACATAAAAATATTCCCCTTTTACCAAAATTGTTCATTGTTATATAATTTCCCTGGTTTTCTAATGGGGAATAGGAAGCCAGAAATAATAATTATTAAAAAAAGAATATTTAGACATTAAAAAAAAAAAAAAAAAAAGTAAATTCACTTACTTATTTTGCTGTTCCAAGCATTATATTGCTTTGAAAACTGTCTTTTATTTGTATTTAACATTTACAAGAAAGGAAAATGGGATTTTATCACATGAAACAGTTTTACAAAAATTAAAAGGAACAAACAAGATGATTCTTTGCAGTTTGGTGTAGAAGGGAGTGACTATATCAGAATTTAAAGGAAAACTTTAAACAAAATCTCATGATAATCAATGATAGCTTTGATTATCTTTAGCAGTGTGACAGACAGGTAATTTTTTTTTATTTTATTTTTTTTTAATACAGAATGTTAGTGAACTGTAGGTTTTTTTGTCTGTACTGTCTGGGAGAAATTTTGCTTAATGTTTCACTCATTTTTCTGCCTGATGTGTCTCAGATCTACAATGGCAGTGCCTTTCTTGGTTTGCCTCCAGTTGTTAGTGCAATTACTATCATATTTAGAAATACCATCGTATTTAGAACCCCAGTGCGCTACAGTACGTACAATAACTGAACCAAAATACAGTCCCTGAAATATGAGGTAGGAGAGCACAGAGCCAAGAGTGCAAAGAAAAAAATAAATGGGAAAAATGAAAAAAAGAACAACATAGAACAGTATACGGTTGTTGGTTGATATGACAGACTGCAGTCTCATCTAACTCTCACAGCAGTGCATTCATGGTATTAAAAATACTATGTAAAATACTCAGTTCTAAGGAAAATGCTACATTGGATAGCAAAAACAAATCTAAATTTTGGTTGTGATGAACAAACACTTTTGCTATATTTCATGGTTAACATCCCTGCAAAGAATGGATTGGTATGGCACTAATGGTACAATACCTATTTACGCCTCAGTAGGATCTGGCTGTCAGGTGCTTCTATTAGCATATGCATTAACCTTGTGACACACTATTTAACTCAAGTTCAGTTTTCAACAATCCCAGTTTTATTGCCTCTGAATCACAAATTCACTTCTCAGTGAGTACAAATAGCTCAAGAACCACTGCCAGAGTAGCTCTCTAGGATACTCTAGGATACGTTTGCACCAATTTGCATCGGGCCTGATTTATCTTCTTTCAGCAATAACTACAGTTAATGCTCTATGCCAAATTCTTGGGCTTGTTTTTTCTCTTCTTTTTAATTCCAAAATTAAAATTATTTCAGAAGACCTATCATAAACTTGCAAAACAAAAGAACATGTTACAGATTCTGTGCTGATGCCTTTTATATCTTGCTGGGGAAAAAAAAAAAAAAAAAAAGATTCTTGCTGGGCCTCTTCTGTTATGTTATTCTCTCTTTCTTTTATTTTTGCTTTGAATATCAGCTCAGACCAATGATAGTTCTTTGCCTCCAGAGGCCAGAAGGGTTAAATTCCACCCACTCTACCAGGTCTTTCTTGAAGTTGGAGTTACACTCATCAAGGATCTAGCATGGGGAGGGATGGATTTCTTAAGGCAGCCTGAGGGCTCCAACAGCAGCCTTCGCTTTCAATCAATGTCGAGAGGCACGAGTGGAAATTCATTCAGTGAACAGTCGGAGGTCTTTGCCTGTCCATACAGCCGCCTGGCACACAATCCTAAGCACAAACTGGTGGCATCTCAGCTGGAGATCTGACATTTTGCCGAACCACCATTTGCTTGAGAACTGATAATTAAACACTCCTTCTCCTTTAAAAAAAATAAAATAAAAAGTAGATAAAAAATTAAGTCAACTCTGCTGGTAACCTTGGAGGCTCCCTTTTGTCAAGGTCACAGGTACATGCCAAAAATGTATTCTGTTTAGGATTGGTGCTGGCCATACAACTGTCTTTTCTGTTACCTGACTGTATTATTCTGACTATTTTCATTTGACTTGCTTCTGGGATGTTGTGCTGCTCTGGCAGAGAGATCTTTGTGCTGGCAGAGTTCATGAACTCACACTTGCAAGCTGACATTTGCCCTACATGTTTCTAAATATTTTGGTGTGTATGTCATGTGACAGAACGTGAATTTGCATTGAAAGCCAAAAAGACATGAAGAGGAAGGAATATCTTGCATCCTCTCCTTCTTCCACATCTCCCCCCCTCTCCTATCCTGTCAAGTTTTATTATCCTCAGAAGGAAACCAGGTGAGTTATAATATTTAACCAATACTGAGGGAAGGGAGAAGTTTTAATTAATTTCATTGCACATTAACAAAGTCCATCTCATGACTCAGTGGAAGTCTATGCACTCTTTTGCAGACAGATGGGAACTTATCCTCTCTGTCCTCTGAGCTTGCTAGCTAAGATAGAGATGCATTGACACAAGTTATTAACTGTTCTGCAGTGCTGCTCAAAGTGTGATGCCACAGAAACACAGCCACACATAACCTGAAATTGACTTGGGCTTGGTCAACACAGATTGAACACACTGTGTTTTTCACTTCTACCCAGAGGCCAAAAAAAATTAAAAACATAGGCATGACTGGAGATGTAACTGTAACATCAGAGAAACAGCCACAGTGTCCTGTGTGATCAGATGTCATCTGGTATCCTTCAGCTGTGGTGAGAAGTGGCATAAACTCTGGTTCTGGGACAGGGAACCAATTAAGTCTAGGTTCTAAAATGTCAAGGGGCAAATGATTTACTCCATAACCTCACATCAGGAAAGCAATATGTCACAGTCAGAGCAGAAGACCAGAGAAGAAATTCTGTCTTCTGAATACACTGTGTCACATTTTTGTTACACTGGACATCCTCACCTAAAAATCAGTTTGTTCCACTAATTCCAGTCTTTGTTCTACTATTGGATTTGTTCTACTGTTTTTATTGTTCTTTTTAATTAAACTTGAGCAAACAGAAAAGAAAACATAAAGATCAAAGGGCACGTTTTCTGCAAAGTCATCTTGGATTTTTTTTATAGTATATGCAACTGAATCAGACTGAAGGAAGGAATTATACTGACGTTGCAGTGGGATGTAAACTGAAGCAGGCATCACTCAGAATGTCTTGGGATTGAACAGAGGTACAAGTCTAAAATCACGGAATCATAGAATAACCGAAATTGGAAGGGGCCCACAAGGATCATCAAATCCAACTCCTAACTCTATACAGGACCAATCAGAAACTGAAACTGAGAATGCTGTCCAAATACTCCTTGAACTCCAGCAGATATTGTGCCATAACTACTGCTCTGGGGAGGCTGTTCCAGTGCCCAACCACCCTCTGGTGAAGAACTTTTTCCTAATATCCAACTTGACCCTCCCCTGATGCAGCTCTATGGCATTCCCTTGGACCCTGTCACTGTCACCAGAGAGCAGAGATCAACACCTGCCCCTCCACTCGCCTCGTGAGGAAGCTGTAGGCCGCCATGAGGCCTCCTCACAGCCTTCTCTTCTCTAGGCTGAATAAATCAAGTGATCTCAGACATTCTTCATATGTCTTGCCCTCTAAACCTTTCACCATCTTTGTAGCTCTCTTTGAGACTCTCTAATAGTTTTATCTCCTTCTCATATAGTGGCGCTCCAAACTGCACACAGTACTCAAGGTAAGACTGCACCAGTGCAGAGCACAGCAGGACAGCCTCTTCCCTCAAATGGCTGGCAGTGCTGGACTTGATGTACTCCAGGGTACAGCTGGCCCTTCTGGCTGCCAGAGCACATTGCTAACTCACATTCATAGAATCATGGAATTGCTTGGATTGGAAGGGACCTTAAAGACCATCTAGTTCCAATCCTGTCTGCTGCGTGCCAGCCACTTGATCTAGTACCAGATCAGGCAGCCCAGAGCCCCTCCCAGCCTGACCTTGGACATCTGCAAGGATGGGGCACCCACAACCTCTCTGGACAATCTGTTCCAGCATCTCACCACCCTCTCAGTGGAGAATTTCCCCCTAACATCTAAACTAAATCTCTCCCCTTTCAGTTTAAAACCATTCCCCCTTGTCCTATCACTATCTACCTGTGCAAAAAGTCAGTCTCCTTCCTGTTTATAAGCTCCCTTTAAGTACTGGAAGGCTGCAATGAGCTCTCCCTGTAGTTTTCTCTTCTCCTGGCTGAACAAGCCCAGCTCCCTCAACCTTTCTTTACAAAAGGAGTTCTCCAAACTTCTGATCATCTTCATGGCCCTCCTCTGAATTCACTCCAAAAGCTCCACATCTTTCTTGTGCTGCAGGACCCTGGCCTGGATACAGTCTGGTTCACTTGCTCTTAACCAGAACCCTCAGATCCTTTTTAACAGGACTAATCTTCAGCTTCTCAGCCTAGAGAAGGTAAGAACTGGGAGAAGAAAGATCCACCCACTGTAAGTGAAGATCAGGTTCAAGACCACCTAAAGAACCTGAAGGTATGCAAGTCCATGGGGCCTGATGAGATTCATCCACGGGTCC